>OY856412.1:88675000-89275000 GCA_963693085.1 Alisma plantago-aquatica
GTAATGCTGATAAGTAATTTGTTGCTACTAATGGAACATATGGGAAAACATGTGACACACATGTTGTTGTTGATCAGGATGTTGCTAAGGAGAATCTTGATGTCCCTTCTAATGGGGATGGTTCTGAGGAGGTAGCAGGTGACACAACTGTTACAAACCAACCTATTTCTCAGGAGAATCCAGACGTCCCTCCCAATGGGGATGGTTTTGAGGCCAAGGCTTCAGAGAAGACAACTACAGGAGATGGAGAGAAATCATCATCAAACTTTTCTAGTGTGAAAGGGCCACGTAAGACGCAATCCTCTGGTAGGGTTACCAAATGGCAATCTTCATGACTAACGTCTATGGTTTTGGAAAATCACAGAAGTAGAGGGAAGTGAGGGATTCCATTCACTCAGTTCAGGCCTCTATTGATGTGTTGGTTGAAACAAAAATCAGGACTTTTAATAAATATTCTATTGGGAAGATGATTCCAGCTAGCTGGAAGTTCATCTCGAACCATGTCAAGGATCCCAATGGACATGTATGCATTGGGTGGAATCCTAAGTCATGGGATATTCAAATTACTGATATGGATGATCAAGTTATTACATGTATCTATTTGAATAAAGGAGGTCTACGTATCTATTTATCAATAGTGTATGCTAGGAACTTGATGTCGGAGAGATCGAGTCTCTGGATTAAACTGGAACAGATTGCTCCATCTATCCAGGACCCCTGGCTGGTTATTGGCAATTTTAACAACATTAGAAAATGAGAAGAGAAGGCAGGTGGCCGTAAAGTAATAAGTGTGGTTCTCATCTCTTTCAACTCAGCTATTGATAATGTTGGCATGACTTAACTATCTATTGTAGGAGGGGAAATCTTCACATGGATTAATCCGTTGGAGAAATCAAAACGTATTGCCTGCAAACTAGACCGTGCAGTTGTCAATGATGAATGGATGGTTAAATTTCTAGGTACAAAATCCAAACTCCTTACATATAAATTTATTGATTATACCTCTATTAATGTCAATCTAAAGGACATTAGAAGAAAACCAAGGCCATTCAGATTTCTTAATCTTTGGCAAGATTGGCCAGGAAGCCAGGAACTTATCGAGGAGGCTTGGCATAAACCAATTTATGGGAACCCTATTTTCTGCTTCAACCAGTAGCTAAAGAATGTGAATAAAGAACTTAAACCTTGGGCGAGGAAGTTTGTGAACCTCAGGAACGTAATGGACAAGGAGCTTATGGAACTCAAAGACATCTCGACTGTATTGAGAAAGGATCCGCTTGATGGCCAACTCATTGAAGCTGAGAAAATTACTAAAGATAGACTCAAGGTTCTTGAGCTAGCTGAAGAAAAATATTACTGGCACAGGAGTGGAATCCAATGGATCAAAAATGGTGATCATAATACGAAAGTGTACCATTCCACTATCAAATGTAGGGACGCGCTCAACACAATTACATAATTGTATGATGAACAAGGTCAATTTATTGAAGATGAAGAAGCGATTACTGCTAAAACTATCAAGTTCTTTGACAATCTGTATAACTAGGAGAATGTAGCTGCAGTGGATGATACACACTGGCATAAACTTATCTCTGAAGCTGACAATGACTTCCTTATTGCTATATCCAATGGGGATGAAATCAAAGAAGTTGTCTAGTCTATTGACCCTAACAAGAGCCCAGGCTCGGACAGTTTCAATGGGTTCTTCTATAGGAGTAATTGGATGTTTATAAAAGAATATCTCACTCAAGCCATTACATGGTTCGACAGATAAACCATGTCTTCGTTGCTCTGATCCCAAGAATGGACATCGTCTCATCCCTAGCAAACTTTTTCCGATCGCATGCTGCTCTATGTTATACAAAATTATAACAAAGATCTGTAATAGAAGGCTGGCGACACTAATGCCCAAGATTATCTCAAATAATCAAGGTGCTTTTATTAGGGCACTACTAAAAAAAGGTCTTTAACTATAGAAAAAAATTGTAGTGAAAACCCCATATTTTGTAGTGAAAGGCTTTGACTACATATTTCTTTACACATACAAATTGTAGTATATGCTCGTATAGCTAAAGCCTTTAACTATATTTTTCAAATATGTAGTTAGATATTCCATTCACTACAAATTCATATCTATCCAGAAGCGTATCTAGATATTGTCCTTACATATTTAAATATAGGTATAATTATAGCTAAATGTATTCCTACAATTGTATATATAGTCAGTATGTAGAAAAAACATGAAGTTAATACAAATTATATGTAGTTACTGTGTAGGGAAAGGCAACATCTACTGCACACATATATATGTAGTTGGATTATGCACTAGCTACATATGTAGTGCCACATATACATATATGTATAGTTTGATTATTCATGTATTGTGTAATTAGTCCAGAAGCTCTTTTAGTAACAAATTTATAGTAGTTAGACCAAGTTATGCTCTTTATGCCAACAAACTTACTTTCATTTATATTGAAACGTCAAATGTACATGGGGAGGACGTATACCTTGCCCCTATTACATAATGTGTACAAAGAAAAGGATATTCATATACTAATAAATTTGGTGATGTCTACACGCATCTTGGAAAAAGAGTATGTATCTTTCTCAACCAATTTTAGAATCATTGTTGTCTCCTCCTTTTGTTCAATGAGTTGGTGATAGCATGGTTCTTGTGTTGCACAAAGTTGTGACCTTGTGACACGTTGGCCCTTCATCCGATTTCCTTGATGAGTGGGTCGATTTTGTTGAATGGAAGAAGTCTTGATTTGAAGATTGTAGCATCGCCCCTCATAGTGATATCTTTCTATTACAACTTGGACCATCCATAGATGTTCTAGGAATCTTCTTTGTACTCTGTTTTGTTGGACTTGATCTAGACCCAAAGAGGGATTCTTGTTTAGCAATAAGTTGTCATTGAGGCCTTTTTTATCCTGCATCATATATGTATCAAAATTGCAATCATTGAATAGAATAATTATTTCATTCATTTTTAAGCTGCATCATACTTCTAAAGTGGTAAAGAAGTTATCTGACATCTCAAACAGTATCTGAATTCTGAATTTCCATCATACTTCTAGGAACCTAGAGAAGCAAAGAAGAGAAACCTCTTTAAACAACTCTTTAAAAGTTGAAGAAAATCATATTGTAATCTTCTAGAGCAGAAGGCCTCAGATAGCAATAAAAGGAGCTAATGATTTTATGGGCAGCAATCATATTGGAACAAAAAAATGTAACCTGAGAAGAATCAAGACTAATATCAAAAGATAGATCATTATTAAGTTTTAGAATAGTAAGCCCAAGAAGACTTCACAATAATTTCATGAGTCTCAACAACACAACTCTAACAGATTTTGGATTCTAAAATAGCAGAGAAAACCACAGGACTTAAACCCAGAGAAACAAAAAACAAAAATCAACTTCAATTAACTCTATAACATGCCAAGAAATTCATTTTGAATCATCATTTAGAGAACATCAGAATGCATGCCCTTGTCTTTGTGAACCCTCTAATTCTAATGCAGAAATCTTTAGAAACTATATATGTTCTCTAGGACTCATATCCTATCAATATGGAGTCAAATTCAAGGGGGTTGAGCAGGGAGAATTGACATCAGCAAATTTCCATGTGAAGAATTATATGTTTTGATGCTGCTGCTATTGACTTTTAGTAGTAACATTCAAACCAAAAAACCAAAAGATTTTAACTCAAAAGGAAAATGAGATCAAGACAAAGAAAGAAGCCTTTTCTCAACTTCTAGAATGGATCAGAGAAGAAATTTAGCCTACCATCCAGACCATTTCAAGAATATGTATAACTTGTACAAGTAATCAAGAAAACTCCCTTCAAGAAAAGAACAAAATAGGAAGAAAAATTCCAAGGTCATCTCCGAATAACTGTCACCCATTTAAAATCAGTATGGTCAAATAAACAATATTATAAGGCATCACTCAGCCTCAAACAAATAGAATACAAGAGCATAGGCTTCAAGGTAAACTGACTCAACTCCAACACTAATATTGTTTCCAACTAGAAAATCATAAAACCAAATATCTCAAACATCAGAGAAGATGAGGTTCAGTCCACCAAATGAAAACAATAAAAGATTAGGCACATTCCTGAAGAGAGATGAGAAAAGTCAAGAACCGAATTTCTATAAATATGATGTAGCATGTACAACTCCAACTTGTGTATATAAAAAGTAGTCAAACTTCAAATCGTAAGTAAACTATTGAAATGCAGAACACCACCTGACAAACCATTATAGCTACAAAGTAGTTAACATTCTTGAATTACATTTAAAATGACAACATCAAGGTTTCTAGTACATATTTAGCACACTTGACACATGGTACAGACTAGCTGACATATCATATTAACAACCAAGAGGAATGAAAGTCCAACACAAATTTAAGGATTGTGTACCTTTCCAGCAGAAAAGAATTCATAGATAGACCATTTTTAATTACCCAGGGGTGTTGAAGAGTTATATAGATTTAATATCCTAGTTTATGTGAAAGATATCACTTCAAACCTTTAGAGGTGGATACATCAATAAAATCCTAATTTGAGGAAAACAAAAATAGCCCACGTTGGGGTATATGATTTAATATAAAATGTTGAATGCCATTGCAGTATGTTCTGGAGTAGTTGTCGTAGTGAGCTTGAGACTCTAATAACATACCCTTCTCATTTATGAGTGGACCATGTATGTATGAAATCATCAATTTCATCATATAAGGTAACCTACGAAACAAATCATGGCACAATGATCAAGTTTCAAAATGACATATACATAATCATCTATTTGCCATTTACTGCTGCAAAAAGCCTAAACAACAAGAGGGATCTAGGAGGAGGAACAAGGAATGAAAGGGAGAGGAAGAAGTGAAGAATAAGACAAAGGAAGAGCGGTTACATTGAAGTTAAACAAATGACCTTAGGAAAAAACAATAGAAAATAATAGAATATCAAGGATGTCCTAATCACGACCTGTTTCTTGTCCCAGAAGGATTGAAAGATGATCTAGACTCTGATGCAGCTACTGGAGTTCTGCAGCAAACTGATGGGTTTTCCAAGATAACTACACCGAAGGTGGTGGGTATGAAAAAGTATTCTATGAAGAAACATGATCTTACCACTTCCCTGAATGGAAAAGAAGAGCAATAAGTGTAAGTCATTCATGTGAAGTTTCTTTGTAAAAAATATTGCTACAGATGAGAGTCTTTCTATTAACTATGATGACAAGGTCAAAATTTAATACTCACAATACACCCTGATGGAAAACAGACACTTTCCATATGCCTTGCTTTCTTATCATTTATACAAAAATCATAATAATAGGTTTTTGCTTGAAGTTTAAGAAAGATAACCGATATGAAATTATATTATTCAACTTTTTTATTGATTTACAAGGTTCATCCATTTATTACCTTGGCACTAAGACAAGAAGATAAAGAGTAGCACAATCAAGCTTTTCTACATATTATAATATTATATCAAAGATCAAATAAATGAAGGAATTGTCCATTAGAAGGATCCATCCACTTTTGATGAGCTGCCCACCATCTTCAACTATTCCATTAGAATATTAGATCAGTGATCAAACAAATGCACATCTCGTGGTTGTATTTTTCTTCATGGCGTACATATCAGAATTCAAATTAACATTACATTATATACATGGAAATCATGGCTAAGGATTCTAGTCATGTCGGAGGCTTTCCAGACAAGAATATTGAATTCACTGTGTGGAGGTTGAGGTTATGGTCTTTTTCTGAAGTCATTAGTTGCAGGCTATAATGTTCTATCTTGGGTAAGGAAGTCCTTATACCTGAATTATGAAATAGGCTCTGGGTTTCATATGTAGAACATAGAGTAATCCTTGCAATAGTTAATTAAGGTAAAACCCATGATATTAGCGTAGCAGATCAGGCCAATCAACCACTGGAAAGCAAGGGGTTTATAAGAAGTTCAGATGCATAATGGGAGTTGTGGATAGATTTTGAATGGCACATCTAATTTTAGCACTGATATTATAAATCATGGAAAATGATCATATGATAAATGAAGTCCAAAGGGTTTGTGGAGTTCAAAGAATCGTTCCAGCTCAATTAGAATGTGCAAAGCAGATTTCAAAAGAGCACTTATTGACACATTGAACAAGATTTCAGAAGTAGCTAATTATGTTAATGTTCCTAATTAGTGGAGACACCCTTCTATGGAGAATCCTAGAAATGGGAATGGGTTTCAATATCACAGTTACATGAAGGTAGGTGGTATACACTACTAGAATGTGGTGGATTATGACTAAGGATGCCAAAGTTGTTTCGCTCTGTAACTGCAAGGTGAATACATGTTACTAACTAGTTTAGGATAGGGACTCATGCTAATTGCAATGATGACACAATTGCAATTGAGGTATAATAAAGCAGAGCACGTAATAAAAGTATATTAGTGCATCTGATCTTGAGGGATGATCTAAGACCCATTATCATCCCTTCAATGCGAATTGGTGAAGTAATACTGACATTTACTAATCACAATAGAAGATAAGTCTAATCTAAGTACAAAATCAGGACAAAGTGTCAGCAATTCCTCAAAAGAAAGTAAATCTTGTTTATCAAAACACTGATATTCCATCTCAATCATTGCCACAAGAACTTTGGCTGCAAAACACTGATATTCCAGCTCAAGTGTCAATTGAAAATTTGCTCAAAGTTCTATTAATTCAGAAGTAGTAAGCATGAATGCATAGAAAGTTAAGGTTTTCACTTACATGCATATCAATATGATCATGTACCTTTCTTTCTTGACCAATCAACATTGACTGTGTAACTCTAAATACAAGGGTGAGCACAACTGCAAGAAATAGAAAGTGTATGACATCACAAACAACTTGGATCAAAAACATCCAATAGAGTCAATGAAACAACTCACAAAATATCATATACACTTTAATAGTTCATCAAGGATTGCATTGGGAAATCACTCATATGATGGTCCCAACTCCATCCTATATTGTACAATTGAAAATGGGCAAAAAAAACCAAGAATAGAGTTACATAACCATAAAAGGATTTGAACATTTCATTTCACAGACATATTGATTCATGTGATAGATTCACTCAGGTACGTAAATACATTAGTAGCTCCTGGATGCTTATTATGGACTAATTCAGTAACCAGAAGTAACTAGTACTTTATAAGAACGACTGTAAACTTACAATTGCATAGATTCCCTTGTTAGGAAGGTCTAATCCAAACCTTATTTTCTAGTTGATGGAAAATGGTCTACATTAAAGCAGATCTATTGTCAATTAAAAAACTCCAGCAACCCAATTCAATGGAAAATATTCACCCCTTAAGCATGTATCTATGTAAAGAATATCATGTAACCGTTGGTACTGCTTAACCACTATGTAATCTTTATGAACTACTATATAGTTTTACCACATACAATGTAATGAAGCTACAATGTAATGAAGAAAAATGTAAGACATTGGTGTAGGTATTCCCTATTTTGGATTTAAAATGGGAAGTAAACATTCAAAGTGAACTGAGATTATGCACGCCATCAAGGACTCAACTGAAGGGTGTTAGTTTTAATGAAAAAGAGCTCACATCCTTCTTCATTGATAAACATAATAACACTTCAGCACATGTACTTCTTTCTCAGATTCGTTTTATACTTGGAGCATGTGTATCAACCTGAAATAAGCATCAAATGAATAAATTTCAGAGAATGAAAAATAAAAAAAAAGTTTTAATCAATGAGGAAACTCGAAATTGAAAATTTATGTACAACAATTTTTTATTTATTGTCCATCTAGAAGTCATTTAGGAGAATTATATCATGGGAATCTAGATCTGATTGGGCACTCGGTATTAGCACATACTTTCCTTCAATATTATGATACAATGTATAGTTTTGTATGTAAAGAAGGGAGGTGACCATGTAGAATTGATCATATACAGTAATAGTAAAACACCACCATGTTTGCTAACTTGAAAGTCCTAGAAAATTTAAAGCTTGCAAGCTTGTAGAACCGTTGCACAATTTACAGTATCTGGATAGATAAACTATTGTAAGAAATAAAGAGGAAGATAGAGGAAGTTCATTTAGAGATGAGGAGCTCAATTGCCTATTAGAATAGACCTCAGATACAGGACTAAAGCACTATGATATCAAATTGTACAACAAAACAAAGATCATTCAAATTGTCCAACATGATGGTGGTTCAGTTTCAATCTAATAAATATGTTCTTACCTCAATTTGTGGCCTTTTATCCTTCTTTTTTCCACCAAGAGCTTCATAGAGCAAGGCTTGAGCTTGTCGTAGTTCACGTGCCTTTATTTCTTACTATATACTATGCTATTCTTTTGCTGCAGCTCGTGTTCCTTTATTTTTGAAATTCAGTTGAATAAAGTCAATGTAGATGTATCCCATGTGTAGTTCAGGAAATGTTGCATATATGTGAAATTGCTATTCAACACATGTAGTCACCCATTAGGTAGAATTCTGGACTTCTCTCTCAAAATAAAATGTCAACATGTACAAGAAAGGGTTGTGTCACAATACTTTGAATAAACAATGCACAATATGATGAGAAATATCTTTCTGGAAAGGGCATAACTCAACTTGTTGGTACATGAGAAGAAACATACTATGTAGTAACATCTATCGATACCAACTAAGAAGCCAATCTTGTTCTGGGTTACACAAAATCCAAGTTCTTTTTGCTTCAAAAAGAGGACCTTGCTGAATATAGTATCATGTGGACAGAATACAACATGGAGAATGATAGGTGAGTCATAGACCAGTTAAGAGGCTAAAGGCATGATGAACTATATGATTGTAACATCCAGAATAAGGCTAACACATAACTGCTGGAATAAGACAAGAAAAAAATTTAGTTGACCTGCCAGTGACATCCAATGAATATTTTGGAGCTAAAATAAGTTCACATGAAAGTGGAACACAATAATAGGACTAACATGTGAATTGATCAATAAAGGGTATATCAATTGTGCAAGTTGTAAACAATCATATTCTAGTCCACTATTCCAACAACCATCAAAGGATGCAGAACTGTAAGTGCACATCAATTCTCAGGAAACTACTAGACAAGTATAGAATTGGATTGCCTAGAAAACATGATCAAAACATTACCAAGAATAGCCCCATCTTTGAGCTTGTGAGGATGGAGAGTGAAGCTGAATATGCATTTTGACATCACAAACTCTGCACTCCCATTCTACCCAACTACAAAAAAACTTACTGCAATGTTATCAGACCACACTCCCTTAAAATATAGAAAAACCCAAAGGCCAACATTTTCTATTTTTCTCAAGGGTCAGACTTGAGGTACATTTGGCTCTAAGGGGACAAACACATATATCATTCTATAGGAAGCTCTGACTAGGGGTTGGATCAAGAGTGTCTGATCATTTTTGGCAATCCTGATTCCCTTGCTAATATGACATGACCATGCTCTAAAAGTACCATGTGTTATGTCAATATATTGTCACCAATCTAAATGTCATAGGAAGAAAATTTAGAATCATCTTGAAGGTACTTCATACTAACCGTGAGCATAGGCAAAGTCTTAGATAATTGGTTACACCCTCACTGTGAAGGATACATTCATCTAGGAAGGGGTATATAAATAACTAAATTGATCAATAGCCAACACATGGAATGTGGGAATTGGGGTCGAGCCCTAACAAATATGCTTCCAAGCCACCTGCCAAAATCTGTGTTAAGAAAGTTTAAATGGAATTAAGAGAGGAAACCCTAGAAAAAATTCAAGTTGACACTGGATTAGACAGGTAAGATTTGAAAATTAGTAGTCATTAAAAGTAAATGTCATAAGAATATAACTCTAAAAAAATAAGAGGTGTTGAGCTACATGCAATCAAAATCATTGTGCAATTGAAACACACATGTTGTAACAACAATCTTTAATATTTTACATCATAGGGTATTACAATACAAGCTTTTATCTATTTTGAAATAAGAAATTCTGGTAATAAAGTATAATCATGTGCTATGTACACAATAGGCTTCAGGACTTACAAATGCACCCTTGATGGATTGAAGAATTTTGCCTCTTCAGATGCTTCTTTAAACCCCTCTCTTGAATATAACCAAATAAACAACATGTAAGAAAGCAAGCCCCAATATTATTGCAACATTACCTCAATAATGAAGAACTAATTGAATAAGGCAACAAGAAAATCCAACATTGAATATATGGCCGAATAAGAGTAAGAATCTAGTTAAAAGAATTTCAAGTATATATGAAAAGGTCCTACAAAGCTTTGTGGACAGTTTGGATGGCTAGAAATAGCTACTACCTAATGGTAAATACTGAATCAAAGTTTTCAGAGACTACTGACTTTTTTTGATGATTAACAAACCTTAAAATAGTAGAGAGGAAAAATATCTAGAAATATAATGCAATTTCTTTAGAGTTCTAGGCCTGCTATATTATAAAACATTAATATGTGGCTTTGTGTACTTTTAGAGGGCAAGAAACAACTATTACCTCATCAAAAAATATTGGCTCATCTTTTTTGTTGTGTACTTATTTAAATCCAATACTATTCTAGATTTAAGCGCATTCTTCTTATTCAATATAATGAAATAATAAAACATGTGGATATATATATATATATATATATATATATATATATATATAACAAACACATGGGGAAAGAAATTTCTGATACTTTTTTGGACATTGGTTCCGATGATGATAAAAGAATTTACTTCTTATTTGTACTTATTCTCCTCTCAATGCCTCCACTTGTGCAACATTCCTTTTTGAGGTGATTTCTTGGTTTCCACTGACACTACTATAACATTGAATGTGAATTGAGAATGGCTGCTCCATAGTAAAAGGGAAGAGGATATTGTGATAATGGGCTTGGTAGATGGAGGTCTAGTAAAAAACATAGTATTACTTGTCTTTTAAGATACAACATGTAGAATTGAAGAAATAAGAGCAACAATAAGGTGCTATAATATGAATTAGACAGTTTATGTATTAAAATCTCTTTGGGTGATCTGATGGTCAGCCAATATAGTGATTAGTGTCGAGAGAGATTGAAATGGCGTCACCCCTAGGGTTTGGGAGAGGCGGCGGAAGAGGGGGACGAGGAGGCAACGGTGGGCGAGGGCAAGGGAGGCTCGTCCGCCCTCCGGATGAAGATACAACTGCGGCGGCTGAGGGGGTTGTACCATCGAATGCCAGAGAAGAAACCAGTCAGCAAGACATAGACATAGAGATGCAAAGACTGCCATCCCCGAGGCTGTCCTTCAAGGATGTGGTGAGAAAAGGCCTTGAGCCATACCTGCCAAACCCAGTGTCCTCTGACACCCTAAAAACTGAGGACATCACGATCGAAAGCGTTGGCATACTGCCATCCTTCACCGTCAAGCCATACGTCCATCCCCCGCTCCTAGCACCATGGAAGAACGTTGTGATCGTCAAAGCCTTGGGATTGAATATAGGGTACCATGCCCTAGTAAATCGGATTCAAAGCCTATGGGGACTTTCAGAACACTACCGTGTCATCGACCTAGATTATGGCTATTACATCGCCCAACTCACAAGTGAGTCTGAATTTATCAAGGTCATAACGGGAGGACCATACACAATCTTCGGCAACTACCTATCAATCCAGTCATGGTACCCAGAGTTCTGCCCATCAAACCAGATCCCTAGGAAACTCGTGGTGTGCGTAAGGATCCCAGATCTACCGATCCATCTCTACCAGAACAAGCTGCTAGAGAGCATCAGAAATGCCATGGGCAGAACGATCAGAATTGATGATAATACCATTCATGGACATAGGGGGAAGTTCACAAGGATGGACGTCAAAGTCGACACATCGCGCCCCCTACTCCCCGGTTTCATCCTCAATGGAGAACACCTTCGTCTAGAATATGAGAACCTGCCCCAAATCTGTATGCACTGTGGTCGTCTGGGTCATGTTGATGTGGATTGTAGCTTCATCGAAGTTGGTACACATTCAAGCGAGCAGCCACCGACATACTCACCATCGATCCACATGAAGAAGCCAGAGCGGAGGACCACACCACCAAAGAAAGACAGAGCCGCTCCCTCTACCGATCAGGCCAAGGCAAGGATGTCAGACAACCCTTCACCTTTCGGTGAGGTGGAGTCCGCGAAAAGCTAGACAGGGCCATTGCCAATGAGGCTTGGCTCTCCCACCACCCGAGTACCAAGATTCAGGTGCTCCCCCGCATCACCTCGGATTATAACCCTATTCTCATCACTATCGGTCTTACTCGTACCACTAGAAAAGATGGATACACAGGGTTCAAAACTAGAGCAAGTTGGACTTTGGATGAGCAATTCACTGCCTATATTAAGGTTGGTTGGGACTCATCAATCTCCTTCTCTGACGCCCTACCGGCGTTCCAAACAACCGCTACAAGATGGCATCGCAACTCCATGAGGATGAAGCACATGGAGAAGGAAGTGACCCTCCGTGAGCTGGACCAACTATAGAAGGGCCCGGATCAAAACGAACACACCCACATTGCCTCCCGCATTGTGGATCTGCAAGAGAAGTACCATCGCATCCTTCTCGCCAAAGAAGCAGACTGGAAGCAGAAGGCACACATTAACTGGAAGCAGCAGGGCGACCAGAACACGAGTTTCTTCCAATCGTATGTCTGGGCCAGACGTCACCACAACAAGATCTCACACCTGAAGGATACAGAGGGGTAGTGGGTCACTGACCCAACCTTGCTTCGTGCCCATGTCCAATCTTTCTTCATTGCTTTGCTTACTACACCTTCACCTACTTCAATTGTACACACTAATGATGGTTTAGGTGTCTTCCCGGTGCAACCAAAAGCCATGCTTCAAACTCTAGCAGCCACCCCAATGGCTAAGGAAATTTGTGATATAATTTTTTCCATGGCACCCTCGAAGGCGCCTGGACTAGATGGTGTCACGGTGGACTTTCTTCAGCATAGCTGGTCCCATGTTGGGACGTCGGTCGTGCGCACCATCCAACAAACCTTCATCTCAACAAAGGTGGAACCGACACTCACAAATTCTCACATGGTATTGCTACCAAAGACCAAATTGCTACAAAACTACGGCGACCTCCATCCAATCTCTCTCAATAATGTGGTGTTTAAAGCCATCTTAAAAACCATAGTTGAGCACATCAAACCCTTACTGGATGACTGGATTTCACCTTGCCAATCCAGCTTCATCCCAGGTCGCAAGATAACCAACAATATACTCTTAGTACAAGAGGTCATCCACTCCATGAAATCCAAAAAATGTGCAAAAGGATGGATGGCCATCAAGCTTGACCTCTCCAAAGCCTTCGACAGGATGAATTGGACATTTATACAAAACACCTTAACCAAAGTTGGCCTTCCTCCATGCGTGATTCACCTAATCATGTCAATCATACAATCCGGAGAGACATCAATCCTATGAGAAGGCGCTCCCATGGCGCCATTCGAGACTGTATAAGGGGTAAGGCAAGGTGACCCCTTGAGTCCCTATATCTTTGTACTCTTCCTAGAGCGTCTCAACCAAATGATCCATTGATCCTCTACCACCGACGCCTATAAGTCAGTGACCCTATCCAGAAGAGGTACACCTATCACTCACGTTTGCTTTGTCGATGATATCATTCTCCTAGCTGAAGCATCGACTGCGCATGCCATTAATATTAAGAAAGTCTTGAGGACCATCTCCCTAGCTTCTGGGCAAGTTGTTTTGACAACCAAGTCACATTGTTTCTTCTCCACCAACGTCACTCAACCAGACAGATGATGTATTAGCAGGAAATTAAGCTTTCAAGTGATGAGCGATCTCGGGAAATACATGGGAGTCCCGATCCTCCATAAAAGAACCAACAAGTCCACGCACTCAAGCATCCTAGATGCAATCTAGGGAATAATGAACATTTGGACAGTGCATCACCTTTCACTAGCCGGAAGAATCACCTTGGCCAAAGCAACCCTAAAATCCATTCCTATGTACACAATGCAGACGACAATGCTTTCTCCTTCCCTCTGTGATGATATCAACACCCATGTCCGGTGCCTCATCTGGCAAGGCTCACGTGACCGGAAAAAGATATCCCTGGTTTCCTGGAAACAAATCACAACAAGTAAGGACCATGGTGGCCTTGGGGTCAGGGATGCTAGAGATCAGAACTCCGCAATGATGTTGAAGAACATTTGGTCATATCTAAATGAGCCAAACAAACTATGGGTCAGGATCCTAAAGGAGAAATATCAAGGCAGAGGGGCAGATTCCAGGGCCTCTTGTTCTGCAACTTGGTGTTTCATCAAATCCAATTTACCAATGATTCAAAACATATGCTCCAAATCGATCTCCAATGGTGAGAACACGAAGGTGTGGTAGGATAAATGGTTGGCTGGGGAAGCCGTCCTCACCTTTGCACCTAACCACAACATTCCGATAGAGATTGCAGACCTTCAGGTTGCAACGATGCATATGGACAACGGGGAATGGGATTGGGACTTCATATATGCCTACCTCCCCGCATGCATCTGGGATATCTTTCAAACACTACCTCCTCCTGATCCTGCAACTGGAACAGACACCTTTATCTGGCCCCTAGAGACAAGAGGGAACCTCACTGCTAGATCCGCGTATCGATGACTATGTATGAACAAAGAGCTAACCATCCCAGGCGATTGGGCTTCAATCTGGAAGGTACATGTCCCAGAGAGGATCAGTATATTCCTGTGGCTCCTCCAACACTGAGCTTTGCTCACCAACGCTGAGAAGCACCGCCACCACATCAATGTCACCGGTGACTGTCCGAGATGCCACGCTATGGACGAAATGATCATTCACTATCTTCGGGATTGCCCAAGAAGCGCAACCGTTTGGCAGGCTTTCCAACCTGCCCCCAGTTTCTTCCTTGATGATGAAGAGCTATGGATCGCCAAGCTAATAAAAGGTGTGCATAACTACTTATGCCTTCTAATATGCCTTGGGGGCTGTTGGTGGTGCTAATAACAAGCTTCCTCAATTTTACCTGATCAACAAATTGTGAAGGGATGCACCATGCACCTATTTGTTGCATTCCCAAAGAGCACACTCTGCTAATGGTGGTTACGTCTGAATGAATATGAGAAAATGCCAAACTTTGTGGATCCTCATTTACTGTTGGACAAGGCTTTTGCTTTGAGTTCACATTGCTATCATGTAATCATATGTAGTGATTGTCGTATATATTTAACATGTTTATTAATATGGTACCATATGAGCAATGGTATCCATGTCATACCTTTTTGGTTAGCAACATGTGGAAATAGAATAGTTCACCTAGAATAATAACTAAATGGTGCGCAAGACATCTTCTTCCGCAAGGAAAAGAGTCTGCATATGACCAAAAGTAGAAATCATATCGTGAATCCTAGATGTATATTGAGATTCAAGGGACCAATCAGCAACCTCAGATTAAAAGAGACATAAGTGTCGTCAATGGGGTCTTATGCACGATCTTGAAGTCCAAATATTGTCAATAAGAATATCTAGATTGAAAGAATAAATTCACAACTGAAAGGATCCCTATAAAAAATCTATGCATCACTCTTTTTATAATGCTAAACATATATAAAAAATGTTGTCCTCGACCAGGTATTTCAGTGAACATCTAGGTCACAAATGAAAAGTTATATTGTCATTGCATATATGACATTGAAACTAGGGAATCACTCCCAATTTAGCTATTTTGGTTGAATTGTAATGTAATTACTTGAATGTACTTTGAGATTAAAAGCTGCATTCATCTGAATAGTATTAAAAGTTGCATTCATGTTGTAATAAGAAGAAGTGCGAATGTTGGATGTGTGGATCAGGTCAAGTAACAAGGGAGGAAACTAGGGTCGTTCACACTCTATACCATCACATCAATGTGGAAGATCTGTACTGCAGTACCACGACCTGTATAAAAGTCGAGCTTACTAGCATACTCCTATGTCACAGACATTTCCTCTATGATCTTCTCCACACGACCCTCTGCATACAATGTGACGATGATAAGAACACCTGATACTAGGTCACTATCAAACCACTTAGGTATCAATGCCCTCAAATATCACTAGTATTGAGTTGCTTGACAATACACTAAGATTCCATATTTCTGACTGGTCATTTAATCTTTAGCTAATATTTTTTAGAGCCTACTACGCACTACCTCACTTATGATTCTATGTATGTTTGATAGGAATGCTGATATTGTCAACTAACAAGCTATTGCTTCTCAATTTTTTTTCTTCATCAAGGTATATACTTTCTTTACAAATGTATGTGGGATGTTGTCTCAATTTGTCTAGAGAAGCCCATGACAATTTTGGGAGGGTGTCTTCCAATTCAACACTCATGTATTCAAGTACAATCCATATTTATTTGGGCTTCCTCATTTTTGCAATACTCTAGTACAGGATACATATTTTGGTGGTCTGGAATTGTTTTATGGTTGTGACATAGTGAACTGAACTATGTATAGTCTGGATATATGTTTTAGAGGTCTATAATTATTTTTCTATAAGCAACATTCAGAACCGGATTCACTGTTCATTCCTAGTGGTTGACTTGAGGCAATGCTTGGAGCAGGTTAATATTTTTATTGGTCTCTCTTCCAAGTTATTGGGTATTCACTAACATACCATTTATCATGATTTTGGGATTCTACTATGTAGATGGGCCATTGCAAATATTTATACACAAGGACATGGATAGACCAAAACTAGATTGTTGGAAATCCTAGTGAAAAGTCTGCTTCCTTCTATATGGTACAACCATAGAAGCAAACATAAATGCAATATTTAAGTATGTATGGGAAAAACGGCAAGTATAATATCCTTAAAATATCTAAGCACAAAATAAAAAGAACCATGTAACATTACAAATTGGTTTATGGTGTACATAAAATTTTGTGGCTAGGTTACATTTAGTTCTCTTCAAGTACGCCCTAAATATAAGACTTTGGTGTGTAACTTTTCCAACCAGAGTTTGACTATCTAACCATTTCATGTTGAACCAGGTCGTGGCTATGTTGGTTTGGTTCACCATGATTTGTCAATTTTCTTGGGATCTATGCCCTCTTCTATTTGTGCAATGCTTGAAATATGACTTGAATCTTGGTCTAGGAAAATGGTCCCATTCAATATGCGAGGGGAGTTTTAGGTTCTCGCTTCTGTGAATTTGATGAGGAAAAACTTGATATGCTTCTTCCAAAACAAATGGAATACATCTTTAGAGTTCACCAAGGAACTAAATATCTTCATGAAAAAAGTAATGAAAAACAATAAGGACAAAATTCAAAATGCCACAAACATTTGTACGTTTGTAAATAACAACTAAAGAATCAAAGGAAGCTGCATACACATTTGTCCTTGGTCTTTAAGGTCTAGACACAGTGACAGTCTCAAATATGTAAATGTTTTCCACTCTACACCACCAACTATAAGATCAAAACATGAACCTCAAAATCTGTAAATGTTTTCAACAATGGTTATACTTTCATCAAATGTTGTGATAATGGTGAATATATGTAGTTGTTGGGTTTGTCCTTAGAGGTTTTTAAATTTATTTAAGCACAATCTTGAAAAATTTGCTTTGTTGCAAAGCATAATAAAATAACAAACAAACTAATAATATATATGACAACTTTAAGAGTAGAAATTTTATGATGAACAGTCAGTGCAAAGTTCAGCAAGAAGCATTTAAACACTACAAACGGAGAATCTTCTAACCAATGGTGAGATAAGTAGATTATTAAGTTTCTTCCATATGTGAAACCTTTCTGAATGGCCAACAATTATCATGATTGTTTACCCTTACATTATATCTGCAACTAAACAGGTTGCCCCAAGTGATGTTACACAAGAAGGAATAGGCTAAAAGGCTTGAAATAGAGAACAAAAAAGAGTAGTATATTGTTGATTAACCAAATGGTAGAATAAACAGATATAATGAAAGATTAGCATGATAAAATTGGTACTAACCAGGCAACTGCGGAGGCATGCCATGTATGTAAGAGCATCTAAGTTAATTTTGGCAACACACAGTTCAAGTGGGAAACCTTGAAATTTTCTTTCCATCCTCTATGGTTGTCAACCTTTCAAGAATAGCCTCTAGACAGAGTGAAAGAACACCTGGAATCTCTGCATCCATGAACTTGACAAAGCACTCTAGAACAAAGCTCTAGGCTCCATTTCTACATGCATTGCCTTCACATCCAGAATAGACCCCCATGAAAATAACACATACTTAATGGAGGCACAATAATAAGCAAAAATAATCTCTGAAACAACAAGATGACCATATATAGAAGAACAAAGATTATCCAACACACCAACGAAGATCTCCTCCATCTAGACCTCCAAAAAACCCAGGACTAGGGGATTTAAGTCAAAGTGCAACATACTTGGCAAAGTTAAAGAACTACCTTAATGTATTCATCTTAATTGTGTACAATAAGAAAAGTGCAACATGCTTGCAGTCATGGAAGATTTTGAGTAATTCTAGGTCCAATGCTCAGAGAAACACATATCATGGATCCTTTTTCTGCCACCAACATAATTATACATCAAATTATAAAGATGTGCTTCTCATGTCAAAGTTTCCTTGGAGTCACGAGTAATGTTTAGACAAATTATCATGCTACAGATGGTTATTGGCATTATCCTTGGAGATTATCCTACCATCAGTAAAATGTGGGTCTTCATTCACAATGCCAGCTGCTTTAATGAAATTTTCAGTTGGTGTTGTAAACCATATACTTTTCTTAGAACTTGTCTGCCTTATTACTTAAAAGAAAGTATTATTCGGAACCAGGCTTCTTGCATCAAGGAAAGGACTAGCAATTTAGCAGATTAAGTCTATTATTCAAATGTTATTGATTAATATAGAAAAAAATGTTATTCAACATGATAGGATAGAACATAGACATAAATCTCCTTGTATTTTGTAACGATAGAGTTTCTTCCTCTGATATCACTATTAAGTTTGTGCTAGTTTCAAAAAACTATTATAATATTTGAGATCTATTCCACCAAATTGAATAGTGCAGATCTAACATTGACTCATGTGACATTTTTTTCATTGTAAATATGTATCATGATGCAGTAAACGTGAAGTTCCAATTTTTTGATTAAAACGTTAGACATTAGCATATTACATAGTGGCAGAATTAACAAAGAACATACATTAATAAGTGATACATATCACTGATATATATAGTGTGTTACCTGGACCTTGAATATTGGAAATACCTTTCTCCCTTTCCAGACACAATTAATTTTGAATTTTTCATGTGCATATGGTCATGTCTTAGGCCAGACCCTCCTTCAACATCTAGGTTCCCGTACACCTACCCCACCTACAAAGTTCAAGCACACATATTGCAATTATTGCACTTTTTACTGGTAAATATGAATTACCTTTGCCAAACCAACATAAATTGAAGTAGAAGAACTACAACTATGTGTGTTGCCAATGTGAAATTGTGTGCCTGAACATAATATCACAAAACACGGGCTTTAAGGCATAAATATCATTGTAGTTGTCACGGCAGAGTCTCTCCTCTAATATCATTATTAGTTTGCCAATCACACTGAGCATTTGATTCAAACACCAGATTTCTAGATCTAAAGTACAATGTGATTTGAAAGGTAATGAGCATGGCCTAAGATTTATCTTGAGCAACATTCCAGGAACCAATCAAAGTTATGGAGGATGACATCATATTTGAATGTTTGCATTCCTTTAAATGACGATGATTCCAGTTCTATCCAAGCCAAAAACAACATTTAAAACATTACAGTAGATCATAATGAAGTGGTTCAATTTTTCTATTTCTATTGTTTACCCATGCTTATAAATGTGGAAGCAAGCCAATCAAAATCATCCATGTAGCATAGCTTCACTTCCATAGAATTGGGGATCGCATCAATAAATTTTAAAACTCTAAATCTTTCGAAAAGTGACTCAGTTAATGTGTAACATTTTACTTAATACTAAGAATTTTCTTTCTCCAAGAGAAGTAATCTCACTAGAATTAGCATCCAAATCCCATATTAAAGAAAAGAATCTCGACTCAAGCAAAAATACATCACATGTCTTCAACATTAAACCAAATGGAGCAGTAAAAGATCAACAAGCTCTCAATAAGAAAAAAGCATTAACTTTGTATATAGAAGCATACATAATGTAATCAGTAGAAGAAATGCCATACCACTAGAAATACATAGATAAGTACAAGAGGGGCAAGCTCTCAATAAGAAAAAAGCATTAACTTTGTATATAAAAAACCATACATATTGTAATCAGTAGAAGAAATGGCATACCACTAGAAATGCATAGATCTAGGCAAACATAATCAGAACCCAGACACCAAAAATGCTGCTCTACTAGTAATAGATGCTACCAAAGAATAAGAACAATAAGAGAAATCCATATTTGGTAGAACATTATTCAAGTGCAAGAGGGGCACTATAAAAGCATAACTCAAATTCTTAGTCTGTGCCTCTAGAAATTTGATAGGTAGATAACCTCTGTTGTTTGTTCCTATGGTGATACCAAACTCCCTATATTTTGTAACAAAAGCCAACTTTCAAATCCTTCCAACCCAAAATCATTTTTGTTGACAATTTCCTCCATGAAATTGTCTTTGTAGGCTTGATTTTATAAATCAAAAGGAGCTATCAATAAGACTGCAAACTAATGGCCAGTAACCTCAGTGTAACAGGGACAAAAGGTGTTACTTCAACTATAGAAAAAAGTCACAAGTCCCATCCTTGTTATGATAGTCATCTCTTTTGTGTAGGAGAATCACTAAAAAAGTGGATAAGATAGCCATATCCATACAATGATAGACATGGCCTTCAACAAAATTAGTTCACAAAATCGTGCCTAATCTCAATGGAACTTAAAAAAGACTATACATCTATACAACTCAAAGAAAAGAATCAAGAATATCATAAAGTCTACCAACAAAGACCAAGATCAACTCAAGGTCATAAACAAATATCATCACCAAGATCAACCTCCAGAACCAACTAAACATAAGACACATCTAATTTGTATTACTGGAGCTAGATCAAATCAACAACAGCAAGAATTCAAGCCTCCATTGCAGAATGAAAATATATAGTACCTTCCAAACATTAAGTGGCCGAAAACCCGTACCAGTATTAACATAAACTAGAAAATAGGCCCAACAACTCAAAGTCAATAGTCACCAATTGATCAAGGAAGACAAAAGAACAACACTGACTAGCTTCAACCGAACAACAACTCTGTTACTCCCATGCAAACAATAAAGATACAAAACCTATAGCTTCAACAAACTGAACCTCCAACTGACTTATGAAGTTCAAAACCCCTTCCCAAGGAGTCACACTAATAAGCATTGAACACAAGGAGAACACCAATAGCTCGAGACCAAAACAACATATATATATCATGAAGATAAAACATGACTTCAACTCCAATGAATATCATAAAGGGTGTCAATAATGACCAAGACCAAATCGACGTCAGCAAAAAATACATCAGAACTGAGCTCAACCTCCTGAATCAATAGGACATAAGGCACGCCTAACTCATATTATTGAAGCCAGATCAAATCAACAATAACTCAAATCCAAGCCCCCATTTTGGAATAAAACGTGGTAGCAACTCCCAAACATCAAGATTCCAAAAATAGAGACCAATATCTAACCAACAAAAAGAAGAAAAAACATAGATTATTGAAAACATAGCTTAAAAGCAGCCCCAACAGCTCAAGGTTATGGTGATCATGAAACAACTGCAATGGGTTCATGATTGCTTGAATACACAATTGGAGATATTGTAGAATATGCCTCTGAGGATGAGCCTTTTCTGTAAATGACTTTAGAAACCATGTTTCAAAATACACACACAATGAAACCAGAACAACAATAATTTATGGAGGACCATAAAATTGGAAGTATGTAGTCAGCACCTGGACTGAGTCCTACTCGTCATTAGCCACTTGCCTAATCAGTTCTTGTCACATAAAAAATCACTTGGTTAATCAAAGAGAAGGGATATATAATCACCCGTTAAACTACATGTCAAATAGTCAACATGGAGTTTGGGATCATGGGAAAAGGCATGCATACTCCACATTCCTATTCTAATTACTTCTTGCTCAATGAGTTTACAACAATACTCTAAGTTGGAATCATTTATTTCTTGGTGGATGGCCCCTTGCCAATGGCATAAAACTAGAGGAAGAAGATGATCCCTTACAGGTCATGGGAAGAAAAACAATCCAGGAAATGGATGGAGGTGGAGGTGGAAGGGACAATGCATTATGAGGAAAAGAACACATGTTTTTAACCTCAACGACATTGATGCTAGCCTTGGTCTTGTTGCCATTCTTCTCCTTATCGTGGATTCCTTACTATAGGAGTGTATACTTGTCTGAGGGCCATAGAGAAAAGAGGTTCTTGTAAGTTGAATTGAGAGAAGAAAAATTTCTGAATTTTATGAAGCCTGTAAAGAAGTCAATAGTGTTCCCAAAACATTTTTGTGTGATGAAATCCACTTTAATGAAAAGTTCTATCAAACTATCAAAAGAGTGGATATGAAAGTGTATTTAGTTTGCTGTTGTTTTTTTGCAAGTTGTTCATTATACTTTTTATAATTTGCTTCAAGTTAGATGAACCATGAATCCAGTGAACCAAAACTCAAATAAAAACCATGTTTGGTTTGAAAATAATCAAATTATGACATACCAATCCTAATTAGAGATTTAACAGATAGATGAATACCAATAGTGTTGGTTAAGTGTTAAACTGTATAAGGACGGTACACAACATATAGAGAAAACTAAATGAGGATGTTGCATAGCACATGGGTTAATTTAGAAATAGGGATGTCATCTGCACCTGCATATTGAGATATAAAATCTACATGTATTTTTAATTCTGGAATTATTTTTAATCGACTAGGCTAAAGAAGAAGGAAGCATTGAGGAGGGGACAATAAACATGATTGTTTGGCATATACTAAACTCCTGATGGACCCAAAAAGGTTGCGACTAAATAATTTTTTTCTCATGCATTTTTATGACTATTAAATTTCTTTTTTTTATTTCCAAGCTCACGTAACATTTTTCATGTGGTTCTTTTAGGTATCACCCCCTAAATGGATCAAGTTATTCAGATGGTTAAATCTAGTTTTACAAAAGCAATACAACATTTTAGATGAAATATATTCACTGTTTTCTGTAATTGAGACGCTAGTTGTTCATGTTCGACGAGGTTTTTCTTGATATTCTTGATAGACATGTCTTTTTGTTGTAATCCCTCCACCCAACAAAAGGAAGAAAGAAAGAGAGAGAAGAAACATGTGTTCTCGATAAGCGAGTGAATGTTAATTTGCTATTTATTTGGCACAATGATAGATCCCAAAAAATGAAGATACATGACACCAACCGAGTCACGGACTTGATTAACCATTTTTTAATATCTACGACCTACTTGAAACTATACAATGTATGATATTCATTCAACCCATGCAGTTATAATATTGTATTTTTTCCCAAAAAAGGGGCCTAGTTGGAAATTTTGGCATGTCGAGCACATGTTTGGATTTATGAATAACTCCTGACAATTTATGATTGATTTGGAGAAGAAGAAGAATCACTCAATTTAAAGCAAGAGATACGAGTTGCTTCTAAAAGCAAGATGAAGGAACAATAGCTAGTAGTATCGTCTTTATAGTTTAGCTTTACTTGGTTTTAGGAGATGTCCAGTGCCCGTTCAATGTGTTGGGGTTTGCTAAATTAATGGAACAAGTAATACATTAACACGGAAACCAAGAGTTCCATCAGCCACAAAGCATAATGAATTTCTTATGTATTTAAAAAAAGAAGACATTCAATATTTTAATTAGATGACATACCAAATAAGGTGATGAATCAACCGTAGCAGCCGTTACTTATTCAGGCTAATGACGGATATAGTAGGAGACACTTAGAAGTTACAATTGATTGTATATGTATTGGGTACCTTCTCGATTTTGGTAACAAGATCTTGGACCTTCCTAATCGCTGGTCTTTTTCCTACTCACCATAAAATCATTGACATGGAATGTATATACAACAACAACATTCGAGTCAAACAAAGCATCCATACATGTTTTGTATTATCTTTAAGAAGAATGTGAATACAGGTGTTAGAACATATGATGAGATATTAATTAATCTCCAACAATGCTTTAGAGATGTATTACACACCTGTGTTTGACCCTCAGATTCCAAGACACCCCATCTTGGAACTACAAGTAGTCCATCTCTAAAGATGACTCGGGGAAGCTCAGACGGGGCATAAGAGCACTAGAAGGGAATCTTCCTTCATCGTTCTGGATATGAACCAAAAGTTAAATCACACAACCGCCAATTAAATATTCACCAGAACTACAGGATAGCTGAATAAAAAATGATTATTATGAGTTTGAGTTGGACTTCTGATGGGTGGTCGACCCTTCTCCTCTAGGCCTTACAAATTTTCCAGTCATCGGGACAGAGTTCTCCAAGGACATAATGGGGTAAACTGGGACAAAACATCGCCTGTTCCTACTTGCTATAGGCCCTGATGTTGGCATTGCCGAGCTTGTTCCCACAGTTCACTGATTTGAATTGGAAGTCATCGAGCCTTCCGTCTAAAACAACACACTTGTTGAGCCTGTCGCTGATGTTGATGAACAAAAAAGGAGGCAGTCCTCCATGCCCCCCTTTGTGGTGATCATCTCCTTCTGTGGACTTACCTCTGAGAAACATCATCCTACTTATCACAGATGTCAGAGTATGATCTCCTCTCTCCCACTGGTGTTTGGGCTAGACGCTCCTCTTTGGGAAGTTTGAATGGAAGAGGAGAGGCGAGGATCGGAAATAGGGATGTGGGTGGAGAATTGTATTGTGCGGGTTTGGAAAGGAGGGAAAATCATATTGGAGTGGGATAGTTCGAACTTTTCGTCAAATTTTGCGTAATGTAATCGGCTTGTGGCATTAACTATATTTGATTCAATTACACATTACAAAAAATGTAAAGAAAATTTATTGTAGCTACAAAGAAAGCCAATGTAGCTAGATTATATGTAGGTAAATCCTATTTTTTTTGTATTGGGGGTCGTCACATAGAGGATTTCTCCCTGTTGGTTGTGGAATTCACGCTGAACTTCAATGTCCAAAGAAGCTCTCCTTCAGCCTGCCTAAAACTGGATATTACCAAAGCATATGATTCAGTCAACTGGGAATATTTGTAGAATTTCCTGTGTGGTATGGGCTTCAGTGAACGCTAGATTTCCATGATCAAACAGTGTGTTACTACCCCATCTTTCTCTGTACTGATGAGCATATCCTCAACTAGGATGTTCACAAATTCCAATGGCTTGAGGCAAGGTGATCCCCTGTCACCTCTGCTTTTTACCATAGCCATGGTGTGAGAACCTGTTACACTAAATGAGATTACTCAAAACATAAAACACAATAAATCACTAATTAATCACATACCCAAAAAATGGGTAAATTAAAACTGATTTCAACGTCAGCACTCACTCATAAACATTTGCATAACAGCCCAAAATCTTTCTTATATCCATACTATTCTAAGAATTTGATACAAATTGTTCTATCATATTAGAAACCACATATATACACAGGAGAACAATATTCATATATGTCACACAAACAAGCATTAATATTCTAATAAAAGTCTGATTTATTTGAAACACCATATACAAACTTTTCCCGCCTGGACCTGAGAGTACAAGGACGGCTCTAGGACACACTAGACATCTAATCAACTTTATCAAAGATCCATTACTATAGCTCCTCTTTGCTTCCACATGTTTGTTTTCGTCACTTCTGGTTACCTAAAAAAATGTGACGAACCACAAGGGTGAGACCCATGTCCGAGCAAGAGATATAACCTCCAATAACGATTATTGTTTACAATATTTTTAAGTAATTAAATAGTTAAGCAGTTTAATCAGATATAACAAATAATCTCAACAACAGTGCTAATTAACAAAATACATAAAGGAGCAGATAATAACTATCATCATTATCCATATTGTCATTATTTATCTTGTTGACAATATAAACAATTCAGTATCATATGCATATCTAGCATCATGAGCAAGTCTAGTAACATAAAATCTCTATCATTATGAATAAGTCTAGCCACATAAGCATAACTAACAACATTATCATGTCTAATAGGCTGAACATATCAACATCATAAAAAGAGCTAACAACATAAGCACAATTATCTGGATAAGCATGATTAGTAGTATATGCATCTCTAGTTACAAAGGCATGGCTAGCATGCTAACATAACTAACAACATGAGATAGCTAGCATCATGATTATAATCAGCAGTAGCAGTATAGTTATCAACATAATCATGGCTATTGTATGTATGCATCTACAATCTTAAGCATATTCACAACATAAGTATATCTACTATCTCTTAATTGCACTAAGCATTATCTTTATGTAAAGAGAACAAACAAGGGTCATCATCCAATATGAAGCGTCGTGTATAATCCTAAATATATATGCTATATAGTTGTATTACATCTTTTATTATGCATTGAGGAATTTGAGGATACCACTCAAAATCTAGCTGACCACTGCTAAGTCAAAATCAGTGCCATACAAGATCTAGAAAGAGTCGGACTCCTAAGATCTTCTCCACCCCCAGTCAGTATGGGTCCGCCACAATGACACATAAGGTCAAGCTACTAACAGCCTAGTCCATCCTTAGTACAGGTCACGACACTAGTGAAAAGGAGGTGGGTACGCATACCCTACCATCCGAGGTACAACAACAGTTATCCTCCAATCTCATCACATATATAATTACCAAGACACGACCGCAACCGTTCTCAAACTGAGGGGTAGGTATGACCGTAGTCATCCTCCCTAAACACTTGAATTCAGGATGACAAACACCCCGCATACTTATCAGTATACACTCTGAGTTTCCCTCAGGAATACTCGTTTCAACATCTGGCAAGTTTTGACACTCACATGGATCTATGGCACATAGCACTATATGATTAGAGTTTCACTTGATTAGTTATGCCAATTGGGTGAATTAAGGCTGCATCAAACAAGTGGACATACAAACCCTAATTCATTTCTAGCAAGCATATAAATATCACAACTTCAAAAGATATAAAATGTGTGAAACATAATTTCGCATCTCATCATCACATGGTACTATTCACTTGCCATTCATGAGGCTACACTTGTCATCATACTATCACAAGATATAAATCCTTTTCACAATATCATAGGGTGTCAACCCTTATCAATACAAGAGCATTACACCTCATTCAGGGCTCAACCATGCCCAAAGGTCATTAAGACCATCATACTATTCCATGCAATATCATCATTATCTTTGAGGCTCAACAACATCACTTAAATATAATATACCAGATCAACACAATATTGCATTAATGAGCTAAGAGATATTCATAAACAATCATAGAAGGGTTATATTAACATTAAGAACATTCCTTTATTACATCAATATGCAAGGAATCTAGATATGATTAACCCTCATCATATTCATAATGCACATGTTTAACATAAGAAAGTATCAGCCATGTGGCTATGATAACCACCAATTAACACATTAAGGTTATGATCATGTTAAGGAGGTTATTCCACTATCATTCCATCATATAAGAATATTAAATATGAATATTCGTCTTTATCTATTTGCATTAGATTTAGGTGCAACATGATAAATTATATCAATGTTAATAATCAACACTTATACCTAAACCCTAACTCACGACATCCCCATTGGATCATGGATGCATAAGGTGAACCATCACCATCACATTCCATACTATTCTCAAGTATGAACCCACACATAAATCAAGGTGTAACCATCGGGTTATAGCATACTAGGGTTTCAACAACATTAACATAGTACTTCATGATTGTATTAGTCATTCAAGGACTATTCATACCCAATTACCATCATTTAGTTATATTAAAGCTAGGTATAACAAGCTATACCTCATTAGGGTTACAAATCAACACAATGTGATTATCATCCCTTCTATTCATATGAGTGAATAGGTAAGACTACCTTATTAAGGGTAATCCTCTATTTGTTCCATCATCATTCAACCCCTATCACCATACCACAATGTCACCTAGAACCATTGGATGTTTAAAATGTAAGACCATTGGTTATTTACATAAGTAAACACCTTGGATAAACCACCTATGAAGTCCTTGATTTGTTCTCTAGAAAGAGTCACCATCTAACCCTAGACATCCCTTGATTAACAACACAAAAAGTTCCATTGAGAGTAGGGTAAAACCCACAATTGACTGTTCATTTAAAACAAGCCATCCATTGTCAACAATTAAGCTCCTTAAGTTGATCATATAAAGGAAACCATATAAATCACATTATTAGGACCAACATATTACATTATCCATCATTCCAATTTATTGGGGGAATAAACATTAGGTCTTGACCATTGGGTCAAGTTCATATGTTAAAACCATCAATTACAGTATAGGTCTGACCATTGCATCAAGTGACCCAAGAAACCATTGGTCTAGGGATTAATTGATGCTACAACTACAATTCTTAACTCACCATAGGTTGTAGAGACCTGAGCGACCATCATTAGTAAACATTAAGTCACCATAGGTTGTTAGATCAACACTATATTCATTAATTAGCATCAAATATTAAGCTAATGTCATTGATTGATAACATCAGTAGGGTACTTAATGGTTGATCATTAAACTTTTAATTGATCCAAAACCAGACCTAAGGGGGTGACCATAGGCTGTCACCATCATTTGACACCTTTGATCATGACCATAAATTTTTATGAAGACAACACCATAGGGTTGTTACAATGGTAACATCATCGGATCATGGATTTATATAAGAAATCAACTTTAAACCCTAAAATTGACCATTGGTTGATAGTTGCTTAGCATCATAGGTTGTCAAACCAACCTGATCCAAGTCATATTATACCTTAGGAATAACATAAATTTGATCACAGGTTCATATATAACTAAAATCAGAACATGGAACATTATAAAAATCAAAGTCCAAGCCAAGCATAGCTTTTTAGTGCATGGATCATCATTTTCAAGCAAGAGCATGATCTAGAAAGCTTATGGTAAGCAATAAACATGGAGCAAGTTATAAAACTTGCCTATAATGAGAAGATGAAATCCCACAAAGAAGAAATCTCGAGCAGGTAGGATAGAAAATCAAAGAATAAGCTATGAATTTGTCCATCTAGCACCTTTCTTCATCAAATGAGCAAACCCTAAGCATAAGGAGCAAGAAAGGTAGGGTTTTAGAGCTTTAGAATAATTTATACCATGGAACAGAAAGATTATGACCTGAAGGAAGGTATAAGAAAGGAGAAGAGCAAGAGAAATAGAGAATGAAGGAAGAAAATAACTTGCCTTGGTTGAAATCCCTAGAAGATGACCTTAGAAACCCTAGGTAGGGCTAAATGGAGCTCTAGGAGACCTTCTTCTCCAAAAAGAGGTTGTCTTCTACCTTCCAGTACTTGGTTCTGCAGCAAAATAGAGGGGAGTCATTGCTCCAGGTTACAAGAAAGAGAAAGCAAGCATAGTTTCGAACTTGGGCAAGGAAGAGGAAAATACAACCCATGGATAAGGATGGAAGCAAGCGTGAGGTGTAAAAGTAGCTTCCCCATGTTTCTATGGCCTTAAACTATTAAGAATATACAAGAACACACACAAGAAGCTCCCCCACCATCCTTATAGACCTTCTTATCTTTCCTTTGTTGAATTTCCCAGCCAATCACATAATTCCTTAGTTGATAGCTACTAAAGGTAGCTCATCTGTGATGGGGTAAACCCTAAAATACCCTTAGAGAAAATACCTTCAAAGCAAGGTTTAATAGGCACCCCATGGTTAAAAAATCTCAATAATGATGAGAAAATATCCAAGGAGCATAATAAAAGTGATAAATTGTAAAGAAAACCTCTCAATTGGGTAAATTGTAAAAAAGTCCAAAATGTGCATAAAATTGCATAAGTTGCTCAAATAGTGTCCAAATCGGACCAAATTTGAAACTTAGGCTTGTCTTATGATTTCAAAGCATATCACAAGGTTATATTAGGGTTTTAAGCATTAAATTATGATAATTAAGTTTATTCAACTCATTAAGCAAGTTTAGGGGCCTTACACATGGAAGGTCTGATGAAAAGAATTAATGAAGTAGTTGATAAGAAATTGCTTAAGACATACACTATTCGATCATGTGAGGTGATGTATCATTTACTCTTCGCGGACGATGTTCTAATCTTCATTGAAGGAAGGAACATAAGCTTCAAAGCACTTAAGGATATCCTGGATTGTTTTGGTGCTATTTCAGGAATGCACATTAGTGATACAAAGACATTAGTCTTCTTCTCCAAATTGTGCACGAATAAGAGCTCCTTGGTTGAGTTACTAGGTGTTCAAGTTGGTGAATTCCCCACTAAATACCTCGGATTTCCTATTGCATGAGGCAACCTCCGAAGAAAACACTTCCATGAGTGTTTGGATTGTGTGAAGGACCTTATTAGTAGATGGCCAGGTTCAAAACTATCCATGGCAGGACGACTGGTACTTGTTAAAAGCTGTGCACTTGGCCTTATCAAATACTAGATGAACCAAGGAGATGTCACATCCTAAGCGTCATGCATAAAGAAATCCAAGTACAGCGTGCTTGGAGCGTTTGTATGCGGCTAGGGCTTCTGCTCCCTTCAACCTCGGGGGAGGAGGCCGGCGGCCAGCGTGCAGCTACCTCGCTCCCCCTGGGCTTCCGTCTTCAACCATGCTCCTGCTGGTCTTTGTCCTCGGATCTAGTTGGTCGCTGCTTCCTTGCCTTCACTCCTTCCCTTCTCCTTGCTTGACGGCGTCCCAGATCTAGATCTGGTTCGTGGTCTCTTGGGTGTGAGGAGGTGTCCCTGAGCGTGGCTTCGTTTCCTGGCGTCGGTATCGTTCTTCGGTGCGAGGAGGTAGCTTTGTCTGGTTTTCTGGAACGTTGTTCTCCGTGGGTGTGGGTGTTGTTTCTTCCCCTTCTTGCTTTCTGTTTGTGGGTCTGTTCGGTTTGGTTGTAGTCGTAGGTTTGGGGGTTGTTCTTTGCGTTTGCTTTTGTGTTGTTTTTCTTTCGGTCTTCACCAATCTAGGTTGTTGGTGTCCTGTGTCATCGTGCCTTGGGTTCCTTCGTGGGCGGACGGGGAGTGGGAGCCCCTTAGTGCTTTAGGCAGAGGAGGAGGAAGCTGGGTTTTGTACTTCATGCGGGTCTTCCGGTCCCTGCTCGTAGTGATGGTCGGGAGTAATGGTGGGGTTCCCGGCATCCTCTACCCCCCATCGTTGTACCCGCATGAGCCATCCTTCCTTTATATATGCACAGTTGAGGTTTGGCCTCCTTCTCGGGTCTCCTGGTTGGTGCACTCCTAGTGCTCGACGTTTGTCATGTGCTTGTTTTTCCTTTTGTTTTCTTAGTCGGTAGTTGTGTCTCTTGTTCAGTTTGTAGGGTGTTGTGTTTATGTTGGTTCTTGGTGGTCAAGCTATTTTTCAGGTGACCTTTCGTTGTCTTCATGATGGTAATCTCTTCCAACGGCTATGCAAACTCCTATCCCGATGTACTCATAGGCTCTTGTAGAATGACGAATTCCATCCCAGATAGCTGTTTGAGACAGCCACTACAAGAGGTGGACGGAACAAAAGTGTACCTTTCACATCCCAATCTGAGCCTTGTGCTATGTCTTTCTGCAATAGGAGTTGCTGCTTGGTTATTTGTTCTGAGATGTCTATCTTGTAGATGTTGTATGGCTTACTTTATTTGTATTGAGCTATTTTCAAAAAAAAAAATATCACATCCTAAGCGCTGACGAGAGTGGAAGTTATGATGGTGGACTTTATTTGGGGAAGTGCCTCTCATCCTGCTAGTTGGAGCAGCCTGGCCTATCCACTTGACGAAGGTGGACTGGATCTTCCAGCTCTACAGGACCTCGCCAACACTTATACACTTAACAGGATCAAAATTCTTGTTGAGGGGAGCTCTACCTGGGCCTCTTGGATGCTCAAGAGATACAAAACTATTCCGGAACGCACACCATCTCACAGATGGGGCTTCTCCACTTCATGGAGTAGAATGGCAGAACTTTGGGATAAAGTCATACCTAACGAGGACAGTAAGGTTACGTGGACGAGATGTAGACAACGTCTCAACCCTGATAGAGCAGCCATGAACGTATGGGGAGATTTACATAATCCGAGGTGGAGCATCTCTACTTTCAAAGCATATAAGAACTACCTCTTGACGATGGAGAAGATTAGTGCATGGTATCCAGGGACGCAAACGGCCTGCGTGCTATGTCAAACTGCAATGGAATCTGCAAATCATTTATTTGGTGAATGCAAAGCATGGAAATACACGTGGGCTCGTGTTGCTATAAAACTCGGGATCCAAGGTGAGAAGACCATCGAGCAGGCGCTGTTTGCGATCAGTAATCAGAAGCATGGAGATAAAATCCTACAGCGTTGGTGTGTAATTGGATGTGTCCATTACATATGGCGAGAAAGCATGGAGGCAAGGATTATGAGATTCTGTCTATTTTTGCTAAATTGGAACATGAGATTCGTCTTATGTACAAGGCTTATAAAGCTAAAGTAAGACCCATTTCTAAACTTGGTGTACGGAATTGGGAATTATTGTAACCCTGAGATAAAGGGTAATTAGATTCTAACAAATTCGTAATTCAATTTGATGTAATCTCTTTGTCCCCAATTTGGGGTCGGCATAATATTTACCAAAATTCTGATACATACATACATATATATATATATATATATATATAGAGAGAGAGAGAGAGAGAGAGAGTCAGGCTAGAATATACTCGAGTGTACAGATTACGCCGTACACCCCAATGGTGTTTGTCTATCTAGACCATGTTTTTCTAAAATCTAATCCATTGATCTTAATGGTTACAATAATAATAGGCTACATACAAAATTTGAGCTCATTTGGATGAGTGTAAGTCACTCATCCAAGGGCAACAAAATCGACGCACAAAACTAATTTGAAATGCCTGATTTTTGCATCCTTTTGATGCACGACCTATAATTTTCCAAATGAGCTCAAATTTATTATATAGTACGTTCTTAAGATATTTAATAAGATCAACGGTTTAGATTTTTCAAAAAAATGTTGCATCTTTAAAAATGACTGAGGTGTACGGTGCCTCCGGTACACTCGAGTGTACACTAGCCTCTCTCTCTCTCTCTCTCTCTCTCTCTCTCTCTCTCTCTCTCTCTCTCTATATATATATATATATATATATATATATATATATATATATATATATATAGACACACACACACACGTGCTCATGCATGTAGAACATTATATGTGTCCTATTTTACTGGATTGTTTTTAAAATAAATGATGATAAGACATGGTTCTAATTCCTAAGAAATTTTAAAAGAAAAAGCTCCTAGAGTTATATAAAATATTTTTCAAATAATGTTCCCACATCATGTTGATGTTCTTACTATAATATATCAAAATATAGTTAAATTTCATAGTAAAACATGATTATTCTTATATTAATAAACAAATTGATTAAGCATTGAAGTAAAGTGTTTATTACATACATTGTTTACCAATTATGCTAATAAATGTGATGATCTTGACATCACAATATACTGGAATTTCTTAACCTTACGGTGCAGTGTGAAACAAAGCGGCCTAATGGATATCGCTAGAAATATAAGTTCCAAAAACTTCAAATTTAACTTCGATGATCCAATTCACGAAAACGTATGAAAAAGTCTTGTGGCTACAACGCTCCATGTCTTACATCACACATGCACTCATAACACATCTTGCGTATTTTTTCGTAAGTCATGTTTCCTTTCCTTAGGGTTAAATAATAACAAATAATGTTGGTGGATTACAACTATATAGTTTAAGGATGCATTTGGTGATACACTTGATAAACCATACACAATTTTTTTATTTATAAATTAATGCAGTTCAATATTACTCCTCGTGTCCCTCTATTGACAATATTCTTAGTTCATTCCATTTATTCAATATATATCAGAAATGTTCATGTATATATTGGGAGGAAAGGCATGTTCAGGTTTTTTACTACAATAAATTTCTAATCTTGTTCATCTGTTTTCTGTCATTTAAGAAATACATGTATGGGGACAAATAACAAATTATCTACTACTTTCTTATAGAAGTCGGTACTTCTGTATAATGAAGCAAAATGAGCTCATGAACATTTTATGATGTATGAATACAAGTACAAGGTTACCGTATTAGATGAGATAGTAACGTAGAGTGTTCTCTTTTAAATGAAATGAGTCATAAATAAAAAAAGCATAAGGAAGAAAATTAAAATATATATTAACAGCCACAGCCAATATAAGTCATCTTAGTGTTATAGTGAGAGCTCCTCGTCCAACAAACAAACATGAAATAATGGGATCATATAGTGGTGTTTTTGTGCTCTCTCATAAATCCTACTTACCGACAAGGAATTATATGCATGAAAATACATGATTTTAGAGGGTTCCTAGCAAAATGTATGATCTAAAAGTATAACAAATTGTACTAGCAATAACAATTAAATTTTAAAATTAGTGGTACTATTTTCTACATATTCATTGAATTTTCTTACTTACAAAAGCAACAAATTACATTACAGATAAGAACAAATTTAATTAGAAAAAATATGACGTTTGTCCTGTTGGAACTGATTAATTTTTTTTATTTTGTACTAGTTTGTTGTTATCTTTAATATATATTTTTATTTTTGTAAGAGAGATAAAATATAAATAATAGGAGGGAAGTGGTGTCAATATATTTTTATTATACATATCAAATTTTCTTGTTATCATTAACTTTTTTTTATGTTCCCTGATTAAAAATTTGTTATCCAAGTAGTTTTTTTTTAATTAGTTGTTATCTCTAGAGAATTTTTTTATTATCTCTAACAAATTTTCTTGTTATCCCTAGATTTTTTTGTTATCTCTAGTCAAATTTTTTTTTATCTCTAGTCAAACTTTTTGTTATCTAAGTAGTATGCTTTTTTTATAAAATAAGTTATTATCTCTAGAGAAAAAAAATTATCCATAGCAAACTTTTTTGTTATTCCTATCATTTTTTTTATCTGTAGTCAAATTTTTTGTTATCGAAGTAGTATAATTTTTTTAAAATTGGTTGTTATCTCTAACGATTTTTTTGTTATCCCTTACAAATTTCTTATTATCTATAGTCAAATTTTTTATTATCCAAGTAGTATATTTTTAGTAAAATTAGTTGTTATCTCTAGAAAAAAATTGTTATCCCCAGAAAATTTAACATCCTCAAAATCTTAAACCTATCAATGGTCATTAATCTAAAACCCTAATTTGCAAATTTATGATTTTGTCTAACAAATTGGATGTAATGTGACCTCTAAGTCCCAAATATAAGGAAATATTCTCCTAACCTCAAATTTTGACTCAACCAACTCATTAAAGAAGGGATAATTTCATTAATCTCACCATTTAATAATAAATGCATTAAAATGGCGACTTAGATGAGGTTGATAAACAAAAGTTAATTAAAACATAACTCTAATTAGATGGGGAGATTGTAGAGGTCCTAGTTAGCTTGTGGTTCAAACTTAAAGTCAATAGGGCTTCGTTTGACCCTTCAAATCAATTAAGGAAGTTAGCATATGATTTAGTGGTACATTATTCAAATATTTGATGATATAACCAAAGGACCCGCATTATTTAAATGTCACATGTGTGATTTCACCGATTTCGGCTATGGTTTAAGTGTTGCGTGCTCTTTTGATTTTGGATTCTATCTGGGCCGTTAGATGCCCATCGGACGACACTGGACTCATCTCCTACCTTGAGTAGGAGATTGAGAATAGGTTGGCCGGTCTCTGTTTTCTTCATCGGCCTGAATCTCTCGCCACAGAGCCCCATTTCTAGAAATTTCTTCACCATAGAGATCGCAACGTCGACCCGAATCAAACAAGCATGGGTTCGAAGGGACTCTATGCCCTAACGACGAAATGCCCTTTAGGGGTAAAATTCCTCTCACCGCCAAGACTTATAGATTATCTTCCCGACTCCCAAACATACATATATATATATATATATATATATATATATATATATATATATATATATATATATATATATATATGGCGCGGGTAACTTGGATTTTCGCTACCCTGCACCCAAAAAAGTAACTCTCCTAGCCAAAAAAGTAAGTCTGTTGTCAAAAAAGTAACTATGGTGGCCAAAAAAGTAACTCTGCTGGCAAAAAAAGTAACTCTGTACAAAATATACATCAGATATATATAAGAACGAGTTTTTTTATTTTGGAGGGGCAAATGATATTATTTTTGGCCAAAATTTTTTGGAGAGCTAGACAAAATAGTCCTCTACAATTTCGAAAAAAAATTTGAAAAAAAAGTGATCGGAAGGGTGGGCGGGTAGCTACCCGCGTGGGCAATAAAGATGGGCCCATATATATATATATATATATATATATATATATAAGTCTAAAAACAAACATTGAACCCCACAAATCTCCCCTCTCGTTTTAATTTTATCTCTTGTGCTTTGAGCCACGCTGCAAGATTTGATATTCGTATCTCGCATGCACCTTGAAAGCCCAGCCCCCTCTGCCATCTCCGACCAAATGACAGTCGAGTAAGCATCCTCTATCCCTTTTATTTGCTTCCACATCACTGGTTTACCCTAGCCTTTCCCCGATCATCGTAACATATAAGTCAACTTTGAGGTCTTCATCGACGGTTATTGCTACGGCCACCTCACGGATCCCCTGACCACAGAACTGCTCGCCTTGGCGTCGCCTCACACCTAGGATCGTTTTTCAATCGTCACAGTTTTAGTATCATTTTGGGTTCCTTTGGTTCTGGGTTTCCAATCCCCTCCCATGTTTCCACGGTCTGCCATGGTTCATGAGCCAGAAGGGACCTTGCCACGGTTCCTGAGCCAGGAGGGACCTTGTGCGATCAGAGTTATTGCTTTAACCTCGCTCTTGTATCTCAGTTTTCACAAAACCTCTCCCGCACGATCATTTTCCTTACTTCCTTTCACTAATGTCTTCCTCCATGACCGTGGTCAGGAGCTTGGTGCTCCGACATGCTCTATAGATGGAGAGTTGGCTCATGAGGTCTGTCTGCACACAAGAAGATCCTGGTAAATCTTGTTTTCAAAGATTGACTCCCAATTCACGAGTTTGATCATAGCCTACACCTTCAGGACTCACACATTGGAGCCATGCTTGAGTGGGAAGAAGTCAGGCCATGTAATGACCTTGGTGCCACCACAAATTTTCCATCGAGTGATTTTAGGTACAATGGTAGTTTAGGGTTTTTCTCACCTTCATTTTTTCTTGACCGATGACGAGCTGGGGCAAGTTCCTTTGCTAGATGGTAGGCAACAATTGGCCCAGGTCAGAGTGGGCCCGGATCTGTGTTTGCTAGTCTGGGCAACAATGCCCATGTGGCTTTTTTGCATTTTTCTATTGGTCTCAACTTCCAAAATTGATAATAAATCGACCGCTTATCAGAATAATACCCAAAAATAATCGTTGGAAAGGATTTTTAAAGAGGAACCTATTTTTTAGGCTTTCAAACCCTAATTTCATTGTATTTGACCATGTTTTCTTGAAAGACCAATTTAGGGTTTAGGATGGTGTTTAAGGTGATAATTAACATAGATCATGTAATTTCAAGAACATAGGAATGATTTAGGATCAGGGAGAATAATTAAGGTTTGCTTCAATAAAGGTTAGTAGTTCCATGCACTTTGAGTATTAGATTATGGTTTTCAATTGCTTTAAGATTAATATATATGATGATGATCAAGTCAAACCATTTGATAGCTATGTATTCAATTTTAATAAATTCATGAATTAATGTTCTATTTCAAGAAACTATTCATGATTATATGAAATCCAAGTAAAGATTAATTATTCCAAGTTAATGATGAATCATGTAATTGGTTGTATTAGTTTGTCCTCGTTATGTTAATGTTGAGCCCTCAGGCCATATGAATTTAAATGGAACATTATGGAACTTAGGTGCAAATCATGAGATCAAGAGGAGCATTATTAATGACACTTATGTGCAAATCATGAGCTCAATTGGAGTATAGTTATGGCACTTAGGTGCAAATCATGAGTTCAAATGGAACATCAGTTGAGCCTACGAGCCTTATGAGCACAGTTGGTGCATAAGAGTAGAGGATATTATAATTAACCATTAAGAGCATATTATGTGAATCAAATATTCATTGTTTAGTTACTTTTATGATTTTTCTTATTGCCAAGTTATTATGTTTTTATAACCATACTCAATGTTATTTTCTCTAACATGTTTTCCATTTTAAATGCATGCCTGGGGACATGATGTCTGCAGGAGGGAAGAATAAGGGAGGAGCTTAAGTGAAGAACATACATCTCAAGGAAAAACTAAGAGTTTAGACTTGGTGGGGTGCCAACTATCATTTAGCATTTAATTTAGTTTTCCAATTAGTGTTAAGACTATATACTAGTTTAGTTTAGTTCAAACTTTAAGTTTTATGTTGTGAAACTTGAGACATGAGATTTGCAAATTATTTTTCCTGAGTTGGTTGAGTAAAATTATATTTTTGTGTAATAATTATCATTTTTGTGACATCCCAAGGAGAATATGCTTCCTCTCAATATGTGTATGTTTTAAGAAAATTGGGGTGTTACACAAATTTTCTTGTTATCACTAGAAATTTTTTTGTTATCTCTAGTCAATTTTTTCATTATCCCAAACAAATTTTTTATTATATCTAGACAATTTTTTGTTGTCTAAGTAGTATAATTAGTTGTTATCTCTAAAGAAACTTTTTTTATTCCTAGCAATTTTTTTATTATCTCTAGCCAAATTTTTTGTTATCTCTAACAATTTTTCTTATTATTCCTAACAATTTTTTATTATCTCTAGTTAAACTTTTTGTTATCGAAGTAGTATAATTTTTTTAAACAATTAGTTATTACCTCTAGACAAATATTTTTATCCATATAAAATTTTGTTGTTATTTCTAGAATTTTTTTTTTATTTGTAGTCAAATTTTTTATTATCGTAGTATATTTTTCTAAAATTGGTTGTTATCTCTAAAGAATTTTTTTGTTATCCCTAGTAAATTTTTCTATTATTCCTAACAAATTTCTTATTATATCTAGTCAAATTTTTTGTTATCCAGGTAGTATATTATTTTTAAAATTAGTTGTTATCTCTAAATAAAAATTATTCCAAGCAATTTTTCTTGTGATCACTAGAATTTTTTTTCTTATCTCTAGTCAATTTTATTGTTATCCTTAACAAATTTTTTGTTATATCTAGATAATTTTTTTGTTGTCCAAGTAGTATAATTTTTTTAATTAGTTGTTATCTCTAAAGAAACTTTTTGTTATTCCTAGCAATTTTTTTGTTATCTCTAGTCAAAATTTTTATTCTCTCTAACCATTTTTCTTGTTATCCCTATCGATTTTTTTGTTATCTCTAGTCAAACTTTTTGTTATCCAAGTAGTATAATTTTTTTTAAAAATTATTTTTTCTTTAGAGATTTTTTTATCCATAGCAAGCTTCATTGTTATTCCAAGATTTTTTTTGTTATTTGTAGTCAATTTTTTGTTATCGAAGTAGTATAATTTTTTTAAAATTGGTTGTTATCTCTAAAGTTTTTTTTATCACTAGAAATTTTTTTTGTCATTCCTAGCAAATTTCCTATTATCTCTAGTCAATTTTTTTGTTATCGAAGTTGTATTTTATTTTTAAAATTAGCAGTTATCTCTAGAAAAAAAAATTTGTTAACCCTAGCAAAATTTCTTATTATCACTAGAAGTTTTTTAATCTCTAGTCAATTTTTTTATCCCTAACAATTTTCTTTTATTTCCAGTCAATTTTTTTATTGTCCAAGTAGTATATTTTTTAATTAGTTGTTATCTCTAAAGAAACTTTTTGTCATTCCTAGCCATTTTTTTGTTATCTCTAGTCAAACTTTTTGTTATCTCTAACAAATTTTCTTATTATCCCTAGTAAATTTTTTGTTATCTCTAGTCAACCTTTTTGTTATCCAAGTAGTATAATTTTTTAAAAAACATTATTATCTCTATTATAAAAATTATCCATAGTAAACTTTTTTGATATTCCTAGCAATTTTTTTGTTACCTGTAGTCAAGATTGTTATTGAAGTAGTATATTTTTTTTTAAAATTGGTTGTTATCTCTAAAAAAAATTGTTATCTCTAGCAAATTTTTTTGTTATTCCTAGCAAATATCTTATTATCTCTAGTCAAATTTTTTATTGTCTGAGTAGTATATTATTTTTAAAATTAGTTGGTATCTCTAGATAATATTTTTACAATCCCTAGCAAATTTTCTTGTTATCACTAGAATTTTTTTTATAAATTTTGAAAAAAAGTATACTCTGATACCATGTTTAAGTTATAAAAAGTACAATGTTGTACTAAGTTACGGCCCCTCCAAACATGTTGACAATTACGTAATTATATACATATAGTAACAAGTAGTTATTCAAATAAGAGTATGATGCTACAATATAATAACATAATGATCAAATCAATAAAGATATCAAAATATAGTTAAGTATTTAGTGAGATAATAGGTGCACTAAAGTGGTTAAATGAAACATCACTTTCTTGGCATTTTTTTGACCAACATCGAAAATACAACTATATAATGACATGTAAATTTAACCATAACATTAAATATAATGATAAAATAATAGAAAATTGTAATACACAAAGATAAAAATATGAAATGTATTGAATAAATTAAGCATTAACAAAACAACTAACGTGGAGTTTAACAACTTGTAGTTGTTGTGTAGATTAAGAAGAGATCATTTATTACATTAAATTTTTACAAATACTAACAATATCACATCATTATTGGAAGTCATGTTTCAAATGAACTACATTTACTCATATAGATTTATAAATTTGGTAGATGGTAAATGAATGGAAAAAGAGAGAACATGTATTAAAGTCATATTTTTGTGTGTTTGTTTTGTATGAGGAGATAACTGGTATCAGAGAGAAATGAAATATTTTTGTAAGAAGTAAAATTAATATGCCAATCATGGGATACATCAATGTTGTCCACCATATCTCAATATGCTTTTTGCAAAACTCTATCAGCGTATATATGTCCCATCCATATTTTTATTTCTCCTTCCATGTTATTGATTAATGTTCAACCACTATTAATGCTTTTATCTATGATGACGCTATATATAATTATTGATTTTATAGTTCCATCAATTTATTTCCAAAACTCTATTTAATATTATTCATTATTTCAGATTTTACTCCTAATTTTTTCTGTATTTTTCACTAAGTTTTCCTCCAATTTATGGTATGCGTCCACCACATATTCCTCTATTTACTTATCTTCATTCTGATTTCATGAAAAAATATGTAGTGGAAAATGCATAATAACCTTCCTATTTATATCTTTATGTTCTCTCCCCTCCCTATCACATTGTCAATTAAAAAGGAAAACATTTTTCTCTTTTTCTTCCCTCCCCATGATTTCTCTCCTATCATACAATATTTATCATTTTCATCCAGTTGTATTTATTAGTAAGACTGATTGGTTGAGTTCTTTTATAAAATTTATTTTATTACTTACCATTTATTATGAAAATTTCGCATTTCTCATATAAACTAATGACTATAAAATAGTTGGACCTTCTCATAACATGTTTTGACTTGTGACTTAAAGAACATTGTCTTTTATGTAACGTGCATTAATCAATTTTTAGGTTGGTCATTATGGTTCTTCTTTTCTAAATTTAGTATCTTGTACTTATTCATAATATAAATTTATTCATCTAATTTGACATCGATTATTCTTATTTCCACCCTATGTGAAAATGAGTACAAAAATATAAATCGATATAAACTTCACAATAAAATAGATGAGTTTCTTGTTAGTATATGATTTTTTATTTGAAAGAGATATTGGCCAAACATCTAGTTTTTGACGTATGTGACTTGTTGTTTAATTAAAAGAAAATATAAAATAGCTACTTAGACTTTATAATTAGTATATTTTCCTCATATACATATAATATATTGCAAATTTATGTGATATGGTCAAAATCAAGTCAAAAAATTATATTAATGAATAGACCGTGTAAGATTTAAATGTGGGTTAACAATATTGTATTATGAGGTAGTCAAGTTGATATGAATTTTTAGTCATTCAAAATTTAGACAAAATTTTTTTGAGTTCAGGATCTGGATTGGCTCCCAACTGAATATGTGCTCAGAATTATAAATCCTTGCCCCCCCCAAGATTTTAGGCCATGATCCGCCATTGGTGTGACCGTAATATAAAGCCAACGTTTATTTTTAACTTATTTTTGAAATTGACAATGGCATGTGGTGAATTTATTTGTTTACCTTACAACCTATCGACTATTTCCAAAGTTGTTTAGTTTGTTACCGTTTGTAGTCATGAATCTATGAAAAGTGCTTACGTATATGACTGCATGTTGTCTTTAGAATCGAAAGCATGCTTCTACAAATTATAACGTGTACTCATATAATACTTGAAAGAAGTACCTCTATGTACAACAATCCTTAATATAAGAAATTTTAGTAATGAAGTACAATCATCTTAAATGTACCAGAAAAACTTCTCAAACTTTTATAATATACGAGCATTTTTTTAACAATTTTCTAAAGTTAGATGTGACATTTTTTTTTGAAGTGACAACCACCTTTTCGTCATGCATATTTCATGTAGAAACTTTGCAACAATTTAATAGTCACATGTAATCAAATTAAAGATTATACAAGATTCTATTCCAAAACTACCAAATATAGTTATGCATTTTAGCAATGTACAAACAATCTCATTCCTTGTTCTTTTCCTCAAATGAAAAACATTTTTTAAATATAAAAGCAATGAGTGTTTCTATTAAAAATTACCATTAAGATTGTGGTAGATGCTTGCTATAATATATCTTTATAATTCTTTGTTGTTTTCACATATTGAATTATGATTAAGAGAATTGTAGAAGCAATTAGATTCCTATGAAGATGATTTGACACTAATCTTACATGCGTGATTAAGGATGAAGATAAGAAACTATGGTAATAGAACCTGAGGATGGATAAGGTAGTTTCTTCCAAAAGTAAAAATATAACATTGAAAGAATGGAAATAGATGAGCAATGTTGGCTCCTTTAAAAAATACACTTGACCGTCATAGAAGCAAACAACATGATATATAAGATATTATAAACTCTAACTTGATTGAACTTTTTAAAGAAAACGATTTTCTTGCAATTGGTTTGTTGTAACTCTAACTAAACAATGAATAAATATATGAGCGTTCATATTTGTTAAAACATATATTATTTATACCAATCTAATATATATAACTAAACGATTTATAAATAATGGCTACACGATTCTAACTTGATTTATTAGATCATTTTAGTTAACGTACAAAACCACCATTTTCACATGATACAAAGGTTGTTGTGCAAATCATTTTTTTTCGTGATGGAGGAACCCGTGGATTTCTGTAACCCCAACTCGGCAGTATAAACCTTCGGCCCCGGCCACAACTAATGGCACTCTCGAGGGACATCTAAACTCACACATTGTTTTTCATTCTGAGACATACATGCGTGTGTTCGATCCGGGTTGCTTTAATTAGGGAGTTTGTTTGTTTATTGTCCGAGCTATTCTCTAGCAGCTATCATCTGCAGATTGTTTGTGGCATTTCACCGAACAGGAGGAGTACATTACAAAAAAACATAAATATAGTACTAATTTTTGTTCACCACCATCGTCCATATGCCAACCGAGAGAGCCTTTTTGATGAATTTGTTGGTTGCAAAAAGGTTGGTGTGGAATTATTTATTAACACCTATATGGGATCATATACGACAACATTGATACTTTATCTCTATTACATTATGTTCAAACAAGTGATATTTTACGGTGGAGTTATCTTGGGCAATGGCATCCTTGCGGAGGGCCTAACACGCAGCTGTTGGTTGATTTTGACATTATCTAATCACAGGCGTCAACAGTAATAAGGATTCTAAAATGATTCACCGCTGCTGACAGATGATTCAGCAAAGCTACTAGGGCGACTACTTAGTTCTCTTTCAATCGCCTTGATGTTATGCGAAACCCACGAGCAGTGACAAACAGGAAGTCATATTTCCTTTGTTTTAGCCTGGAACTTTGATACTTAAGCGTATATATACACGCCGAAATTAAGTAACGTTTGGGGAAACTGTTTTCCTAAGGGCCTGTTTGGTAGGATGTACTCGGTACGAGTGATGTTCATTTTCACTGTGTTTCAGTTCTGATTTTGTTTGGTAGGACGAAGTGTGATGCAGTTGGCTGAATTACAACGACACCGCAGTACCCAGTTCACCCTAAATTCCGGGAATTTGTTCCGCGCTGTTATTGTGTGCGGTCGCGTGCAGTTTCTGGTCCAAGTTCACACTAATTGCATGCCACCACCGGTCTATGTCACCTGTCACCGTTGGATAGCTATATTACCGTCTCTCTCATTGCTGTCATTTTTCGATCCACCAAACAGGTGCAGAGAAAAGTAACGAATTGATACTGCACTTAACCAAATAAATTTGCAGTCGTTAGAAAAGCGTGATTATATTTGGTTGACTTTCGTATTCGCTGAACTACACCCGAGTACACTCTACCAAACAGGGCCTAATCATTGACCGCATCGCGATGGTTTCTAGAAGAAGTGGAGGAGAGGGAGGAGAGAAAGTGCGAGTAGCGCACGAAATTATTTGACCTCTCAAAAGACTTTATTTTTGTCACAGCCGTCGGATGCACGCAATAAATACTAATAGTTGGATTTTTTTCATTAGCCTAGGTATTGCGTAGCGGGAGATGCTTGGACTTCTTGATTTCCTAAAAACTTTTAGATCTGAGGCGCACCGTAATAAATCAGAGGGTTAAAATTTAGTGAAGCTCACCCTCTCTCACGCATGCTCATAAAATTACCCAGGAAAACCAACTATCTTCACTTATCCCACCCACCATCTCTGCCACCGGTCCTCCTCTCACATTCCCACCATTTTATTCTCACCTACCCCACATGTCCTCTTGTTGTATTTTTTATTTTTATTTTTTTTGTGAAAGAGAAAAGAAAAGAGGGAGAAAGTGAGAGAGAGGAGGGAAGTCAAAGAGAAAAGAATGAACAAAGACTGCATGTCAAAATGGCAAAACTAGGCATTGCAAGAACAAAAACATACGCCAAAAGACAAACAATGGGCGCACATGTGCCATCAACTTATTTTTGAGTATCAATTACCCATGTTTGGGTGTTCTTACCTATTTGTTGGGCGTCACTTCATATGCCACCAGGTGTTGATTAAGTTCATTAAAATTTACATGTCATTATCTTATTTTAGGTGTCAATTACCCATTCTTGAGCGCACTTACCATTCACTAGACGTCTTTATGTGTTAGTGTAATGTTGATTAAGTTCATCATATTTTAGATGCTATTAGCTTGTGCCCAAAAAGAGGGGAGTAATAAGTAGGTGTATTTAATCAGTTTTTGGATGCACATTCACTATTTTTTTGGCTCTTTTAGCTATTTTATGAGAGTTTTTATTCATTTGACGCCCAGTGAACGCATAAGTGCTTCCAAAAATGTGTAATTGACACCCAAAAGTACTCAATGGCGTCCAAAAGTAAAATAGACAATTGATACCCCAAGTTACTTAATAGCACCTAAAAATGGATAGTTGGCGCCCAATTAACTTAATGGCACCCCAACATATGATAAAGTAATCAACACTAGTAACAATTTAAATGATACCGAAAGTTACTGAACGATGTCTAAAAATGGGTAATTGACACCCAAAAGAAAAATAGTCAAATGATATCCCAAGTTACTTAATGATGCCTAAAATGCGTAAATGACACCCAAAAATAGATACTTGACACCCAAAAAGAACTTAATGGCTCCCAAAAATAAGATGAACTAATCAATACAAATAACAATTTAAATGACCCCTTGATGGATAAGTACGACAAAAAATGGACACCCGACACCAAAGTTACTTAATAGCGCCTAAAAAAATGGGTAATTGGCACCTGAAATTACTTAATATCGCCTAAAAATGGATAATTGGCACTCAAAAATGATAGTTGACACCTAAAGTTAACTTAATGGTGCCCAAAAACACATGTCGTAATCAATCCAGTAACAATTTAAATGACACCCATTAAATCGTTAATTGCGACAAAAAATGAGAAATTGACACCCATAGTTACTCAATGGCCCCTAAAAATGCGTAATTGACACCCAAAAGTAAAATAAGAAATTGGTATCCCAATTTACTTAATGGAACCTAAAATGGGTAATTGACACCCAAAAATGGATAGATGACACCTAAAAAAACTTAATGGCACCCTAAAACATGATAAACTAATATACACCAGTAAAAATTTAAATGACACCTACTAAATGGACCAACACAGACAAAAAGAGCAATTGACACCCAAAGTTACTTAATAGCGCATATAAATAGATAACTGGCACCCAAAGCATCTTAATTGCATCCAAATACATGAACTTAATCATTGCCAAGTTAATGTCTATAAATGACGAATGCACAATTAGTTACTTCTCTCATTTCTTTCCTCTTTTCCTATCTTTTTCTCCTCACTTCTCTGATCTTACTTCATCACTTCTCTCCTCTCTTTCATTTTGTATTAATTTCTTGAGTTACTGAGAAAATGAGAATTGGTGTCATTTTTTCTTAGAAGTATAACAACATTAGTCTTTGTTGGAATCTATTTTTGGGATAAAGAGAGGCATTCTCTTCCCCTTTTTCATGTCCGCAGCGGAGGCCGAACGCTTGGGAGGGTGGTAAAGCAAGGTGGCAGTTAGGATTCAAACTCAAGTCTCTTTTTTAGGGACACCGTGCTTCACTACTTGAGTCACTCCTTGTTAGTATTGGAATCTATTTTTGATAACACATCTAACTCTTTTTATTTAGTTAAAATATTTATCACAGTATAAATCTTACATACAAAACGAATTTCTCTCTCATCACATTACCTCCACCTAATACTTTCGTATCATTTTTTCTCAAAAATATATCAATATTAGTCCTTGTTAGAATGTATTTTTATAAGGATTCCAAAGTTTTTTTAGTCAAATAATTCATCTCAGTTCAAAATTTAAAATCAAAACAATTTTCTCTCACGTCACATAACCTTCACCTACCATCCAATAAATATTCTCCCACGTCATCCTCTCCCCATCCTTTTCTCCCTCATAATCATTCTCCTTCTAGCCATCATTAACTACACCCGTCTACTATCCTGAAATTACCCTATTGTGCCACCACCATATCAACCTCTAAATCAACTTTTCTTCATCAATACCGCTCCTCACCCGCGTGTAAAGTGCGCTTGACGCATGTTGCACATGACTGAAATATTTCTGTTAGTGTGGCTCCTACTCTCAAAGAATCTGCCAAACCATGCCTCACTTTTTAAATATTTTTCTATTGTGCATGTGATGAGAGTGAGCCTCAAAGCAAGATGTTGGCAATGTCTACTTTTGTTTTGATTGGCAATGAAGATCTAGATGCTCTAGCATTCAAATGGATAGTTGCAAGTTTGTAGGAGTCAGAGTAATGCTGGTAATGAAAGTGTAGTAGTGATCAATATCATCTCTGAAACCGCGACATCCACTTAACCTTTTACAAAATAATCTTTAAGAAGAGGATTTGAGTTGTAATGGGATGTCAGGAGTGGATGATTTGTGCGAGAGGGAGAAGTTGTGTTGTTGTATGAGCGCCCACCAAGAGCAGAAAAAATTCCTCAGCATAGTAATCAGGGTTCCCATCGACAGCTGCAGTAGCATGATTGAAAGGATATAGTCAGGAAGATCCTCTATTTTGCGTGGAATAAAATCTGAAAACTTTATGGCAACCTATGGCGGCAGGTTGTCGCTGCATCAAACGATAACCATCAACAGACACACAACCCGTAAGGAGGATGAAAGAGATATGAAGAAACAATTTGCGTCCTTTAGTTTTTATAGTGTGTTGGTTTATCAATGCCTCTTATGAGTGCAAGACCTGAGGCAAACATTGTTTAATTTTGGGTAACTGATTGGAGATATCTATGGGTTGTTGATTGTTCGGTCAGTTACTCATTCACCACAACTGCCCACCACATTTTACCAACGTCAGAGCCTTGTGATGCTTGTGTAGGTAGTGGACAGAAGCAAAACATTGTGCAATTTAAATATTTAAAAATTAGAAAATTGTGTCAAAATTTGTGAGAAGAGAGAGAGAGTTAAGGAGAAGATAACATTTTAAATTTGGAAAATTTTATTGGTTGAGAGGTTTTGTGAGTAGATAAAATGGCATACATGTAATTAGTTAGAAAAACTCTCTTTTTATAATAGTATATATATATATGGATTATCTTTAATATCAGCATGGGTAGCTACACACTACAAAAATAGTTACTTTTTTATTTTTTTTTTACTTTATAATTTTACATGGTTACATTCTATTACATATAGTTACATTGCATGCAAATTAGTTACAGTTGTAATGGATGTACAAGTATTACTTTATAATCTACCCATTTTTACCTTTTTAGTAGAATAGTTATATTTTTACATGATAGTTGTTTTTTGTCCAGATTGTTCTTTTTCTGACCAAATAGTTACATTTTTATATGCATGGCTAGTGAAATCCTAGTTACCTGTGTGGGAAACAAATGATCCTCCAGATATACATATATATATATGTGTGTATATATACATATAAATGTTTATATATGTATATACATATATATACAATAAAAGGTACCTTTCACAATCTCAAATGGCTACTAGGATACATGTTTCACTATTTCAACTTACAAGTACTAGAATAGTTTTACAACCATAGTGGACTTCATGAATTAGTGATACCCATATTGAATCAATCCTTTTACTCATATTTCATACAATAAGAGAAAAATTTAGATTGGGATACTAAGGTAAGTCTAAGTAAGGCATGGAAGGTAAAGAAAACCTAATCCAAATCTAGCATGCACAAAGAAAATCACCATTTTTCTATTTTGTCCATACAAGGCGAATACCAATCTGAATCTCAAAAGAAATATTTGTCCTCCAGAATTTGTACTTATAATAGTAAATAATCAATCTGCCAAATTTTCCAACCAAACTTCTTCATATGTGCTCAATATATCAAAAGTAGTAAAGAAATGCATATATAAGACATTTTAGGACAAGATATTATAAAATTTCTAAATATTCAACACCATGGTAATAGCAAGGTTTGTAATTTTCAATTTTGAACAATATATAATAGAAAAGAAGGAAATCATCCCAAAGAACCTGAAATATAGTGAAAAATCATATCTAGCCTTTATAACATATATTTAGTGAGACTTAGTGGTTTGATGAGGGAAGTGCATCATGTAAAATACTACATTGAGACTAAATAACTCACATTATGTAAGCCAGACAACCCGCAACTAGTGCATGAATTATACGTAGCTCTAAAGATCTTCAAACATCCCCCACATTCCCTTGCTAGCTCTAGCTCACCCTTGTCGGGACATCTGTTTTCATTATCATAAATGTCAACCATTAGAAATAATCCCTAAACCTAAACCTAGATATGAAACAAAACAACTATGCTCGAGGAATACAATTAAAATAATGTACTAAAATCATAATTAATTTTTTTCTATTATAAAACCTTGTAAACCAATGTCACATCAAGGAAAACATGTTCAAATATCACAAATCATATTCAACTCCATTAATTCAAAATCATATTATTTCACTCATATAAAGTTTAATTTACATTAGTTACACATACATGAAATAAAAAAAACTCTTCATCCTGGGAAAGAGAGAATACAAGGACACTCTAATCTAGAGTATTCTATTTACATCTTCTTTGTTGAGTCCTCTCCATTGGATGAAGTTATACTTAAAAATATTTGAAACAACCCCATGGAACTCATATAGAGACCAACTAAGTGGATACCTCCCACTCAAGCTAGCTACATGTATTAGCATCAGATTAAGTATAATACAAATTATGTAGATATCAGAAAGTCTAATGAATAGTTCTAGCATTTAGTCAAAACCAGTTTATGAAAATAATCTAATTAATCTGGATAAGGTATTCACTTCAGTTTATTACAACTTTAAAACATCCAAAAGAATGTCTATGAACATATCAGTAGGTGTTACTTACTTCACAATGCTAATCTGATTGTAGGAGTAACAAGTCAAGATGTCAACAATTAGAATGAAGACATAGCATAAGCATCATATTTATGCCACCCCACCAGCTAGACCAGGAACACATCCTACAGTCCTGAAGTTGTAGCATACAAAAGACATGTCAACCAAACATGACTATTCATGTAAAGAGGAGAGATAACCTCATTACTAAAATTTAAAGGAAATACAAAACATCCACACATTTCATAAAAATAGAGAATCTGGGATGCTTGCATAATATTCCAAATAAATAAACATGATTCCAAATACATTATAAAATGTCAATAGAAGTGGAAATAAAAATTTCTAAGCCTTTACATGGCTTTAATTTTTCACTACATGAATGTTTCCAAAAGAAAAAGATAAGAGAAATAGTATCTAGCTATAGAAACCAAGTCATCCTTTCCAAAAAGCTTGAGATCAACTCCTGAGAAAACCTCCTTCAAGCTTGTCCTTCTCCTTGCACAACACTAGCACCTGGGTGGTTGGGAAGCACCCAACAAAAGGGAAAGGGAAGAAAATGTATGTGTTACAAAGATTAGTCTAGGATAATAAGATAAGTAAAGCAAGTATAAACAAGATAGGGTTCATCATAAGATGAAGATAAAAAAAGTATGAGCCTGTATCAAAAGAAACTTACCATTAACAATTATATTAAAAGGGGTTTGCATGTAAGATAATTATATCTACCTAACTAAGTAGGTTTAAGGCACCTACCGGACCTCTAACCTTAGGTGAGGGGAGAATAAGACATTCCCAGTCACCTACAATAATATGGGGAGAATATATGCGCTCCCCAGGGAGAATAAATACATGCCCTATGTGGGTGGTTGTACATAAGTACCGCTACTATAAATTAAATAGAACATAAATCTACATGCTAGAAAAGTAGTCATGGCAAGAATAATCATATGAGTCAATAAATGTGGTAGTGGGGTTTAAAACCCAAATAAGATAATATATTAACTAATTTAAGGAATGAGCAAATTAGGGTTTCAAGAATAGAAGAATAAGGTTCAATTAAGCCTCATAATGAAAAACTAGGTTAAGGCATAAATATTCCCAACTGACGCGTTAGATGCACATACCTCTTCCTTACAGCCCTATAAATAACTTTCTAAAATCCTAAGCAATATTAGAGTCCACTTGTCCTATTATCATAACCATGTTCATGCATTAGCATTATATGTATTCATTAAGAACTCAAAACCCTAAAGTTGTCAACTTTTTCTACAAACCACTGATTCAGGTCTTGAAAACATCACCATTGTCTTAGTTAGGGTTTTTGGATAAAATGACATATAATATTATGCATTTTGAAGATATGGATTTTTAGGGTTATTTTTAGTTAATTAAATCATCCTCAAAAACACATATTTGAAAAACTCAAAACTAGGTGTAGAAATTATTTTTATTAGATAGGTAATCTTTTTCCGAGTCTAGAACATATTTTACTTTTAATTTTGGTCCAAGGAATTAATAGTTATGAATTAATTAAGTTTGACCAATAGGAAAGTAGAAAATTGGATTTTCGCTTTGAAAAACAGAGAGCGAGTGAGAGAAGAGGTTAGGCTCGCTACTTGGCCCAATAACCATGGGCCAAGTCAGTGGCCCGCGCCCACGGGATGCCTAAGAGGTGTCTGGGTCAAAGATCGGTCAAACGTGGAAAGGACAAGCAAAAAGGCAAAACTGCCCATGTGCGAAACAAAGGCAAACAGAAGCCGATCGAGGAAGAAAAGTAAAATCATAGGGATCATCTTCCTCCATGCTTGTGACGCCATGGTCATCATGCAATACCTGTTTCTTGTGGGGTTTTGGGCAAAATAGCCACACTCAATGAAAATCGACACACAAGTACTCAAAATGAAGAGCACAAGAAACCAAACAAGATGGTACCTTTAATTTGGCCAGAGATGAAGAGAGGAGGACAAGAGAAGTACCACAAGCTCTGCATCTTTGCTAGTTCATCAAGGGTCAAAACTGTGATGAAAAATTGAATTGTCTAGTGTGTTGAGTTGCAAAGGCGATGGGGATGCCTGGGTATAGGTATTTATAGGCAAGGGAGTTTAGGGTAGGGTTTTGGTACCTGAGGTGAGAGGAGGGCTTCAGCCAACTTTAGAGGTTTCTCAAACCTTCACCAAATCATGAAAACTTTGGGATAATCATGTCTAGAATCTCAAGAGGAATTCATAGCACCAAAAATCAATAGATTTGGTTGAGTGTAGTGAGAGATATCGCAAAATGAAAAATTGAAAACTTCCTCCATGCTTCCTAATCTAGACCAAGGTAGGAGACAAACTCTCTACCATCTGATCAATCCACGAAACTCTCTGAGCCATTGGATTGTGTGCATTATTTATATTAGGCGTGTGACACATGTATTTCTAATTGCATTAAAATCGAATAAAGTGGTATACATTATTTAATGAACTTCTCTCTCTTCTTTTGAGGGCTCAAACAACTTCCAAATTTAATATTAACACCCTGACAGATTTTGAGGTGTAGAATCCGAATATGGAAATAGTTGTGCCTTTTGAGGACTTTTAATGGGTTAAATAATTCAAAACTCATTTTCTCTTTCCTCATTCATTTGAGACTCTATGATTATCCAAATATGATCAAATTTCACCCAGTTGTCCCAATTAATATCTTGGATACGATTTTGCTATTATTTGGCCATGTTTGTGCCATTTTTTATCAATTCTTAAAATGAAGGTTCTACACACTTTCTCTCTCCTACATTTTAACATTATCCAAATATTATCCAAATTAATTGAAAATTTGCCCGAAGTCTTATTTTTATTCCTATATTACGAATTTTGAATTAGTTTATCAATTTGGGATCATTATATATTTTATTTCTCGTTCTTGGTTTATTTCCTATTTTCCTTTAATAAAGGCTTTTATATTTCTTTATAATTTCCACATTGGATGATACTTGTCCCTTAAGTAACTTTTAGTCCAAGAAAATGAATTTGTGTATCAAATTATCTCATTGGTTCACATAATTGATATTTTTGGAAATATATTGCACATTATCTCTATTTATCCTATTTATAGCATTTATCATCTCCTTTATGTATATTTTGGAAATTCTTTACTTTTCCCTATTCTCAAGAGTCCTAGAAAGTTCTAGCACGAATTCCATCACTATTTTTATTACATAAGTGGACATTTGCACATCAGACCCATTACTTAGGTTTCTACTGAGGCATTGTGCATAAAACCTTTTATTAAGAATATATGGGAAATATGTATCCATTAACCATCATAATTCCACTAATTCAACTCCAAAGACATAAGGAATGAAAATGAAGGACAAATCTTATTGAAAAAGAGTACAAGGAGCTACATAGTGGATTTCAGTATGTTACAATTCAAATGACAAGTACATCTATATCATATCATAGTGGATACTAAATCCCAACATCAACCACATGTCAACATTTAAGATCTGATTCCAAACTAGACAAAAAATAATATAGAAACACATTATCTTTATAAAAGAAGGGTTATTTTACATAACAATAAATATAATCAACAATTTTAGGTCTATCCATTAGTAGTAAAAGGCATGTAGCAAACATTCAACTTATATTCTACACGGCTTGTAATATTTCAATCATTTTACCTAGAACTAATTGGCTCGTGTCAACAAATCACCATCACTATCTTAGGGTTTAGTAGACCGCCCTAAGACATCAACAACATATTCTATTCCATTATAGGGTTTCCTAAAGAGGCCCAGGTCTTCATGTTGGGGATATTAGATAGGAACAAACATAACAACATATTCCATATCATCATATTTTATATAAATATTGCATCAAATCATATTTCTCGTGTTTAATAATTTTCATTTCGTTAGAATCTACTCCTCATGGCTATAGACTTTCATAGTAGAAGATTCAGGAAAAAATCACACCAGATGACTCATGCCTAAATCTTTGTGGTCTAACCTTCAAGGTATAGATCCACACTCTACAAATCTTTCTCATACTTCTTTGATTACTTCAAGGAGATCCGTCTCATTTCCCCAATTTGGTAATTAGGGGAAATAGTGGTGTTAAGGGAACCTAACTAGATGTATCATCATTTCACTTGTTATTAATTCTTTGTGCTCATCTTAAAGAAAATTCAAATCATCATTCATCATATGTGTATATTCTCATAAAACTATAATGATATGAATGGGATTAAGCTTATCAAGAAAGACAATGATTAAAACAAGAAGCCCAACAAATATTTCCATTTCCACATCATATTGTAGCATTCATTCTCAGTGCACATTTATCATGAGACATAATCTCATTGTCCATCATTTACCCTAATCCCAATTTCTCAAAAGTTACCAATGCATGTTATTATAATGTCAACATATTTGTTATTAGTTCACTATTATAGTTCTCATCCAATATTCACATAGACATTAGAACTAGAAACAATATAAGCATATAGACATCTTATCCTCATACTGAGAGAAATTTTATCATACAATATAATTATTCCATCCAATTCTAATAGATGTAATTAAATTTAAATCATAAACATGTATACACATGTAATTCTACTATTTTATGATTTAGCATTCTTCAATTAGGGTTACTGATCAACATATCATTAATTCTCATTTTATGTCCATCAAAATAAACCCTTCTCAAAGCATAAGTATTCTAACAAACAATTACAATCCAAGAATACATTCTTGTAAGTTAATTCACATCCTTGAACTTCATTTTGTAATTGATTTAAACTACACTTATATGGATTCCTTAATCCCTCATTTGAGATCATTTTTCATTACCATTACTCAGGTAATCATTTAGGATTAGAGTTAGGTTCTTAGATCCATCATTAGTTTTCATCATTTTCCCTTCATTTCATATTCCTTAGTCTCAGGTTCTTTCGTTTCATGTTAACTACTACTCTTGGAATAAATCATTCTAAATTTACTTGTGCATAAAGTTTCTCTCTCATTGAAATACTTTATAGTTTGATTTTAGTGTACTCCATAGATTTTTATCTCAACCCATATATATTTAAACTAAATATACAAAAAACCCTCATATTTATTTTTTTAAAATTCCATTCGTTATTTATTATTACAATTCATATCACCCTTGTAATTTCTTATATTACATATAGATACATGTACCATGTCATTTGACTTATAATTCCATTTTGGTAAATAAAAAGAAATCCTTCTATTCCCAATAAACTCCCAATTTAGGAAGTATTATGGATTAGGGTTACTTCTTCTTGCCTCTAATTCTCTAGTCATCTTCTTAATTCATTATTATGTGACTTGTATAAAAGTATAACATTTATGCATGATTCACTCATATTTCATATCATAAACTAGAATACATGCATAAGGCTTGTATCATCTTAATAAGACTTATCACCTTCAATTTGTGTAATAATGCCTACAATTGAGCATCTTTTTCACTTGTATAGGATTATATGTGAGTAAAGCTTTATCTCTCATACTCGCCTTAATACTATATTTCTAGGTTTTTAAATTCATCTTAGTTCAACACATCATGAAGACCTTTTTATTCACTAATTTCATTTGGGTGTATAGGGTGGTCATCAAAGTCTATTTATGCACATGGAAACCCTAGTTTCTATTTTTACACAATTCACCCATCAATTATAAGTATGCACCCATTCATTGGATCATTTGAGTCAATCCAAAAAGAACTAACTGTAGACATGGAATCTCCATTTTAGAACCTCAAACTGATCTTTCTATACATGCCATATGAAATTCTAGAAAATATGTGTAAATACAATTGATAACTCATTCATAATCTCACACATGATTCTATATATGTCAACTAAATTTTCATGCATAACATTCATTAGACAAATTTTAGGCAATATATGCATAAAATAGCATAGTTCTGTATCCAACAAATTTTTCATAGATCTTGAATCAATATATCAGGAACTAAAAAAGATACAAATCAATGAGAAAGGATCTAAATCAATAGCTTTTCTTTCCTCAGAATCATCCCAATTCAATATAAATACTAACAGTGATCTTGATTATTTTAACCAGATAGAATCAGGCTTTTCAACACGACTACATAGAATAAGAGAGAGATAAATAATCACTTAAGGTTTAAGCACCTTAAAAACGTTTCCTTCAATATGAATCTCTATAAATCCATCAAGGTTCTACCTATCGAGACATTTTGTTCCTCCTTCTAACTTGGAGACCCTAGAAATGAAGATTATAAGAGAAAGAAAGAGAAAAAAGGGTGTTTTAATCCGCTATATTTTCGGTTCAATTATGAGGGAGGATGAAACCTAGAATTAGGATAGAATATATACCACGAAATCATATCTAGATTTTATGAACATACATGAATTTTCAAGCTTTAGATAGACAAAACTCCAAATCAGCACTTCTGACAAATTTCTCCTTTAAAATACTAATCTCTCTCACTCTCTTTCAAATTTTGTATCTCTAATAAGTATGACGATTATGACAGAAACTAGGATGTTAGATTTATCATATAGATGACTTGAGGTACTTAAAACAATTGCAAACAAGTTCAAAATTGATTTCATTCTTTGTTTTTTTTATATTCAGACTACTTGGTCAACCGAGTTGCACCACAATCTCAATCAGTGTAAACAATCCAAAAATTATGAAAATCTAGAATAACATATAAATTTGAGTTACCAAGCAATGACTAAAATTTAAACTTATTTGGATTTATGAATAAAAAGATACAAATCAAATACCAGACTTCTATATTTCAGCATGAAAGCATGGTTGCTTGAGTTTGTCCTGGGGAAACATAGACTACAAATTTGTCATAAAACCTTAAATAATTCTAATATTTTGTATAAAAACTTTTATTAGAGTTACCCAAAATATATCCAAATGTAAAAGAAATCATATTTTCATATAAAATACTAGAAATCATTTAGTACACTACTATACTTATCACATTTTGAATAAAAATTCTACATTCATCCAATTAGGATGTTCCATTTCCCAAAACCTAATTATTCAAAACAAGGCATGCTCAATAAGTTTAAAAAATCATAATCAAACTATGATTATGAATCAATATTCAGAAACAAACAATCTCGTTAAGCATGTAACCATCGAAGTAAACCCTAAATAGATGGCTAATTTGAAAACGGGTCATTACAACCTTGGACAAAGATAGTGGAAAGGAAATACCTTTAAGGAAGGGGAACTCCCATCAAAAATTGAATAAGATCATCCAAGAGGGTAAATGAGAGATGATATTACAAGAAAATATGAGTAGAGATGGAATTATTTACATCATTTCGTGCTAAGCAAGGTAGGGACGATGATTCAACACTTTCATCTTTAAGAATCAAGCCAAAACCAACATGAACAAGCTCTACCATTAGGATTTTCTTCTTAATCCTCCATAATCACTCTAGTAGATCAAAACAACATCTATGATCTATAAGAACAAATGCATCACATTTATAGGATGGCAAAGGCAAAACATTCATAAAAACCCATAAACATACCCCCATGGGTCAAAAAGGCCAAACATCGGGCCAATATACCCACATTGGGAACCACCACACATATAATATGCCCCCAATACACATCAAGAACCAAAGCCGTAATTTTTGTGTCTACATTTGATAACTAATTGTCATAAATTACGCCCCAAGGCCCAAAACTTTCCCTCAAGCCAACCCTGGGCACACATTAGGCATCCAGCTTGGCCTGATGCAACCCCATTGCTTCATGTACTTAGCCCTTTAGTGGCACATTGAAGGATCCAACAAAGCCCACACATTTCCCTTCTTGCATTGATCGATCCCATAGACCAATGTAGAAATCAAGACCATTTTTCTCAAGTTTGAAAACTCCAAAGTTTTGCACAACCATAATTTGATCATAGTGTTTTTCTCAATCATCTATGGGTAATTCCAAGATATGAATTTTATACTACTTTTTCATTAAAATCCCTTATGAAATCAATATATCATTCAATTAGCCCAGACATGGTTAGATTAAGGGAAACTCAGGTTTAGGATCTTATATAGAATATATTATTTAGTTGTTGTGGTAAATTATTTTGCGTATGTTTCATTCCTTAAACAATAATATTTCACTTATGATTTTATTCTATTTAGGAAATTTCATATTATTACACTATTACCTATGAACTAGTTATTATAATAATTATTACCATATAAGATCTCTAATAGTTAAACACATGTCTATATCTAACCATAAGGGTCTCTTGCATCCCAAAGGTTGTGCATACCATGTTTATGATCAACATGATCAGGGCATGTGTCCTTGCCAAAAATCTATATTCAAAAACTCATTTGTTAAGTATATCTATATAATGTTGTCCACTGTTATGTATCCAACTTAATAAAAAATGTGTTCCTTAATGAAAATATTAGAACATGCTCACAATAATACTTCTCCAATACATTGCAAAATCACAGTTGATACATTATTGTTATTGCACCATTTGTGAGAAAAACTTCAATATGACTATTAATTTTAAACTAATTTTTAGAAGATTAATATGAGTGGAACCATGTCACTTGGTTTTGCAATATAAAGTTTCTTGGTGATATATTATGAATCAGACATGGGTTGAAGTAAACTAATGATGTTAATTATAGTAAACTTTGAGTATTTTAAAAGATAATGCATAGAAATGTTAAGAATATCACATGTTGATGTTTATTAAATCATGGACAGACTACAATATAAACACCATCATGTGTGCACTAGGAAAAAATATACAAATACATAGAATCAATGTAATTCTCCGCCTGAGAAAAGCTTGATGTGAAGATAACAACAACATTGATAAATAATAATAAATAACCAAACAAGCATAGTGTAACATCCCAAAATTTAATTAAATAGGTTAGGGTTTAATAGGATTTTATCCAAAAATTAATTTCAATCCTTGATCTTGATGTAATTTACTTAAATAATGAGTACTTCATTTGAGATAAGATATAAAGAGAAAACAAAATGTATTTCTCTTTTTACTTTTTATGCATAAATTAATTTAATGCATTTAAATAAACAACTTCTACTCTTTGTCTCTCCTCCATTACTCTACAATCCTCACATAATAGAGAAATCTCTAACCATTTAGAATTGGCTTCATGATAGATTTAAAGATGGACTCTTTTTATCCACTAATTTATTAGGAAACCTATTTTAATTAATTAAAGTACTTTGATCAATTATAATGTACATTAAGATAACCCCTCACAAATTGATTGTCAAATTAGGAAAATAATATTCTAAGAATTGATTAGACCCTACAATACACTCATGGTCAAAATTTGAGTTTGATTTGACCTATTTTGACCCCTCTAACAATTTTATGTATTTTAATATAGTTTTGTTGATTTTAATGAAAAAAATCCTAATATAACCTATAATCGTGGTTATATTTGCATGTAACATGGATCATTGATAGAGCTAGGGGCCCGAGTTACACTCTTGGAACCACTGGTTGTTTTATCTCTCACTTGTTTCTAGAGTTTTTAGGACTTTATAGGAAATGACTCCATCCACTCTCTAATCTCCCCCTCTATTGTGTCCCGTTTGCAGTAGATCTCTCCCCCACCATCTAAGGTCCTCCCCAAGTCACCCAAGTCCCAAACACAAAGAAATTTCATGATATGGAGACCCCAGTAAACAATAACTCCTTCTATTCCCATGTTTCCTACTCTAGTCACGAGTATGTCCCCTTCAACACCACCAAATAAATGAGGCCTTGAAAATGATCCTTGACATCCTGTGAACCCAAAGTAACCATAGTTTCTCCTTTAATTTCCATACAACCTCACCTCCAACCTCCATACTCCCTCCACCCCTACTGATGGTGTGAGAAAAGAGAATATGGAATCTCAAACCTCTTTGACTCATTGTTGCGATTCAGGGAGCCCCTTGAAGTTTTCTCCATCTTTGTTTCTCCCCAACTAAAGGTATCTAGAAATTCCCTCTTTTTCACCCTGTTTCGAATCTCATAGCCAATTTTGGTTTTTGATTCACTGTGTTTCTTGTTTTCAACATAGATAGTTCCTCCTTAAAGTTGTGGACACAACCAAATCCTTGGTTTTGCACCATGTGTACATTTTGTGAGGTTTTCTAGTTTTCTTAGTGCATGTATATCCAATGTTTCTAACCTTGACGTGGCTTGCGACGCACCACCTTAGGATGGTTATGGCGGAAGTCTTTTCTCCTCCTTCTAACCATCACTCTTTGTGATCTTCTTTCTCACTAGGTCCATCCAAGAATGAAGAAGATACCCATTAACTTGATTCTTAAAGAAAAGGGCACTATATCAGGTTTTGGTCCAACACTTCTCGATGTTTTCCTCCGTGTTTCCATTGATCAAAGAAGAAAACCATCATGGTCGAATCATTTCAATTTTTCCCATGAATCATTTCTTCAGGTCATGCTTGGCTTATAGCATATCCATACTGTAGTCTCCTAGCTTAGTCAAAATTTGCATGACTTTGTAACAGAGGGAGTTGTAACCAAGTCGTCAGCTCCTCTTGAGCAAGTTGGGCAAGGGTCCCACCTATTGGATAAATATATATACATTTATATGTAAAAAAAATTCTAACTGTATGAGGATAAAAATTTTATAATAGTAATTACATATGTTTTTAGAACAATCCAAGAAGATATGTGGTACAAATAAAAAAAGCACAAGGTATAATATTGACAGGGTTTGAAGCCTGTTTTGACTCCAAATTTCCCTGATTTGTTTAAGAACCATAATAACCTAGAAAAATAGGTTGAATATCAAGTATTAATCAATATTAGTTGATTTAATAGGGTAATTAGCATTCTTTAACCCCAATATTGTTATTAGGGTTTCATAAACCTAAGAAGAGAAACTAGGATCTTTTCTAAGATGAAGGTAAGTGGTTCATACACTTTGAACATACGTATTGGTTGATTTTAAGTATGTATGTACAATGAATGATATGAATTTATTATCTACTATTTCTATTGTCAAAGTCCAATGGATTTATAATGAACTGAATTATAATTTTATTCTCAATAATTATTTATCATCTTTCATGCACATGAAAAGTAAAGTTAAGAAAAATATCTACGAGAAAATTAATAGCTTTTAGGAGAATGTTTATGATAAAAGATAACTTATATAAAATCCTCACCAAGAGGCTCCTTGGAGCAAAACTAAGAGGCACATCAGTGCATATGAGAAGAGAAACTTTAGTGCATTAGAGAAGAGGCACTTATGCATAGATTGTAGGATTCTTATATATGTCAAGATAAAAAAATCTAAAAGCAACTATGTCCTTTTTAATGTTTAATGTCTAACATTTATATTCAGTTTACATGCTCTATTTAATATATAATATGTTCAATTCCACTTACCAATTTGTTTGATCAATGTCTGGAGGTGTGGTGCTCACAGGTAAGGGGAAACTGTAGAGCATACATACATTTGACGTGCTAGGAGTAACTCAAGGATCTTCAAAAGAAAAGACCTGGTGGGATGCTAGCTATACCTAGGTTTGATTTCTTTTCCAATTTATGAGAAAGTATATGGTGATTACCTGTAAACATGTTTAGTTTGGTTCGTATGTGATTTATGTTGAATATGATAATTTGATCTTTATCCTATGATGGTTTATATATGATCTCTAATGTTTATGCAATGAATATCATGATTGTGACATCCCCCTTAATTTGAATGAAATGTATGCTTTAAATCTATGATGTGAAGGTTATACAAGTAGGGTGTTACATTGATGGTATCAGAGATTAATATATAGTTTTCCACCAGACATTTATCATAATACCAACTAGTTTATGTCATCTTTTTTTGTGGAGCCTAAGAAGAGAGGTGATAATGAAAAGATGCCCATGGGTGGGGAAGAAGATGATTCTCTCAACATAGGAGACTGCTGAGAATTTCAACATCTAGAAACTCCCATGGTTCCCTTTGACGTATTGGTATGGGCCCTAACCACTACCATGATAAGAGGAGACAATCAATTAGGCATCCCTAGGGTCAACTACGAGCTTTCCCTAGTCAATTTTTAGAATATCAAGCCTTATTCATATGCTAAAGAGGAAGAGATGGATGTGGTGGGAAAAGTCAAAACCAATTACAGAACATGGAGCAGTATTTCCATGATCTAGATCTCCCTTACCCATTGAAGGTTTGTTTGGGTACTCGCATGTGCAAAGGTGCAACCAGGACTTGGTGGGAGTACCTACTAGGATCCATTGAAGTTGATGTTCCTCCACTCACATGAGAGATATTCTTAGAGGCATTTCCAAACCATTATATATATGAGACAGGTTTAAAGATTGACTCTTTTTGGCCACCAATTGATTAGGAAACCTATTTCACTAAATTAAAGTACATTTTTCAATCAACATGAGCATGAAGATAATCCCTCATAAGTTTATTCTCAAATTAGGAAAATAATAGTCTAATATTTGACTAGACGCTAAAATACAGTCATGATCAAATTTGAGGTTGGTATGACCTATATTGACCCATCCAAAAATTTTAGGAATATATCATGTAGTTTTGTTGATTTGAATTAAAATATCCTAATATAATATATAATCTCAATTATAATTGTGTGTCATGCGGTTCTTGGACAGAGCCTGGGGTTGGAGTCAGACTACCAAATCATGTGGGTGTTTTTTCCATTACATATTTCCCATAGTCTATAGGACTCTACAATTAATGAATGCATCCACTCTCTGATCTCCCCTTCTACTATGTCTTAGTTGTAATAGATCTCCCCCACCATCTACTATTCTTCCTGATTCAACTAATCTTAAACATGAAGGAATTTCATGATCTAGAGACCTAGATCGACAATAACTCCCTCCATGCCCATGTTTCATACTCCAGTCATGATTTTATCCCCCTAAGGCCACCAACTATATAAGTGAGGCCTCAAAATGATCCTTGGCATCTAGCAAACCCAAAACAACCATATTTTCACTCTATATTTTTGTACAACCCCACCTCCATCCACTAGCTCTCCCTTCACCCTAACAATAGTCTAAGAAGAGATCATAGGAATATAAAACCTGTTTCACTTATAATTGTGATTAACGAAGTACTCTTAGAGCTTTCTCCATCTTCTTTTCTTTCCAATTGAAGGTACCTAGAAATTCTATCTTTTCACCTTGTTTTGAATATTATAGTCAATGCTAGTTTTTTAATCTCCACATGTCTTGGTTTCAGTTTGGATAGCTCTGCCTTGGAGTTTTGGACTCAATCAAATCCTTGGTTTCATATCTTGTTTACACATGTGTGAGTCTTCAAGTTTTACCAGCGCCTTGATTTCCAGTGTGTTAGTACTTGAGGTGGCCTAATACGTGCCTCCTTAGGCCAAGTCATGGAAAAAGTCTTTTCTCCTCCATCTTACCACCACTTTTTATGACTTCCATTTTGCAGTGCCCAACACCTTGATTCTTGGCAAAAAGGGCATGATAGAGGGTTTTGATCCAAAACTTCTCACAGTTTTCTACCCTTTTTCTACTATATAGAAGAAGAAACCATCCTGATCAAAGGTTTCCAGTTTTGCCGTTGAATCATTTTTCCCTATCAAACTTGGCTTAGGGCATATCCAAACTTTAGCCTCTTGGATTAGTCAACAGTTGCATGAGTTTGTCAGAGACAGAGGCCTAACTAAACGAATGACTCCTATTGAGCAAGTTGGGCAAGGGCGCTTCCTATTTGACAAATATTTATAGATGTATATTTGATGATTTTCTAATTGGATGAGGATAAGAAAATAAGTACATATCTTGTGAAAAAAATCCAAGAAAATATGTTTTATATAGAAAAATTACAAGGAATCATTCTAAACTAGTCTTGAAGCCTCCTTTGACTCGGGTTTCCCTTATTTATTCAAGAGCCATGAAATTCTATATAATTAGGTTGAATATCAAGTATTAATCAATACAAATTGATTTAATAGGGTAAATAGGGTTCTTTAACCACAAGATCATAATTAGGGTTTCATCAACCTAAGAAGAGAAAATATGATCATTTGTAAGAGAAAGTTAAGTGGTCCATGCACTTTGAACATATGTATTGGTTGATTTTGAGAATTTATGTACAATGAATGCTATGAATATATCATCTACTATTTCAATAGATAAAAAAACGGATTTATAGTGAATTGAATATCAAACTTATTGTCAATTGTTATTGTATCATATTTCAAGCACATTAAGAGTAATTTTGATAAAAAGGTCTAAGAGAAAATTAAGAGTTTTCAATAGAAAGATAATGATAAGAGATAACTTATATAAGATCCTCACCAGGAGTCTCCTCAATGCAAAACTAAGAGGTACTTTTTTGCATAAGATAAGAGGAACTTTTGAGCAACCCAAGAGACACTTTGGTGTGTATGAGAAGGGCAAATGATGAGCAAACTAGAGGGTAAACTTCAAGATAATAGAAATAATCTAACACCAATTATGTCCTTTTTAATGTTTAATGTTAAAATTTTGTTTTCAATTTACATACTATCTTTAAGTATAGTAAGTTCAATACCACTTACTAATTTTTTAATTCCTGGCTGGAGTCGCAATGTCCGTAGGTAAGGAGCAAGTGTCAAGGATAAAGACATTTGACATTCAAGGAGTAACTTAAGGATCTTCAGAAGAAAAGACCAGGTGGGTGCCAACTATACCTAGTTTGAATTCCATTTCCTATTTATGAGAAAGTACATGGTGATTAAGTGTGAACATGTCTAGTTTGGTTCATGTGTGAGTTATCATGAGGACTTGAGTATGAAAATTATTATATTTATCCTAAAATGATATATATATATATATATATATATATATGAACTCTATTTTTTTGCATAATATTGTGATTGTGACATTCCCATTGAAGTGAATAAATGTATGCTTTTGATCTATGATGTGAATATTAATACAAGTGAGTTGTTACATATAACAACATATTTAATGTGGGTAAACATCATAAATTAAATCCAGGGGCCCAACCGAATTGGATATCTACAATAATACTAGAATTATATAGATTTTTGTCCCAAGTTGTGACCCAAAACATGCATAATACAAGATAGAATGAAGAGATACAAAGATATAGGTTAGGTACATGAACACAAGAAGACCTCTCTAAACAAATGCTTGCAAAGATCACTAGGGGTAGAATAAGATTTGAGGCTATGACAAAGAACTTTTAAAAGAAACCACATTCCAACACTCATTCCTTTATCTTCATTTCTTTTTCCTTGCTTTCATCTTTTTCTCTTCCATAAAAACCAAAATCCAATGACAAAAACAAATCTAGAAGTGGTTGTTAGCCCATGATATGTGTGGTTTTATCTAATCTGTGATAAAATTAATAAATTCTTACCTTCATGATGCATCCATTTCCTTAATGGGCCATGCCCATGTTTGGGATAGAAATAGTTCATAGTCTCAACAACCTCCCCCTAAGTCCAATGAAGATATTGACATAATGACTTCTTCATTAAATTTCAACCTACAATATCTTACTACCAACAAGTTTATTTGTAGGAATTGTCTTTACTCAACATGTCAAAAACATTATCATCAATTTGAACTTTATTCAGCTTTTAGCTTGTCTTTATAGGTTATTCCATGTATCTAGTGGTATATTAGTTTAATATGATTCAACCCTCAAGTACTAAGACAAATTCTTACCTAATACATGCCACTAATACTATCATATACATTAACATATTTAGCATACTTTAAACATAATCCTCTCAAGAAACATGTGAGGTACACCGGATAAATAAACACCATTTTGCATTTTTTATTGTGATCTAATGTCTTCTCACACAAAAGTGAACAAAATACTTGAGGTACACTTTCTATGATCTAGAACACTTACTAATATGCATATCTAATACTAAGATATGTGGTGGTGTACCCTCAAAGCATAAACAAGAATGTGACATACTCTTCACATACATTAGAATCTACTTCACAATATTCCAATTCTACTTTTCAAGACCAGATACAAGCATGATAGTCCCTAATTAATCTACAGTATCATACTGAGTGCATACCATACCACCTTCTATTGAAAAAGTGTAGGGAATAAGAGCTATCTCTTACTTTTCTATTACATAGAAGGAGTTTGTTTTCTATTAGTCTAAATTTATTATCACTAATTTTATTTGATAAGTATTAACTCATCTCATGTGGAACATTTAAAGTACCCACTCACCATATATCACTTATGATAATCAAAGTATTTGGTCTCTTATCACTTATGACCTACACTAGAAAAAATATTTCTAGATAGTCCCAAGTATTTCATGTCTAGAGACTTATTCAACTACACATTTAATATGAAAATCATCTGAGCAAGTTGATGTTTTTGTCATTTTTGCTAACGATCTTTTTTGGTTATGTCATGATTGATTATGAAGTCAATTGTAAAAACATCTCTCCTATTACAAGTGGATCAATAAATGTCTCACATATCATTTTTTCTGACGATATTTTGTGGTTCTCTAAGGTTGACAAGGTAAATGCCGCTTTTATAAGGAATATTTTGAATACCTTTGCTTCTTTTTCAGGACTTAAGTTGAATGCTAGAAAAAGTCAACTTTTTTTTAATTTGGGAAGTCATAAGAATGTCTCATAAATTTTGAATATTGAGGTGTCTTATTTCCCTATTAGGTATCTTGGTCTCCCACTATTCATAAATATATTGACCAAGTCTATGTGTCGTACTATCATTGATAAGGTGTCTCCCAAAGTAGACTCATGGAAGTGCAAGGTGCTCTCTATGGAGGGAAGGATCAAGCTTGTATTTCTACTCTATCTTCTTATCATATTTTTTGGTTTGTCACCATTTTACTTCCGAAGGTTGTTATATCTGACTTGGAGAAGAAATTTTGAAGCTTTATTTGGGGCAACACCAAGGAAAAGAGGCATGTACATTTTGTTTCTTGGTCGCAAATTTGTAGACCAAAAGTGGGGGTGGTTTGGGAATATGTTGCATCCTTGACTGATCTGTTATTGGCATCATTAAGAACCTTTGGGATGTCATTAATGATAAGAACTCCTTGTGGCTTAAGTGGATACATGGGAAATACATATCTCATAAGTCTATATGGTCTGTTAAACCTAAGTTTAATGACTCTTAGCTATGGAAAAAATTTCTCAATCATAGAGAGATTATTCTACCTCATGTACATTTTACTATGGGAAATGGTCATAAGTTTCTTTTGAGGAATGATCCCTGGTGTGGGAATGGTACTTGCCTACCTAATCATGTTGATCCTTAACTGATAGGAAGGCTTGGTGTTGGTGATTTCTGCAAAATTAAGACCTATATTATGAATAGAAAATGGTCTTTTTCTCATATTAGGGATGGTCAGGGAGCTCTTCTGGTTTTATGGAGATTCCCTAAGCCTTGTGCTAACTCAAAAAAATCTTGTCTATTATAGGGAAGGAACATTTATCACCCAAAGATAGTTGGAACCTATGTTGGACCAAGTACCAATGGCCAATATGGGACAAGGATATCTAATGTAGTATAATTCCTAAGAAAATCTCTATCTTCTTATGAAATGCTTTCTTGGTCATCTTACTACTCAAGATACTCTAATTTTTTTTATTCAATTACCTTATATCCACTTGTACTGCTGAAGTGATGAACAAAATATTCATCATATGTTCTTCCTTTGTCAATTTTGCTCAGAATTGTGGGGTAAATATAGGAAAATGACCTCTCATCTGTTTACCAAATATCTTGAATCTATGGAAAAGCCAAATCGACGGCTTTTATCTCTAAAATCAAATCTAGCTTGAAAGGAATAGATGTGTCTTCAATGGGAAGTGTTGCACTTCTAAAGCTATTTGGAATTTTAGCATTTGTGATGTAAATAGCATGTACATTTAGTTTTTCTTTGTTTTCTTTTACAACTTCTTTCAAGCTTTTTGCTTTGTATAGAGGATAAACTTTCTGATTCTTTGAGTTTATAAAAGTAGGCACATAGTAGGCACTTGTCCAACCATTATCTTGTGTAGCACACTATAAATTGAAACATACAAAGTATTCAAAAATACAAATAAGCGAAGTTCACATAAATAATATATACATTGGAGTCAGGAAATTACTTTCACATTCTCCCAAATTAGTAGATGATTCTTTTTCCTGGGGACCTTTCCTCCAGCTTTTTTGAACTCTTGTAAAGCCCTACTTGTTAATGTTTCACATTAAATTGCATAATTAAATAGTAATTTAATAACAGATGTTAACAAATATAAAAATATGAAATATTTCTCACGAGAATAATGGCCTTTTCATTGCGTGTCCATATAATGTATTCAATTCATTCCTCGTAGGATCTAGACAATAGACAATGAACGACTTGGGGACAATAACTAGTAATTCCCAATGCCTACCACGACATGTAAGAAAGTTAAAAATTAATAACTCAAAATCCACAATAAAAATGTAATTTTCTTAAGTCCAAATTATAAGCAAAGTAAACTTACTCAACATTGAATGGAGCTATTATCACCGTCATCTTATTTACCAAAATATTCAAAAGCATCACAGTAGTATGAAGTAACTAAAGAAGGGTTTGTATCTACAAGACTAATCAATGATGGAAGCAAAAATCCCACATGGGAAAATGCAAAATCTGTACATATCTTGTGTAAGTGGCTGCAAAACATGTATTATGTATGCATTAATATATAAGAAACCAGATCACCATATATAAACCAAGGTATACGGATGTATAAACAAGATCTCACCATATCCACACCTCTATCATAGATGTGTTCAACCAATCATAATGAAACAACTCCAAAATATCTTGTAAAAATAGCTTGTTTTCGTATGATTGACCTGCATTAATACCTATGCATTAATAAGTATGCAAAACTTGTATAAATAGATTGTTATCGTATGATTGACCTACAACATCCACCAGAATTGTAACATTTATAGGGCAATTTTGATCATGTTCATCGATCCATACCGCCATACCCCTATAATTAGGACCTAATGAGGTGTGTAGGTCCCTTGGAAGCCAACTTGGTAGTTGAGAAGGTGGACGTGGAGGCCGAGATGTAGCATGTGTCATATTTTTAACCTGCATATATAATTTCAGATCAATTGACTCATATATACACACTAACAAATTAACGAAATGTAAATTTACCATACAATATTAGTATAGATGACATCCACTTTCGGCCACATTATCACTCCACCTTTTACCTCACCAAGCGTTTCAGAATCTGGGTGGGCATATGGCAGTTGAAGATCCTTCCAATTGGGGAGTATATGTATTGGGCTCACACGAACCACACCAGCTGGTAATGGAGTCCCATGAAACATCTCCCCTGGAAGGTATGGGTAAGCATGTGTCTCTGTAACGATACATTCTTTACTTTTTAGACGACATGGCTTTAACCCATACAAATTTATATAAAGAATGTTATATACATATATACATAAACATATCATCTTGAAAAGACTAGCTACTATGTCATAAAAATACTTACAGAGGATGTGCTAGGTGGTGGGTCTATAAGATTACTCACAACCTCTGTAGTAGGAGTAATAAAAGTGCAACACATCACAGGTACTATCTAAGTGGTCGTATGAGATGTCTGCCACTTCACCATTTCTTCTTGAACTTTCCTCTCAATTAATTGATCTATCTATATATGGATAAAAGAAACATAGTCGATTATTGAATTCCCTTTCACAATAACATTCTAAAAGAAGAATAGGTTATCTCAACTTGTGAAATTCCCTCTTTTGGGACAAGTTTGCACTGGGATGGCCCAAATAACGCTTTGATGCCGACACCAGTGCATGCACCCCTAAAACATCCAGGATGCTTTGGGTTACCCAGAGAAACTATCAATTCATCTCTTGTACCCTCAGAGATGAACTTGCCTTCCTTCCTCTGCTCGTGTAGCTCTCGTTAATCGCCATCAACAGAAATTAGTAAGTAAACATAACAATAATCAATATCGATTGATTTCTCTAAGAGTTAAATTTTACCATTTTTGTAGTCGCATCAGCAGTTGTGGGCTTCATTATATCTCCCTTCTTGTTTTTCCTCCCAGCTATCCACATATCATGGTGAGGCAATGGTGTGGGACCAATAGTAGGGGACTCCTAAGTAGCAGCAGACTGAGTAGTAGACTCAGCATGTAGTCTTTGGCGAACGCCTACATAGCCTCTTGGACCCATTGTGTGGTCATGCACATTTAGTGCACTGATAACACCTATTTTTGTGATGTTTTAGCCCTTTATTTTGTTATCAAAACTTCCCTTTTCTGCTATTTTCCTCTCTTTTATTAGCACTTTCGCAATAATTGGCCAAGCAATGCTCTTAATCCAATTTTTCCATCTTTTGCAAAGTTTTTCCTCATTTTGGTGCAATAAGGCCGTCCCGGCCCACAAATAAGTCCAAGTCTGTTGCGGCCTTCCTGACCTGATGCCCGATACAACATCTGTCCGATAGGGTGGAGCTACACAATGACGCACGACAAAGGGATGTCACGTGAGAAGAAGCCGACGGACAACATGCCTTCTACCTGACAGGGAGCCAAGCTTGCCCGACAGCCCAGCTTGTCGAGTGACACAAGCCACCCACCGGTAGGCACGCCGCCCGTCACGTGATCGATAGCCGACACCCCTGCGCCGAGCGATACCCGTATCCGCCACCCACCGACCCGCGAATAAGGAGGACACGTGGCACTTCGAGCACCATGACTTCCCCCTTCCACTGCCTATAAATAACAGCTACAGGAAGTCGAAAAGACAGGTTCAGACAGTTGGGAATTTTGAGCGATCTTCGAGGGAGAACTGCGAGAATATCGTGCCCAAGTGCTCGTGTCGGGCAACTCTAGGTGAGCTCCTCCTCATCCCGAGAGGGAGGGGATGGTTCACTTAGGACCGTCCTAGGCAACACTACAGGCTGATATCGGCCAGCGTTGATAAGCGACACAAGTGCCCGACACGAGTGCCCGACAGTAGGACGCGTCACTCCAAGCCCGACAAGATATCGAAACCGATACACTTCGTCCATCGTGCGTACCGCCCGAGAGGGTGTGCCGCCCGACATGAGTGTATCGGCCAGGGTCCTTGAGCGATACAGTCGGCCGTCAAGCGTACCGCCCGAGAGGGTGTTCCGCCCGACACTACTGTATCGGGCTAGGCTCCTGACGGTATCGGGCTGGAGAGCTGCAGTAGCCTGTCGACCTTCTACATCAAGAAGGCGACATCTATCTTTAATTCTGTTATTTAATTCTTTATTTACGCATTATAATTAAGACCTTTAATGTTTATGGAAATAGAAAAGCTTAATTACTTGTTGCTCTATACTTGGTGCAATTTTTGGATGAACTGCCATGTTTAATATCTGAACGCTAGCTTGCATGTTTGGATCGCGTTTCTCTTAGCTACCGAACCATGTTTTCCCGTCGCAACAACTTCAAGAGTTGTGTTGTGGCTCTAGTGTTTGGTCCAATTTTGGAGTACGAGAGTGCCTGGAACGGAGTTGATTCAGTAACATTCCACTCTAACTTAAGTCTGACAACCTCCAGAGGGGTGTCGACGCTTGGTTAGAGGTACCCGCTCTGAGAGGAGGGGTGCATGGTGTTACTTCCGCCGCTTGTTTTACTGTAGTCTTATCCTTTGTACCTTTCTCTGGCTTTAGTTTATATCTTTCTGTTTCTGTTGCATGAAAACCCCTAAAAATTGATAAATGCTTAAAATCCTTAATTATTTTCCTAGTAGCTCCAGTTGGAGATAGTTTTCTTGTTTTGTTTGTGACGTCTTGTTGTTTCCCTTTTGGGGAATTTATTATCTCTTTATACCTGCTAGAGTGTAGCGTATCGATTCTGGGTTCTCAACACTACCCCCTTGTCCCTGTATTCAACCCCGTATATCTACTTCGACCCCGTAAACAAAGTTGTGGGGGCCTAGAAGGATTCGGGTTTATAAATGTAAAAGCTCGACTACCTCAAATATGCCTCCACTTTTGGATGCGCGATTTAGGCCGGTCAACTTTTTGGCGTCGTTGCCAGGGACAAGGCAAAAATGGTACTGTATACGAATTCGAATCCACTAACTACACTCATGTGCCTCAAGCTTAGAAATGAGTTTGACAACACTCTTTTTCTTTTTCTTTTTCCTTATTACTATTCTTTGCTTAAAATTAATAATTCAATTTTCTAAACTCGATTTTTCGTGCCTTTTTCAGGAACTCTGAAGAACAGTGATCTGTTCCACTGAGCACCAACTCCAACTGTCATGCCGCCTCGTGTGGAGCCATCCATTTCTGGAGACGAACGCCAAGGGAGGAGGCCTGAATCACCTCCACCAGATGGCAATGACCGCTATGACGGCAACGATCGGCATGAAGATCAGGAATCAGAGCACTCTGAGGAAGGCCACCCCCATGTCCGGCGTCGCCACCGTCAGTGACACAGGCGACGCCACAACCAAGAACAACATCGCGAGACTAGCGACAGCGAAGACTCCGAGGAGGAGGAGGAGAAAACGTTGAGGGAGTTGGCATCAACAAAAGCCAACAACTCCAGATGTCCCGTCATCACCCCGTGATTCAACGCAACCAATTTTTTGCTTAAGACTTCTGTGATCTCTATGATCTAGAACAAAAGCTTCAGAGGAAGTTCGAAAAATGATAACCCCTACCACCACCTCGATGCCTTCAAGAACATTTGCGACACGATAAAGATGCGGGGGGTTCCCCAGGAAGTTATATATTGCAAGGGATTCATATTCTCACTAGAGGACAAAGCATTGTCTTGGTACCTCGGGTTACCCCACCAGTCCTTGAACGGATGGGGGCGTTAGCTGAAGCATTCATAAATAAGTTTTACTCCACCGAGAGAACGGTCAGAACCCGACAGAAAATAACCTCCTTCATGCAAAAGCCAAACGAAAGCCTCCACGATGCCTGGGAGTGGTTCCAAGAGTACCTGAGGGATTGTCCCCATCATAATTACAAGAAGGGCTTCCTTGTCACCACCTTCTACAATGGCCTGACTCCCGATGAACGAGTGTCACTGAATGCAGCAGTAGGAAGTGACTTCTTAGGGAAAAAGCCGAGCAAGTCTGAAAAGATCATCAAAAATATGGCCGAGCTTCAATCCGGCACTGAATATGATAGATCTGACAGAGGACAGGTGAAAAAGGTCGGTGAAGGGTCCTCTCTTGAGTCCAAGGCTCTAGAGACCATCACTTCCCAAATTCAGAAAATAGCCACGGATGTAAAGTAGCTGAGGGAATCCAGCGTGAAAGGGAAGAAGCAGGTGGAAAAGGTAATGAAATGTGTAACATGTGAAGAAGGCGGCCATGGGGTAGATAATTGCATCTACACCCGACCAGAAGCATCAAGCGACACTGAGTCTGAGGTTGAAGAGACTGAAAAAGTCTCTTTCGTAAATTTCAAAAGACCAGACCACCCTGGTTTCAACTATGGAAACAAAGAGGCAGCTGAGAATTCTCATCAGCTGCATAACTCCACTAGGGCGCCCCAAGCTTTTGAGAAGAGGGGAGGGCCAAGTCAATACATCAAAAACACCCCCTTCTAGCCGAACAAAGGAGGTTTCCCGGGGCAAGCTAAGTATCAAGGATCAGCCAGAGAGCAAGGAGGACAAGGCTTCGAACCAAGCAGATGTGGTGGGACAGTTGTTTGATTTTGTGAAAAGGCAGGATACAATTAACAACCAGTTGGCGCAGAGTGCGTTATCAAGCTCAGGTGTTTTGAACTCATTGCAAGTTCAAGTGGCGGATATGCAGACGCACCAACGCCAGATGGATCAGCAATTAGCTCAAATGGCCAAATTAATGAAGAATCCCTCAGGCAAGATACCGTCCAACATCGAAACTGCAAAGAAGGTAGGGGTGTGATCGAGAGAAGGTGGAGATCGAGTTGCAAAAGATGGATGGATGATGTTAGCAGATAAAGAGCGAAAAGGCTGGAGCCGTCAAGCTGGAGATGAAAACTACAACGCTTCTCGGGAGGCAACCTGAGCTCATTTTTCTTTCCTAGAATAGCATGCAATTTACTTTCCTGCAAGACAAACATTACAAACATTTGGACTATAATAAGGCCTGAGTCAGTGCATGCGCCACATAAGCTGACTCTTGTGTTTCATGGGCCACTGCCCTAGTTTTATTAGCCAGGATGGGTAATACCATCTAAGGTCGGGAGTATAGCCTTAGGCCAATGATGTTTTACCCATCAGCCGCAGTTTAAACTGTTTTGTTTTCATGATTGAAGCGGGAAGCAACCCAACCGACACTATGTGAACACCCATATCGGGCAGTGGGACTTTGTGGAGCGCAACGGTTGAGCCGACGATTGAACTTTCTGACTTATGTGTTGCCTTGACGGCCGACGCGTGCCCCGGTTTTACATTTGAGTTTGTTATATAAAGAGGTGAGTTTTACCGTGTCGGGCTCCTTGCCTTACTGTTTTCCACACTCCCGTATCGTGCTAAGGAACTTGTGCTTCTGCTCCCGTGTCACGCAAGACTGCAATTCTCTCATATCGAGCGGTAGTTCAGACCACAGCAAGGTATCGCCCGAGAGACCGTGTCGCCCGACACGTTTCTTTCTCTAAGAAAGTAGCCTATCGGCCTTACGATTTCTTTGCTGAGCAATTTCTTATCGCCCGATATGGGTATCACGCAACATTCCTATGCCAGATACACCGTGTCGGGCGATGACCGTGTCGCCCATTTTTGCATCACCTCGCCTGTTTTTGGCTATCGGGCGACACACTGTTTTTCTTTCAAAAGGACCGTGTAAGGCATCTTATCTTATCGCCCTCGTATCACCCGACATGCCCATTTTGAGCAACAGACTTCACGCGCGTTCATCGCCTTACCGCCCTGTCATTATAGCGTGCTCGATCTTTTGACAAATCGGGAGATACCCACCTCTTATATCGTGCACAAGGCTTCACTTCTGAAACTAATGTGTCGCCTGATACGGGAGTGCCAGACAGTTTTTGTACAAAGAAATTCCGGATCACAAATGTATTCTTTATTTAATCGAAGTATTTTTCTTTCGCTTACAGAGATGGCCCGCACCAAGACAACTACTATCCCAGTTGACGCACAAGGCAGGAGGGTCCACCCTGAGACTACTGCTGAAGGGCAGTCCGCCAGGGCTAAGCACCCGCCCTCAGGACCAGCTGGGACGTCGGCAGCAGGAAAGAGGGCTAGGGTAGGAGAGGTGGCGACTCCAATCCCAACACCCGCAACTCTAGCGGCAGTAGAACTCCCAGAATTCCTAACAGGGAGCTTTGAACCAAGAAACGATGAGCAAGCTCGCTGGTATGCTGAGCTGGTGACCAAGCTCTACCGACTGAGCATGTTCTACCATAGAGCCTCTTTTGCTGAGCTTGGAATCGTGAAGAGGCTGAAGGGCGTACTACCTGCGGTAGGACTGAAGAAGATCTGTTTCAGCCGGTCTTATTCATACACTAAACTGATGATGGAGTTTATGTCTTCTTTCCATCGGGTGAAGAACTCTACAGAAGAGAGTGAAGAATTTGGCGGACCAGACAGACTCCAGGCCCGACTCTACAATTCGGAGTACACCATCTCCGAGAAGCTCTTGAACAAGATTTTCTCCTCCAACGGGGAGGAAAAGAACATGATGGACAACAGTGAGAGGATCACCGAGGGAGACGAGTTCGATCCCGTGCAGCTTTGGGGAAAGCTTACCGACGAATCTTCATTCAAGCCGTGAAGAAAGGTTGTGGCGGTACACTCCTGCTTCTGGAGGATAGTGCACAAGTTGGTGGCATGCTTGCTATTAAGCAAGAACGAATCCAGCATCATCTACACAGAAGAGCTCCACGTCATGTGGCACATAATGGAGGGCCGAGTGATCAACCTCGGTCGGTTTTTGCTGAATAGACTGTACGCAATGAAGGAAGCCACCCAGGAGTACTGCATGGGCGGCATCGTTAATCTCATCGTGGTAGGACTCGGGTACCCAAGCGAGCCGCACAGCCATTCGAGGACGCAAGGCAACGAGGTGTTTGACACCTAGTACTTGATGAGGACCAACATCATCAAGAAGGAGGGGAGGAACTTCTTCTACAAGTTTTCAAGGACAGATATGCTCCTCCCCCTCCCTCGTTGTGCCGACTACGACGCAAAAAAGATGATCTTCACCACCGCCGAAGATTGAAGCTATAGCAAATAACACAACTTTCACCACATCGACCAGGGCCCCAGAGCTGCCAACGACAACCACAGATAGATTTGTCGCCGCTCCGACCATACCAGCCACCACCACAACATGGACGGTAGCTGCTAAGAAAGCGTCGGTGATCACTGAGATCACCAGGATAGATACTACGGGATCTGGCGCAGAAGAGACGACCGCAGTTCCCGGCACTGTATCGAGACCTGCATAGGTGGAAGGGGAATTTCAGCAGGGCAACAACAACGGAATGTTCGACGAGATCATGAGAGAACTCGAAAGAACGTCAACACCGCCGCCGAAGTCCCCTCCCACAGCAATCGAAGAGATAGCCGACAGTGCAGAGGTGGAACAGAGTCTGCCCTCACCACGGTCCTCTCCACCCAGACGAGAAGGCAAGGCGGCGGCTCCTGAAAAAGCACCGACACCCCACCTGGGGACGTCTGGATCGCGTACGATTTTTATAGATTCTACCTCTCCTGGTGGACCATCGCGTGAACAAGATGTCGTGAGGACGGAAGGGAGACCCACCCAAGATCCTCTGTCGCTTGGAAAGATGCTCACACACGAGCTCGATAATTTGCGGGAGGTAACGGATATCAACTCTGACGTTTGTATTTCCCTAACCTGCAAATTTGCATCCTTCCAAAATAGGCTGGATAGCCAAGAAAGAGAGCTGTTGACTCTAGCGAGCCTGCCCAGCGGACTAGAGGCCTTGAAAGCAACAATGCAGCAAGTTCTCCAACGACTAGACAGGCTCGAGGAGAGAATGGACAGAAGTGACGACCATCTGCACCGAAGGCAGACGAGACGGTCGTCGTCACCTCCCAGCTGGGGATCTCATCCCTCTTCATTAGGTTCCCCCTCGGGAACAGTGTCGTCTTCCTCCTCCAACAGGCGATCCTCAACGCCCAAGGAGTGGACGCAACGAGGATCAACCGAAGGAACTCCCGGCGGATAGGAGAGCTCCTTAGGATTGGGGAATGCAAACATCTCCGTTCCCCTGGATGAAGTCGAGGACGAAAGCATAGATATCAGCATCGGGGGAGACTCTTCTGAAGAGTCTGAAGGAGAAAAGGGGGATGTCTACATAGTCAATAAAAGACATCCACCCCAAGGGAGGCGCTCGATGGCGGACAGATTTCGCGAGCCATCTGAGATACCTTCCTTCGAGATGGCCGATTTTGACAGACGAGCCATCGGATGCCTGACAATCAGAGACCAGAAGCTGTTGAATAAGGTCTTACGATCGCAGCCAGATGAAGACGACGTCGTCTGGACCGACGGCTACCTTTCGGTGTGGCGGAAGGTTCTTCGCGGCATGTTCCGCATGCCGGTCGTGGTCGGTAAAAGACTATTCAGGGTCCTGGAGAACGCACTAATAGAGAGTATCAGCAGCAGGACAGGTCGGAAAGCAGTATACACACCCACCCCGACCTTGGCAAGAAGGTTGATGAAGGGAGATCCAGACTCCCGTGCAGTGGCCGACATGCTGCAGTACATTGAAGAGCATAGGTCGAACCTGGTTTTGGCCCCGTACAAGCACCGGAACGTGTGGTTTCTATGCATAGCAGACCTCGGAAATCATGATGTCCGGCTACTGTACTGCAACAATGCCGAAGCGCCACGCTCCGGGGGCATTTTCTGCCGCCCGGAGGACGCAAAGTTGAGACTCCTACCGCTGCGTCTGCAACGAGCCATAAAGCGTGGAAGCCAACATCACCAAGGACCTTGGAACTTCTTTGCTATTCGAGACCTCCCCGCACAGATAGAAGAGGGGAGTAGAAACAACACTATCGCCATCCTAGGTGCAATTGAGGCGCTCAACACATTTGGAAACTTGGGAGTCCTCAAGGGCACGTCCATCTATCAACGCCGGAGCATTTACGCCATGTTGTTAATCAAGGACAAGCGCTATTTCCGGGATACAGGGGTACCAGAGAAGTTGCTGAACAGTGACCTGGAAGAAAGCTCTTCTCAGTCCAGCAACTCCTCAGAAAAAGAAGAGGAAGTGGCGACCGTCATACATGGGGCAGGCAAGGAGTTGGCAGTCCTGAAGAAAGTGCACGGGACAGAGGACACTGCTTTGCCTGAAGCTTCAGATGGGCTGATCACAAATTTCGACCGCTTTTCATGTGCAACTCTCACACAGGAGCATGTCAACATAATCCAGAAGAAGTTAGCTGATTCAACCCCATCAGTTGTTGCCTTTCAGGCAGGCGATGTTTTCGTCCCAGCTGATGATCTAAGGGACATGGTGAAGGAAGGAGGGTGCTTGGCTGTAACAGTTGCAACCGCTTACATCCAATACATACAACCAAAGCTAGAACAAGCATACATCACCCATCCTATGTTGTTCAATGACATATGCCTCGCCGATGAAACAGGAGTGAAGAAAACATTTCTACAGAAGTTGGCGAGTGGAGTTCCCCGTGAGATCTTCGTCCCAGTTCTACATTACCACCACTGGATGCTCCTAGCAGTGTACACCCAGGAACGAGCAGGAATTTTGTACAACAGCTCAGACGGCAATAAGAACCATCCTGTGCCGTGTACTTCCGAACCGTTGTCATCCGTCGAGCGCTTGGTCCGAAAATAGTACAACGAGGTGGCAAAGATTATTCAACCATTCGTGGATACTCAAGCAAGCAAGTGGCATGAACTCCAGTTCTGCCACCGCAGTCCGTAGCAGCTTCCTCTATCCAACGACTATGGAATCTACGTCCTGGAATGGATAGCAAACAAAGAAAAGCCTGACCAGCTCCAACACACCGTCTACCACAACAAAAGGGGAGAATGTGTGGGAGCTTCTATCTGACGCAGGCGTAACCTCACTGGAATAAAACATGACCTCACCTTATCTACTTCACAACTCTGGGACAGAGTGTGGAGTAAGTTTGGGGGGTGGGGTACCATGTACCAGTGAGGGAGGTACAAATTTTCGAAATTTATTCATTCTTTTGCCCCTTATTCGTTATTCTTTGGTGTACATATTTATCTTCATATAAAAAATTTTAAAAATTTTGCTTTTATTCCCATGCATATGTACAAAGTTGCTATAATCGTAAAAACCTGTTGTGACTTCTTGCAAAGTTAGTTTTCTATGTGCTTAATGAGATGCAAGTTCTATTATATCTTTTTGATAATGCTACTTCAAACGAACAAAAGAGTATGTTTTGCCATGTCAAAAATTTCAAAAAATACAATAATCTCGCAAACAGCTAAGAGACAAGTATGGAGAAGGAAAAAGCTGCCCAAACAGTAGAAATCTCTTTGTTTTCCCTTTTACCCAACAAAAAATCTCAAAAAGAGAGAGAAGCTTTATGAGAGTGAATAAAAGAATGAGAGTTGTGCCCAATAAAAGAAAAAAAAATATATATACACACTTGTCTTCCAAAAGTACCCATCTTTAGGCATGGTAGATCCGGGTAGTGGAATGTAGGATGTGAAATCACTGCTCTAAAGCCAACTAACTGGCTTGGACTACAGGGACCACTTTCCCGTTAACGGACCCTTACCTGGATGGACCGATGGGAGACAAGAAAAACCCAAACAAGCCTTAGCCTACCTTATACACAACTTCCTGCCCCTAAAATAAAGCTGTTTGGTGTGTAAGCTAACTTCAGAATCATACAACAAAGTCTCGCCGAAACTGTAGAGAAAAAGTTTACTGAAATAATAAGGCAAGGAAACACATGGTCTTTTGTTTGCAGTAAGGCAACACTATCTCTAAAGGCATTACTATACTTGTTTTACCTCTTGACCTGAAAGCTATACCAAGCAAGAAGAAGCATCACTAAATAAAGTTTAAATATTGATTGAGGACAATCAAAATGCTAAGTTTGGGGGAGTTGATAACACCTATTTTTGTGATGTTTTAGCCCTTTATTTTGTTATCAAAATTGCCCTTTTCTTCTATTTTCCTCTCTTTTATTAGCACTTTCGCAATAATTGGCCAAACAATGCTCTTTATCCAATTTTTCCATTTTTGCAGAGTTTTTCCTCATTTTGGTGCAATAAGGCCGTCCCGGCCCACAAATACGTCCAAGTCTGTTTTGACCTTCCTGACCTGACGCCCGATACAAACTCTGCCCGATAGGGTGGAGCAACACAATGACGCACGACAAAGGGATGCCACGCAAGAAGAAGCCGACGGACAACATGTCTTCTACCCGACAAGGAGCCAAGCTCGCCCGACAGCCCAGCTTGTCGGGCGACACAAGCCACCCACCGGTAGGCACGCCGCCGTCACGTGATCGATAGCTGACACCCCTACGTCGAGCGATACCCGTATCGGCCACCCACCGACCCGCGAATAAGGAGGACACGTGGTACTTCAAGCACCATGACTTCCCCCTTTCGCTGCCTATAAATAACAGCTACATGAAGTCAAAAAGACAGGTTCGGACAGTTGGGAACTTTGAGCGATCTTCGAGGGAGAACTGTGAGAATATCGTGCCCTAGTGCTCGTGTCGGGCAACTCTAGGTGAGCTCCTCCTCATCTCGAGAGGGAGGGGATGGTTCACTTAGGACCATCCCAGGCGACACTGCGGGCCGATATCAGCCAGCGTTGATAAGCGACACAAGTGCCCGACACGAGTGCCCGATAGTAGGACGCGTCGCTCCAAGCCCTACAAGATATCGAACTCGATACGATTCGCCCATCGTGCGTACCGCCCGAGAGGGTGTGCCGCCCGACATGAGCGTATCGGCCAGGGTCCTTGAGAGATACAGTCGGTCGTCAAGCGTACCGCCCGAGAGGGTGTGCCGCCCGACACTACTGTATCGGGCTAGGCTCCTGACGGTATCGGGCTGGAGAGCCGCAGTAGCCTGTCGACCTTCTACATCAAGAAGGTGACATCTACCTTTAATTCTATTATTTAATTCTTTATTTATGAACTGTAATTAAGACCTTTAATGTTTATGGAAATAGAAAAGCTTAATTACTTGTTGCTCTATGCTTGGTGCAATTGTTGGATGAACTGCCATTTTTAATATCTGAACGCTAGCTTGCATGTTTGGATCGCGTTTTTCTTAGCTACTGAACCGTGTTTTCCTGTCACAACAACTTTGAGAGTTGTGTTGTGGCTCTAGTGTTTGGTCCGATTCTGGAGTACGAGAGTGCCTGGAATGGAGTTGATTCAGTAACATTCCACTCTAACTTAAGTCCGACAACCTCGAGAGGGGTGTCGACGCTTGGTTAGAGGTACCTACTCTGAGAGGAGGGGTGCAGGGTGTTACTGCCGCCGCTTGTTTTACTATAGTCTTATCCTTCGTACCTTGCTCTGGCTTTAGTTTTTATCTTTATGTTTCTGTTGCATGAAAACCCCTAAAAATTGATAAATGCTTAAAACCCTTAATTATTTTCCTAGTAGCTCCAGTTGGAGATAGTTTTCTTGTTTTATTTGTGACGTCTTGATGTTTCCCTTTTGGGGAATTTATTATCTCTTTATACCTGCCGGAGTGTAGCGTGTCGATTCTGGGTTCTCAACACTACCCCCCTTGTCCCTATGTTCGACCTCGTATATCTACTTCGATCCCATAAACAAAGTTGCGGGGGCCTAGAAGGATTTGGGTTTATAAATGTAAAAGCTCGACTACCTCAAATCTGCCTCCACTTTTGGACGCGCAATTTAGGCCGGTCATGCACGCCTTGCTCTTTGAGCATCGTTGATAGCCTTGTTAGTAAGCACATTGATTTGGTTAGTAACACTAAAGGTTAATCTTGAATAGGTGAATACATAAGAACGTATATTAATTTAATTGGGAATGGCACTTAATACCTTGAATTCATCTGTTTTTCTTTGGGTAACAAAGTCCTACCAGTCTTTGGTGTCCAGGTAGTTCCATTGCTCAGTGGGTGTCTTTTGCCTAAATTTATTTTTTAAGGAGAATACAAACAAAAATTATTAGTGTAGAGTTCGCCAAAAAGTGATCAATGTATAGAATTGGAAATCAATCAAAAACCTCTTCTCAACATCACGTCTGTAATCTCGAGTGAGATTTCTCCTATAGTTCCTTAGGACCCTCCCACAACGTTGCATAACGCATTTACGATGCAACTTTTCATCCAGTTCAAATATACTCTGCAAAATAGAATTGTTGTTAACTAGTATCCTAAAAATTAGTAATCTACAAAAATAGAATTGCAAATAATAATAACTCATGCATAGTTCCTTCCATATTAAGTCTTTCTTCCCCTTAGGAACTCTATGCCAAGATTCAAAAATAGGACTACAATGGCTATGAGTAAGAACCCCAAGATATGAAATAAATGAGTTGTGGTTCACTCCAACTGGATTTCCTCCATGATTGAAATTCATAGCTAGTTTGGGTCCATTGCCCCTTTGCTGTAGTAACTTGTTCATCATTGTGATGCCCCTCACTTTCTCAATTTTTTTTTTGCTTCTCATCAATTGCCTCAATTTCTTCAGGGGGTACATCACCAACCTAAAATTTGACAAAAAAAACACACTTACAAGATATAACAATAAATGAACATATAGATAGAAACCTCAGGGATATATTTTTAAAACTTACATTGTGAGGCAGTGCATTAACATCCTCACCCTCACAGTAATCATCAGCAAGATCATCAGAAGAATGCTCAGCCATCTGAAAGTTCACATTCACATTGTAAAATTCACATTGTAAAGTAATTCACATTGTAAAGTTCACATTGTAAAGTTCACATTCACATTGTAAATTAATTCACATTTTAAAGTTCACATTCACATTGTAAAGTTCACATTCAGAAAAATAAAACATATAAAAAAAATATTTTTGAAACTTACATTGTGAGGCGGCGCATTGACATCCTCACCCTCACGGTAATCGTCAGCACGATCATCAGGAGAATGCTCAGCCATCTGAAAGTTCACACTCACATTGTAAAGTTCACATTGTAAAGTAATTCACATTGTAAATTTCACAGTCACATTGTAAAGTAATTCACATTGTAAAGTTCACATTCAGAAAAATAAAACATATAAAAAAATATAAAAATGCATGCCTCTAATATTGCAATCTTTTATCAATTAGCAATCCTTCATTGTGATCTCCGCGCACATACAAGTCATCATTAGCTTCAATATTTGGTGGTGTTGGCAACCCAACTAAGAATGGACTGGAGTCATCATACTTATCATAGTACTCTTCTTCATCTATAGGATCTTCAATGAATTATCTTTTACCATGAAGAACAACCTACCATTTATCATTTACAGGATCATTGATATAAAATACTTGTTTTTCCTGTGATGCCAATATGAATGGTTCACCCTTCTCGCCAATCTTTTCAAAGTTCACTAATGTGAAACCCAATTCATCCACTATAACTCTTTGGTGTTATCATCCCAATTACATTTAAAGAGTGGAATTCTGAAATCTACGTACTCAAACTCCCATATGTCTTCAATGACACCGTAATATGACATTTTAGCTTCATGTGGACTCTTATCCTTTGCACTTGCAAAAAACAATGAAGACGCTTGAAGGGTGACCCCACTGTTTTGGATGACACTCTTATCATCTTGATGCTTTGTGTAATATGAGAATCTATTTATGTCAAACCCTTCATAAGACATAACATTCAATTTTGGTTTAAAGGTGAGGCATTTGGTAGTTTCAGTAAGATTGTATGGTGTTTGAGATAGTTGGTGTAAGACTTTATCTTCAAACCACTTAATGAATGTCTTGTTATGCTCTCTAGCAAGCCACATTGAATTGGCTTGAGGATCTTGTCTCTTGATGAAATTGGTATGTTCCTCGATATAAACACTCACTTCGTCGATGTTGTGTAAAATATACAAGTGACCTTGTTCCAACTGCTCACGACTGATTACTTTCATCTGTGATCCCAAAATTCCTTTGCCAAAATGCTCCTCAATATTCTTGTCATTAACAGGAGCGTCATTAGCACTCAGAAAGTCATTACAAAAATCCATAACCTCTCTTGCCGCATAACCCTCAATAATACTCCCTTCAGGCTGATAACGGTTTCAAACATCACCTTTAAAAATGCTCATATATCGTTCAAAGGGATACATTCAATGCAAGAAAACTAGTCCCAACATTTTCACTTCCCTAGTCAAGTGGACAACAAGATGTACCATGATATCAAAGAACAAAGGAGGAAAATACATCTCAAGCAGACATAGGGTAACAACCACTTCTCTTTGCAATTTATCGATAGTATCAGGGTCAATAACTTTGTTGCATAGACTGTTGAAAAAGAAACAAAGTTTGTTGATTGCAAACCTTACATGCTTCGGCAATATAGATTGAATTTCCATGAGCAATATTTGTTGAATTAGAGTGTGAAAATCATGAGATTTAAGACCCTATGGCACCTTAACATTTACCAAGCATTCACAAAAAACTTTCTTCTCCTTTCTCAACAACGTGTAACAAGCGGGAGGTAAGTATGTTCTCTGATCACTACTAACTACTTATGTTAATTATGTCCTTATTCCCATTTCACGTAGGTCCATTCTGGATTTTATCCCATCTTTAGTCTTACCTGGTATATTCAACAGAGTACCGATGACGCTATCACAAACATTTTTCTCAACGTGCAAGACATCGATACAATGCCTGACTGCCAAAGAACTCCAATAAGGAAGATCCCAAAATATTGACTTCTTCTTGAATAAATATTTGTCACTCCATGTGGCCATCGTACATTGTGATCTCTTACCAAATTCATTGGCAAAGTCTTTTACTCTTTCATAAACATCCTCCCCTGGTATAGGTTTAGGTGCACTCCATTCCTTATTTTGTCCATTGAATGCTTTGTGCAACCTACGATACAAATGGAATTTTGGAAGAAACCTTTACTGGCCAAGATATACAGTCTTGTCGCCGTATTTTAGTCATATTGAATCAGTGTTCTCTTCATATATAGGACACACTTTAGATCCTTTGACACTATATCCAGACAAATTCCCATATGATGGAAAGTCATTCATAGTGCAAAACAACATAGCGTGCAAACGAAATGTCTCTCTTTGTGAAGCATCATAGGCCATCACACCTTCACCCCAGAGTTTCTTCAAGTCATCAATCAGAGGTTCAAGATAAACGTCGATATCATTTCCAGGTTGTTTAGGGCCCGATATCAACAACGACATCATAACATACTTATTTTTCATACACAACTAGGGAGGAAGATTGTATATAACAAGCATAATTGGCTAAGTGCAATGTTGGCTGCTCAATGTCCCCTACGGATTCATCCCATCTGTACAAAGCCCAAGTCTTAGATTAATAACTTCTTCATCAAATTCAGGGTATAATACATCAATCTTCTTCCACTGTGGGGAATCATACGCATGTCATAGGATCCCATCATTATTTTTCTTAACATATGCATGCCACCCCAAATTCTTTGCATCTATTGGATTGGCAAACAAGTATTGAAATCGTGGTATTATAGGTAGATACCACATCACCTTGGCAGGAGAACCAATTTTGTACTCCCTCAAAGTCATCAATTTATACCTTGACGTACCACATTTGGGACAATCTTTCAAATCTACATAGTCCTTTTGAAATAATACACAATCATTGGGGCATGCGTGTATCTTCTTGGCCTCCATTCCCATTGTGCACAAAAAATTCTTTAATCGGTATGTTGAGATTGGCAGCTCATTTCCTTCAGGAAGAATTTCTTTCAACAAAGTCAACAATGACGTGAAGCTTTTGTCGCTCCATCTATTGTTAGCTTTCAACTTATACAATCTCAACACAATGCTAAGCTTCGTAAACTTACAACTTGTGTATAACGGTATATCTACATAATGCACAATGTTTCTAACCATGGGAGGTGGATCGGTGTGCTCTACCCCACAACTTTCCAGTATCGTATCAACGATGTCTACTAGAACTGGTTCGTTCACATCTACGTCATCGGAGGCAATTTCTTCTTCCACACAAGCACTACTATAGACATCCACTGATTTCAGGTTTGAAATTTCTCCATGCCAATGCCATTCTGTATAGACTTGTACAATCTCGTTGCATATGACAAGACTTTTGATTTCGTCACCAGTGCTGACTTTCAAGTTGTTACCGCAATACCTACATGGATAGCAGAACCTATCTACAGGTTGTTTCCTATGTTCCTCGGCAAATCTAATAAACTGATCAAGACCAGAAATAAACTTTGGGGTACATCGATTTGGAATGGACATCCATGATCTATCCATTCTATGATCAAAGAGAAAACAAGTATATATTAGAACAAGATTAGGGTCTAAGGTTAAAAGATTAGGGTTTATGGTTAAAACTTTAGGGTTTAAGGTCTTATATATAATAAATGTGTACCACCTATCCCATTCTTGAACACCTAATTTCACTAGTAAGTGTATAATGTGTATTGGGTTTTCAAGAAAATTCCAACAGCATTTCCTCGTTGTTCTCCAGGAACATATTTACTTAGAGAACAAACGGGGAAATGCTATCAAAATTTTCTTGAAAACCAAATACACATTGTACACTTACATCCTAAGTGAGATTAGGTGTTCAAGAACAATCCCAAACTGGGGACTATCTAAGATTTACTCCTAACGAGTAAATCTTGGATGGGTTTCTAGGCCAACAATTACACGTGTTGTCATTCTTATATATATAGAGAAAGAAAGTACTCTATCATTATAATAATCACACAAGAGGATATGTACCATCATCTCTTACTTGCATTAGGATTCAGTTAAGAATTATAACTGATCTTATCATATATGATTAGAAACTCTTGATGAATAATTGAAGTTTTTAGATTAATAATAGTATTCATGCTAATTTAGTGTTTTGAAACCATAGACATCTTACTATGATCTTAATGCTAGTAATATGGTCTAGGTATCATGGATAACCTAATATGCTTAAGATGATGAATAAGGTTTCACCTAATATGCATAACTAAAGGTTGTAATCTTAAAATAATGATATGATGGAATTAGGGTTTGTAACCCTAACTCCTAGTTCAAACACAAGACAACCCTAATTACTTTGGTCAAATTAAGTAAAACTATGTACATATAAAATGTCTTATTATGATCCATAAAATTTTTATCATGGATTCATATCAGTATCATCGGGCCATATAATTAATTGAATCATGAGCAAACCATATTGATAAGTAATGAACTAATGTATATGTTAAAAAGTAACCTAGGAATTTCCAAGAAGAAGGTTGTCGATGCTACTGCAATAAATAAAAAAGAAAGTTACCTAGGAATTTACAAGAAGCAAGATACCTATGAATTATTCTTGCTAGCTAATAAATCAATCTTAATGCTAGTAATATGATCAAAAGCAAGAAGGCCCAAGTTACTAGCAAGTGCAGCCATGTGGTGATGGTCCCTTTAATTTGAGTTAACATCACCTCAACTGTGTCTAAAATGATGGAAGAGAAAAAAATAGTGATGTGTAGTGATCATTCATCGGACCATGACATCAGTTTGTATGAGTACATGTTTAAGGGAGAAACAAATCTAGGTCATGGGGGGGGCTGACCTTAGGCGGTGGAAGTGACCTTGGGGCTGACCTTGGGCGGCGGAGGGCAGGGAGTAGGCAGAGGAGGATTGAGCAGGTCACAGCTGTGATTTTGTGCAGCGGCGAGCAGGGATCGAGCCGGCAAGCACAGCGTCGGCAGTGGTGAGAAGGGAGAAGGGCGGAGGCGGCGAGCAAGGAGAAGAAGCGAAATGATGGCGGCGAGCAGGGAGCAACAACGATGGCGAGTGGCAACATGAATCGTGCAAATCGCTAGACCTAAGCAGAGGGCAATGAAACAGAGAGAAAGGGGAAGAGTCTGATTTGTGTGGGTGCTATTAAGTTAACAATAGGCATCGGTTGTCAAAAACAACCGACGCTTATAAAAACAAGTGTCAGTCACCAAAAATGAACGGACACCTATGTTCAATGACAGTCGACAGTTTCAACTAGTAAAACCAACGTCTATCTACATATGCTGACAAAAAAAATGTTCTTAAATTCTAACCATAGTCGTCGGTTGCCGTAGAAAACTGACACCAAAGGGTGGTGAAAAATTTCGCGGGGATAGTGCATGAAAACACTTTAGCGTCGGTTGTTGCAAGAACACAGACGATAAAAATGGGCCCAATTTCTACCTCGCGAAAAACCTTTAGTCATCGGTTAATTAGTTAATAACTGACGTCGTATGTTAAATTTTGGAGGTAATTTATTTTCACTATAAAATTTAAATTTTGCGGTCGATTTTAGGTGTTGGTTGGTAGTTGAGGAACTGACACTAAATAAAAAGTGATACCCATGTCTGGCCACTCTTCACAAATAGATGTCAGTTTTTGTATTCAACCGACGCTATATGGTTTAGGCGTCAGTTTCTTATATAAAATTGACGCCTGTAAATGTGATGTTATAAGCCATTTCTATAGTAGTGTAGGTTGAATGATAACCTTGATGAACTTATAAAACTTAAGATAGATTTATATTTGAGATACAGTGGTTTTGAAGTGGATAGCAACATTTACCTTATGCAAATTGAAAGTTATAAGGATGAAACCAAATATATCTTGAAGAGCATACTACTCTTAGATATAAAAATGCTAGGTTACTTAAGAAAACTAATGATATCGAATATATACCTATCTTGACTACTAGAGAGAATGAACTTGGTACTCTTAAAATTATTATATGAAAAAAGCCTTATACTTATTGGACAATCATTTTCAAGCTAGAGATGCTATTATTAATTTTACACTATCATTATCACTCTTACTCAATATAAATATTTCTCATAAATTATTTGCAAAAGTTTCTTAAAATTCAAAAGACTATAAATGAAAAATCTTTAATTAACAATGTCAAAAAAATTACAAAATGCCTTCATAGAAGTGTGGGAAATATAAACTAAAGTTTAAATGAAACTTGTCTCTTTCTACACAACAAATTGGTATAAGTTGTATTGGATATGACGGTAGAAAAAATAACAAGACAAAGTAATTCCTACCTTATAAAGGAAATCCTCTAGTTACAAGTATAAGACAGTTTTCCATTAGCATAAAAACATTGATAATTATTCATCTTATTGTCCTTATAAAAATAAGGGAAACAATAACAACATGGTTTAAGTTTACAAGACAACCCCAAACCTAAAGGTCTAATGGAGAACCAACCTTTCTTGTTTTATTGGTCAATGAAAAATGGTATATAGGTAGTGGCTTCTCTAGGAAGATCACGAGAGACAAAATCCATTTTGACTCATTACTAACTCTCAGTCTAGAGCATGATCTTTTTTCCAGTGTTTTGTGGATGATGGAAGTGTTTTGTTCCTACTTTAATAACAAAGGTGGTTCAATGACTTTTGGGGACAATACTAAAGGTAAAGTGATAAGCGAGTGTGATGTATATTATCCACTATACATAAAAAATACACTTCTTGTGGATGGCCTATGTCACAATGTTATAAGTGTTATCCAACTTTGTGGGAATATTCCCTTTTATACCTCAAAAAATGGGATTGTAGGGAGGAAGAATATATCTTTGTAAGAGATGGCAAGGATGATGATTTTTTAGTATCAAAAAATAGAATAATTTTGTGTGAAGCCATAAAGGTCGTTGATATTGCACAAAATTTGTGACATGGTAGAGCTACTTTAGTTGATTTATTTCATGTTTGTTGTTACCTTGATTTCTTCTAAACACAACACATATTCTTAGTAAACTTAATGATATAGAGGTATGTATCTTGGTTATGGAGTCTCTAGTAGACCTTTGCATGTCTTCAATAGAGATCTCACTCAAGTAGAAGAGTCTATGGTTGTGAAATTTTTTGACACTAACTCTTCTATTTGCTAGAATGTTTGTTGTGGTGAAGTTCAAAGTGAGGTGATCCCCAAATAAAAATAAGTCGTAGTAAACAACAATAATAAAAAAAGGATAGTAAATAATAAAAGCAAGAGGAAAATTCTCAAGAAAAGAGAATACGGATTCAACTTTACATTTTGTAATAACCAGCCAAAGGAGCTCATAATTTGTGACCCTTTGACAAGATAAAGACAAGGGATACATAAAAGGACCAACAAAATAATGAATCCATTTTACAACTTGAATTTAAGACTACAAAAGAAGCACTAGCAAAGATGATCAGATACTTGATATGCAAGAAGAGATGGCAAATTGACTAGAAAAAGGAATAACTACTTGTGACAAGACCAAAATATAAGAAGATAATTGGTACCAAGCAGGTCTACGACAACAAATGTGAGGAAGAAGGCAAGGTAGTGAGGAACATGTCAAGGATATATAGAGAAAAGGTTACAATCAATAACAAGTTACTGATATTGAATAAACTTATGCACTGATATCTAGGCTTGGATTTATATTTATTTTATTTCCCTTTTCTAGCCATATGGATTTTTTTCTTTATCAAATGGATGGTAATAGTGTGTTTTTAAATTGAGAAGTGGAGGAAGTCTTTGTGGCTCAACCTCATGACGTTGTAATGACAAGATACCAATTATGTATTTATTGGATAAGATAGTATATGGCCTAAAAATGTCTTTAATTTGGTATGAGAAACTTAAGACCTTCTTTTGAAATAACATCTAACTAATGCAAAAAGTTGCATTTAAATTATTTTTAAAAATCCTTTTGATGACTTTCTTATCATTCAAATACATATTGATGATATTATTTTTAGTGCCACTAATCTTGATCCTTATAAAGAGTTAAGTTTTCTCATGTGATGTGAGTTTGATATGACCAAGATATGAGAACTCACATTCTTCAAAGTATTCCAAATCACGTATAAAAATACATGAACTTCATAAACCAAATAAAGTAAATAGGCGATCTCATACAATGATATGAGATGGAAAAGTTCAATTCAATAGACACTTGTATGTCAAATATTTCCAAGCTCGATAAGGATAAGGAAGGAGAAAATATCGGTGAGAAATTCTATAGAATATGAAAGATTTTTTTTTAATATCTTATTATGAATAGACCTTATATTAAGTTAACTATCTACTTTTGTGATCATTTTCATCTAGAAGGTCTCATCTTAAAGAAGTGAAAATGATTCTTAGGTACCTAGTCAAGACTCAATATTTTAGACCATGATATCTCGACTCAATGACTTTACTAAAACTTTTATAGTGATGTGACTATGTTGCATTCTTAATTGAAAAGGAAGTGCAAAATTTGTAGTGTCTTCCTCCTAGAATTGTACCTAGTATCATGGTTTTGGAAGAAGGAAAACACAATCACATCATCAATGGTCAAGACTGCATACATAGTCTTTGGTAGATATTATTCACAACTATGGATGAAGATAATGCTCCCTGATTTTAATATATCATTTAATTCTTTTTCTATCAGCTAACTCTAGTCCTATTAACTTGTAATACAATCCTATCTTGCATAGTAGATCTAGGCATAGATACGTATTTCAATATTATATTTGGGATCAAATTTCAACAAGGTTAGTTTTATCTGTCATGTGGATTCCAAAAATCAACTTGTGGGCATTTTCAAACGTGTAGCCAAGGAACAATTTTACTTCATAAGTTATAAATTTCTCATTACTTGTATTTTGATGATAGTTGCATTCCCTATATCTAGACATATCTTATGGATGTTATTTGCTTGATTGAATTCATTGTATTGCCTTGATATTCTAAAATGACAAGTTTCTAATCTTGTTCTAGATGTTTTTTAATTCAAATTTTGATATATTTGTTTTTCACCATATCAATGCTAAAGAATGGTCTGTGATGAGTCAAATGTGTTTTTCTATATTGATCATGCATTTTAGCCTCATAAGTGTTATTTTTTGGAAGTTAGGACAACAATTTCCATTGGTCAAGTTTGTCTAGGAGAAACTTTGTTGATGGGAAATTCATAAGATAAGACAACATTGTTGTTGGATAAGTTTCTAGATGATAAAAGATGGTCTATAATTGTATCCTACTAAATATTGAAGGGGATTTGTTGAGTTTGGATCCTCTCAACTAGATCCTATCTAGAAACCCCTCACTAGAAACCCTAAATATATCCTCTCTATCACTCTTTGCCTAGATTCTTCTCTAGGTTTCCCCTCCCCTAGCTCGAGATGTTGAAAAGGTAGCAAACAAGGAACCCTCTTTTAACATTGGATATGATAGAACGACCATTTTCCATCCACCTTGATTAGGACCACTCCATTCACAAATATCTCTTTCATCCATGTTCAAGATTTATTTAGGTACATAGGTCTCCTCTCTAGGAGCCCCCTCCCTTTTAGGGGTTTTTTTAGAATTGGACTTGGAAGAAGATCAATACGTTAATCCACTTTTCCGATGTACTTTTAGTTATCAAAATTATGAGTGGACAAAAAAAGGTTGATGAACTTTACACTAATTTAATGTAGAATTATACATCCAAAATCCCATCGATTTATTCCCTAGTTTTTATTTCCTCCATAATTTCTAGATCCTATTTTGAGGTCTCTGAATATAGTCTCACCTAATTTATTAATCGATCTAATTACATCTCAAAATGTGATTCCATATATATCAAGTCTATATAGTTATTATACCCTACTAACCTCTATAACCTTGAGCATGCCCTTATGGTTCACGATATTCATATATATCTCAAGAAGCAGGGTCATCCCTACACAAAAAGCTTAACCTTGACATCCTATATCCTTGACTTGAAGACAATAATTATAACATTAATAGTCAATAATAATGCCCATCCCAAGAAAAATCAAATAGACATTAATAAAAATACAATTATGACTCTTGACTTCTTAAAGATCAACCTTAAGTGGGTTGGTTACATCCTTCTTCACGTGACTTACTTTGATTTAGAGAAAATTGTCATGAGACCTACCAACCTTATTAAAATTTTCATATGACATATTTATACATCATACAGATAATCCCTATAACTTGATGTAAAACATATAATCAAACATAGAGGGATCATCATTTGTAAAACATCCTTCAATAGTTCTTTTTTGAACAACTATCTCTCCTCATCCTATGACCCTGATGCCTCCTTTTCATGTGTTATAGCCTACACATCATGCTCCATGACCCATGTCATCTTTCCCAAGTCCTAATTCTTTATCTATGTCAAATAAGCAACTTATTGGGTACATGATGCATTAAAACTCTTATTTTTACTAGGCCACTGATTATGTTCATCAAGCCACCACCCACCTTCATAATGTTGGTATGTATGCCCTAAGATCCAATCATGGGATGATTGCTGGGATACATTAAGATTGTTTTGATAAACATCAAAGGCAATCTTCCAATTCATTCTGGTTCAATTAGTTGTGAGATAATGACAAAATAGATTGAATGTCTAGAGAATGACATTGCTCAATGATGTATGCCTTCAAGTATGTGACATGAACGATGAGATCATACGGATGTTAAGAGTTTGTACATTCTTGTTATGTCCCTAGTTGGATGTCATTGTGGAAGGTTGATAGACAACAATGACACACACGACTAGATTGTGTATTGGTTGATGACAAAATCTCATTAGTCATGATATAGTGATATCAAACCAAGCACATAGGTACTTGTTTGAGAACAAGTGTATCAGATAGACCCACCGTGAGAGTGACACATGGAACCATGACTTGGTAGTCACAATCACCTCTCACAGTGATGGTGGTGAGTGTGATTCTTTGACCTAAAATCACTACACTCAACATATGTTGTTGGGTACACTTTGACATCATCAAACGTAGTCCTGAAATATATATTGTTATAAAGGTGATGATTGGGTGACTTTGACACATGGGGCTTTTGAGGGGTGAGTGATAGATATGGGATTTGTCCCTCCTAAGGGAGTTTGATTTCCATGGCCACTTGATGAGTGGGACTGAGAAAGGCATGTGCATACATGTGTGAATCAATATGTGATATTGATGTCACACATATCTCATCCAGTCTTCTCTGAGATCAAGGAAGTGAATGAACGTTGAAAGGATGATTGTTCCATGCCTTGAGTTCATTCAAGATATTAGTGACAAAGGAATTATACATTTATTGTAACACCAGTTATGGATTTTAGGATTGAAAGTTGTTCTCCAACTTTCCTTTTCACTTGGGTAGCACTGATGTGTGACTAGGCACCACTCTTTGCTTGTGAAGTCATAAGTGTTATGGACTTTCACTGCCAACGTGAAATGGGCATGTAGGGTCACATACATAGGATTTAACCTGGAAGAGGAGTTTATCCACAAATGATGTTTAGATTGTTTACTAAATATGTTTAGTAGTTCAATTAAAACATTCAATCATTTGACTTGACTCAGAATCACCAAGTTCAAGTCTTGGACTAACTAATTTGGGTGTCAGATTGATTGAGAACTTCATTGACTGATTCATGCACAACCTGGAGTGCCAACTGACCGGTTCAAGTTGTTGAACCGATCGGCTCAGGATCAAGTGAGATGACTGGTTCAAGTGTTGAACAGATCGGTTCGGATGGACCAAACGAGCCAGTTTGGGAAAGTTAGGTTGGTGAGAAAATATTTTTATTTATGTTGCCATCTCTGCCTCCCCTAAAACACAATAGTGGTATCAGAGCCACGTCAATGTTCTACACTTTAGGATAATCGATGTGATCGATTTTTGGTTTGATGCCTTTTATTTATTACATATAATGTGAATAATTAATTGGATTTATGCATGTCCAATATAAATTCAGAAAATCCTGACATATACATATATGTTATGGTATATAAATACATTCGATATGTGTCGCCCTTAAATAGTTTCTGTGGTGATTGTAGCGTGATTGTGGACATAAACCCTAAATCTATGTGTGGTTGATTTTTGTTGCTTGCATCTCGGTCTGTGTACTGATTCCCTACCTCCTATTCCTAATATAACTCGAGATAACTCAAGATTCTTTCCTACCTTTGCTCCCCCCAAATGTAACTCGGGGTTACCCAAGGAAAATGTAAATAGGATTAGTTTTTATTTCCTATTATGACAAAGAATGGTGGACACCTAGAGGATTGAGATGATTGTCTCGGGCATGATATGATCGGCTGGAGGACCAAGGTGGCCGATTCCTGGAGCGAGACAAGCGGGTGGCGACCTGAGGAGATGCATGACGACCAGTGAACTGATTGGCTGGAGGCGCCAATCGATCGGCTAGTGGCACCCAACCGACCGGCCTGATGGCGAGTTGATCAATCATGGAGATGAGTTGATCAAACCCAGAATGCAAAAACCACAGAGTTCATCTTGTACAGGTTGCATGTGATGTGGACCTAGATGACTGTGATTCCTCTTGGCTTGAGGAATCACATTAGGATGGCCATAATCATCGATTTTTATCGTTTTGCATGTTTTCTGTGGGATATAGCATGTATATGATATGTACTATATATTTTGGTGATTGGATATGTATATGTACCTATAAAACCAAATCCCTCAATAAATATTAAGTTTTAGATGTCTTCCAAATGCGACACATGTGAAAAGCTTGATCGACCAAGTGTGGGAACGCCCTAGAGTGGTGCATCGTGTATCTCATGGAAGCGTGAAGGATGGATATGTGGGTCTGCCCTAGTAGGGTGCATATTCATCGTGTTGGCTTTGGGTCAGACTTAACAAGGTGACCTAGATAGGATCTAGCACCTTGACTCATGGAGGTGTTCATGGCAAGGAGTTGCACATGACATCTTTCAAGAGTTTCATATGATGCAATTGGCAAGAGTTGCCTACTTGGAAGATCTAAGTTGTGGGTGACAACCCTAACTGGTCCATGACTGAGAGGATTTCAAGATCTTAACCCACTAGAAGGTTTTACACTGCAATCTTCCTAATTGATGGTGAGGGCTATCAATTTGAACAAAAATAGTGGGACCGATAAATTAATTAAAGTCCTAATCATATCATAAAACTTTTTAAATCAATCAAATAAGTCAAAAATGAGTTTTTGGACTAAATTGCGTATATTTCCTTTTTGTAAGAAATGTCTATAAACAATAATCACTTTCTTTGTTATTGGTCCTTGAGACGGACAAACTAAATGAGAATAATTCCACGACTGATTAGGACGTTGAGAAGTGTTCTCAATCGAAGAGTGAAAGCTCTAAGTCCTAGTTATACGAGAACCAGATGAACTCGCTCCCGCCACACCAAGGGTTGAAAGGGATGTTTACTGGAAGCATAATGAGGATGCCACTGATGTGGAGTGCTTGATGTTGTATTCTTTGAACTTTGAGTTGTAGAGACAACATGAGACATATGATGTCTCTAAGACATTGTCCTAGTATGTCATGACAGAAGGAGGTCCAGTTGGTTCTCACACACTCAATGTGATTGGGTATATGGAAAACCTGACTAGACTGGGATTTCCTCTTAGTAAAGAGTTTGCTACTGGTATGATACTGCAAATGTTGTGAGAATCATACAGTTCGTGATGAACTACAACATGAATAACTTTGACAAGTCGTTGATAGAGTTGTTGGGCATGTTGAGGACATCTGAGGCACAGATGAAGAAGGACAAGCCTAAGTCTGTGATGTTGATCAATAGAAAGAAAGGCAGGTCCAAGGGCAAGGGCAAAGCTAAGAAGGGTTTTGATGCTAGCCAACAACCCAGGCCATCTTCAGTCTCAAGGCATATGGGAGGGGTGAACGAGGGAGGAGAAATTGCCCTCTATATCTGGAAGAACAAAAGAAGATGAAAGGAGGGGATAGAGATCTCCACTGTAGGTATCATGAAATAAACACTTCTTTATCTGAGGTATATGATACCAAGATGAATATCTGACGTATATGATATGCAAGATATAAAAAGCAGTGATGGCCTTTGTGAAAGGACCAAGAAAGGAGTACTCATCATTGGAGTAAGTGTTGCTGCCATAGATAGGAGTATCGTTCAGTTTATTTCAGCCTAAAGGGCACGAAATAGAGTTGAGAACTGCTATTTCAATTTTCCAATAGAAACACTTTATTGTTGCATCTTTTAGTGACAAGATGGCTATCAATAATGTTGATGTTTCAATTTCAAAGATATAATCTTTGTAGCAATGCCTTTCTTTATCTTGTGGTACTTGGTATGCATAACATAAAATGATACCTAAAAGTTATTGATAACTCAAACAACGAATTAGCATTATCATGAGAAATTCATCTCTAGTTTCCATATTGATGAATAAGATAGACTCTTTTGGTTGTGAACCATTAAGAGACATGAATATCTTGACATGATAAATTAATATTCACTAGTGGTAGTGGGAGAATGATTATCCTATTAGGTATAATACATATGATGTATTTACATACCTATTGGAACAAATGCTAATACTTCAAGTGGTGTTTGGAGAAATACCAATATGAATATCTTGAAGTATTCAAGAATATCATGAATGAATCACAAATTTAGTAAAAGTAATAATTCTTGATGTGATCAATGAATGAGATACTTAAACCAAATGTTTGAGAACCTTATGATTGATTATGATAGTGTATCATATATAACTCATGATTAAGGCATAGTGATGTCTAAATCAAAAAGGAGTCATACTCTAAGGAGTTAGAGGATGATTATCAAATAACTAAATTCTTCTTAAATAGAGAATAGCTTACACTAATAAACGATAATAAGAATTACAAAGTGTTGTGAGTTCTCAAATTACTTAACAGATCCACCTCAAATATCTATATGATGAGTTGGTCATTGATACCCGTCGTTTTGCAATATCAATCACTAAGATGGTTAATCCTAGAGTTTAAACCTTTTTTACTTCTGGTTTTAAGGGTAGTATAGAAGGGTCGATCCCACAGGACAACGTTTTAGAGATTGTTCTTAGAACCCAAAGTTTGAAGAACTTGTTATTTGTTTTTGGTATTTTTTTTAGATTTGGAACAAAAAGTAAAATTCAAGTTGGGGGCTTGATTGATTACACTAATGCAAGAAAGAAAATACACTTAACAAGAATAAAAATGCACAAGGAAATTTTAAGATTATTGTTAGCACAAGAAAAACTATATGAATGAAAAGACTAGGAATTAAAGAAAGCAAAAGTATGCAGTGATTAAATCAAGAGATGGAAATCGAGGCATTAGGGGTTTTCACTACCTTAGCCTAGGAAAAATAAACTAATCCTTAAAACTGACGGATTCAATGAAGGCAAGTGAATTAATAAAAATCCACTAAAGATACACTCCACATGAGCCCATTGATCCTGGTGCTCATGCTTCTTAGTTCATCATCCTAAAAGAAGAAGATCCACGGTCATTTCAAAACTCCTATGTGATTGGGTTTGTTGTTCTAAATCCAAATTTCCACAGTCATATCCATCTGGATTAACTTTTGATCAAATCAATTAATTACTTTGATAGATCAATTAGTTATCAAACCCAAAAGCCATCTAGAATCTTTTTTTAGGAAAAGTCGATAAATTCATGGCTAAGGGGTTATTCCCCTTGCCTCGATAAAAAACTACTCACTCATGGAGAAGGGGGAGACGGAGGAAGAAAGTACTGAAGCCATAGTCTAGCCCAAAATCAGGAGGTTAATCCTTATGCTAGAGATAATAAAATGGCTTAGTTCTTAATTCGTTGCTCCAGAATTAAAGAACGGAGAAAAGAAGATTAAGACTAAAGTGGAATGAAGAGACAAGAACAAAGTAGGAAAGAACAATGCTTGAAATAAAATCTACTTTATTGCAGAATAAGAAGATGATTACAAGAATAAAAGCTTTAGAATCCCCATACAAAAGAAATCCAAGATGCCTTGAGGAGGAGGAAGTGCCCCTTCTTTTATAGTAGGGGAAGGAGGCACTTTTACAATTAGGTTGATGGGTTTCTTAGGATGGCGGTTGGGATATTTGCTGTCTGCGTGCCGCCAACAGACCGGTTCAGGAACCAACCGATCAGTTGGAAGATGCTGGAGTGCGGCAGCCAATTGATCGGCTGCCAACCCTAATTAGGGTGGCGGCGCAGTCGAAACCGCTCAGTGTCATTTCTTCTCATCAATAGGGCATCATCTGAGCGTTTGGTTTAGGAATCGGGCGATCTCGACCAGTCGTCTGATGAGAGTAATGATCGACGCTTGAAGGCGAATCAAGCGTTTCAAGTTTTTGGGCGATTGGGTCGATGAGGTGAGACGATCGGTTGATAATACCAGTCGATCGGCTCAGGTCCTGAAACTGCAATAAAATGCACATGATTGTCAGATTTGTGATAAAAATGAGAAAATATCAATTTGTGCAATTTCAAGAGATGAATGGAGTATTTCTATGTGACAAGCTTAATAATTCGCAAAAAAGACGTGCCGAAATAGCACACATCAAAATACCGCAGACTTACAGTTTTGCTTGTCCTCAAGCAAATGAAAAATCAAAATGATTCAAAAATTTTGGAATAACAAGTTCATCCTCCCTAGATTAGCAATTCTTCTATCCTTTTCATGGCCAAGCGACCCATCTCCTAGAACCACAAATTGCAAGCACTATGTTTCTCAAGAAAACATTTTTCATAACTTTATTTTTTAAAACTTATACTTTGTAAAGACAGTCTTGATCTAACTTGCGCTTCGACACTCTTTTTTTTTTCTTGGGTTGATTGTTGCACGGGAATAGAGAATTTGAGGTGTGACGGAAAAATCCCTCCTCTATTCGACTTGGGATATAATTTTTTCATGGACTTGTGATTACATTGACCACAATTTTTTTTGTGTGCCTTTTTTTGGCATCTTTTGATGGTACGCCCCTTTGTGGGGTATGGAAGAAGGGCATGCCACCCCTGACTTAGGGTTTGGCGTGCGATTTATTTTTCCTGTGCAACAAAAAACCTTTTTTTAGTAATTGACGTTGCATAAGATAGAAGAGACATGTAGCTACATTATATAAGAGTAAAAAGAATAAGTTAATCTAATGCTAAAATTAAGAAAATTTATATTTGATTCTATTTGATACTCTAAGGCTTGCCACCATTTCAAAAAAATTGCTATCATGATCATAGGGAACTTGATATTGTAAAGTTTTTGAAATAAATTTGATAATGCATTTGATTTTTGAAGATAAAGTACAACATTCGGCCGACTAGATAAAGGCCTTATGTATGAAAGTAAACAAAGCAAAACAAATAAAAATGCAGAAGGAAATGTTGAAAAGGGAAGATAGAGGGTAGATCACGTACCACCCACCCCCACCCCCAGACTTAGAAATTTTCTCGACCCGAGCAAAATCAAAGAGCGAGATGGAGGGAAGAGTCACTGCGGTGGAGGGTGCTGCTTGTGAGAGGAGTAGTAGTTTTCCCAATAAGGAGAATTAGGGCCTGGATAACTTTGTTGTGCTCCGTACTCGTCATAAGCTGGTCTACTAGGGGCATAGTGACCACAATCCACATGCCAAGACTCCTGCGAACGCTGCATCAGGTACATGTGATAGAGTTGGTGGCCCTGTCTCTGCTGCTCTTGCTGAATATCATCCAGCTGAGTCTGGATCTCGTAGAAGCTGTAAGGACCGGAGTCATCATCTGGTCGCCGCCTGGTGCGACGTCTGGAAGGTGGTGGTGGTGGTCCAGTGTAGTCGTCGTGTGCCTCTAAAGAGAGGCTCCTCCTGTGAGGCTGTGGCTCGAGGATGGTGGCTGGATCTGGATGCTCCATGTAGAATCTCTAGATATGGCCCGATAAATCAGTCAACTCATAGACGTAGTTTGCTGCTGCAAACCATGAATGTAACGGAAGCTGGAGGACCAACTGAGTGTCTTTGAACAAAAGGTAATAAACACCCTCGGTGCCCAAACGGATAAACCTACTATTCTTCAAATAGTGAGTGTTGATGAGGTGATTTTGTAGCTCAAGCGGAGGAAAGGAAATGTGGGTGTAGCCCAAAAAGATGGCGAGTTGGGTAACATAGTGGCCAATGCAAAAAGAAGAGGAAGTGGCTCAGCTAGCTTGGGTACCAAAATGCTCAATGATAGCATTGCCCCAATTAAAAGGTTCTTCATGTAAAAGACACCAAAGAGCATAAAGTTCTACCTGAGTAATTTCTCCCTGAGTACCTTCCCGACTGAAAATGGTGCAAGCCAAAATATGGTGATGGTAACGGACCACCGGGTTGTGTATGCAGGAGGCCTTGGGCCCACTAGGAAGAAGGGGAAGAAACTCGGTGATCTCTGCCCAAAACTTATCTCTGTCATAATGGTCTGGGTAGGAGTCATGAGACCGCGCCATACATTGTTCTAGTCAATAGTCCTCCTTACTGTCGAGGATAAAAGAAGTGATTTGCTTGGCAGATGATTCCAGATTTTCCCCAAAATTTTGATATTTACAACTCGAGTTTCTGAAAGAACAGTGTAACCTGCGGAAAGTGCTCAAAAACTCGAGGGTAAGATCACAGTAGACGGAGGTGACATGGCAGGGAAAGATAAGGATGTGGTTTCTGCAGAGGATATTGTCGACGGCGTCGTGGATGCCCAAAGCATCAAGGGTTGTGCCGCACGCCCAATGAGGAAAAGAAACACCAATTGCGAACATATCCTCATAATGCTGGCGGTGTTCAGTTCTAGTGAACTAGTCATAGCTACCCGGAATAGGTGCTATACAGAGTGCACAGGGGGTGGTTGATTCTGGATCATTGGCTGCCTTCTGAGTTCCCTCAATCGCACGGAGAAGCTCATCCGCCTCGTCGATGTCACGAAGCATCTCCTCGACTAACTCAGGAGAAGACTCACCAGTAGGAGAGGGTGTGCGGAAATGGATTCCGGGATGAGAACTAGAATGGCGAGGAGTATCCTTGGAAGAGGATGCAGGGGCCTTGCCTTTGCCCTTGTGAAACCGGCTGAACATCACTGCTACAGAGAGAAACCGATCAGTTGAGAATGTAAACGATCGTCTGGTGAAAACCAACCGATCATTTGGTAGATGAAATGGGTGTTTCGGCTATCTGAGATGGGCGACTGGACACACCAAACGGTCCGCTGAGTCTGGATCTCAGCACTCAGCAGATCTGGCTGACGGTCGTCTTGTTGAGGAGCTGGGGTGGTGGCGATGCAGGCCCCGTCGGTCGTCTGTCAATCCAGATGGGCGGCGGTCTAGCCAGGCAGACGGCGGTCCAGCCAGGCGGGCGGCTGAATTCCAGGACAATAACTCTGATTTTGCAGAAAAGCCAGACGGCCGGCTGAGGCGAGACCGGACGGCCGAAGAGCTGGACCTTAGACGTCCGGCTGAGAATCAAGGCGGTCATCTGAAGAGTAGGCGGAACTACGATCGGAGAGGTGGCAAGCTCGAGTGATCGAGTGAACAGTGAAGGAGGCGGCTAGGGTAAGCGAGGAGATGGGAGAGTGGTCTTGCGTCTGGTGCGTTATATAGAACAATGGATCTACGAGCCGATCGGTTGGAAAGCCAGACGATCGGCTGGTCTGCCTTGGGCGCCAAACATAAGAAACTAAAGGACAGAGGCTGCATTAAAGTTTTGTGGAATGGTCGGCGAACGAGTCGAGCGTCTGGATATCCAACCGGTCATTTTTCTTATCGAGTCGTCGCAAAATCAGCCTTGAACTGAGCGTCTGGTAATGGTAACCGATCGGCTTGATAGCAGGAAGAAGGAAAAATAGAACGGAAGAACAAAAACAAGAAAACAAACGAGAAGGGAAGATAGTGTTTGGCTGCCTCCAAACTAGCGCCTTATTTTATGTCGTGGCTCAACAAAGATCAGATTAATTGGAATCTGGGGAAGTGGAAGGGTCAGTGAGGTTCAGATCATGCAAGGGTGGAAATTTGGTCGAGTCTGAAGCGACAACATCTTCAGTGGTGATATATCTTTTAAGACGGTGCCCATTGACCTTAAATTCACCCAGAACTATATCCCATAGGAGAAAGGCACCATATGGGTAAGAACACTTTACAATGTAGGGGCCATACCACCTCGACTTGCGTTTTCTAGGAAAAAGTCATAATCTTGAATTAAAAACTAAAACTTGATCCCCTTCTCTAAAATCTTTGTGCTTAATATGACCATCATGCCACATTTTGGTTCGGTCTTTGTAGATTCTTATGTTTTCATATGAACTCATCCTAAGTTCATCAAGCTCATTTATTTGGAGAAAACATTTCTCTTCGGCCATGGAAAGGCCAAAATTCAATGTTTTGATGGCTCAGCTTGCTTTGTGCTCTAGTTCTATTGGTAAGTGACATGACTTACCGTAGATCAGTCTGAAAGGGGTGGTACCAATGGGTGTTTTGTAGGCAGTACGATATTCCCACAGAGCGTCATTGATTTTTAACGCCCAATCTTTCCTAGTGCGTCCAACAATTTTTTCTAAAATTGATTTTATTTGTCTGTTGGATACTTCTATCTGCCCACTGGTCTGAGGATGGTAAGGAGTGGCGACTTTGTGATAAACCCCATATTTTTTCAAAGAGCCTCAAAACTTTTCTCCAAAAAATGGGATCCCCCGTCAGAAATCACGGTGTGAGGGACTCCAAATCTAGGAAAAATGATATCTTTAAAAAGTTTCTTAACGGGTTTAGAGTCACATGTTTTAGTGGGTATGGCTTCAACCCAGTTTGACACGTAATCGACTGCGACTAAAATGTAAGCAAACCCATAAGAAGAAGGAAATGGGCCCATATAGTCGATTCCCCAGACATCAAAAATCTCTAATTCCCGCCAAGAGGTGAGAGGCATTTGGTCATGCTTGGAGATATTGCCCGTCCTTTGGCATTGGTCACATGAAAGCACATAATCATACGAGTCTTTGAAAATGGTGGGCCAAAAGAATCCACATTGTAGAAATTTTCTAGCTATTTTTTGGGAACTCATGTGACCACCATAGGGGCCAGAGTGACATTGTTCCAAAAATGGCGATGTTTTCTTCGTGGGATACAGAACGACGATATAAACCATCAGCACAAAGTCGAAACAAATAAGGTTCATCCCAATAATAATTTTTGGCGTCATGTAAAAATTTAGCTTTAGAGTGTCCTGTATACTTGGGGTGCAATACACCTGCAGCTAAATAGTTTACAAAATCAACAAACCAAGGAAATTGGGAGTCTACCTTGAGCAATTGGTCATCGGGTAAGGATTCATTTATGGGATGTTCATCAATGGGGCTATAGCTAAGTCTACTGAGGTGGTCAGCCACAAAATTTTCAGATCCCTTTTTGTCTAGGATTTGTAGATCAAATTCCTGCAATAACAAAATCCATCTTATGAGTCTAGGCTTGACATCTTTTTTGGTCATGAGGTAGAGAATAGTTGCATGATCAGTGTAAACAACAACCTTTGAACCAACAAGATATGAGCAAAATTTATCGAATGCATAGACAATGACTAGCATTTCTTTTTTGGTGACTGTGTAATTTCTCTAAGCTTCATCTAAGGTCTTGGATGCATAATAAATGACATGGTGTTTTTTTTCAATTCTCTATCCTAAAATGGCACCTACAGCAAAATCACAAGCATCGCACATGATTTCAAAGAGTAAGGCCTAGTCAGGAGAACAGATGATAGGAGTGGTGGTGAGAGCCTTTTTCAAACATAGAAAGCTCTCCATGCATGCCGTATCAAAATCGAAAGGCACCTCCTTTTGAAGAAGATTGGTGAGAGGTTTTGTGATTTTGGAAAAATCACGGATGAATCGCCGATAGAAAACGGCATGTCCTAAGAAGGCTCGGATGTATTTGACTGAGGTTGGTGGAGGCATCTTGGTGATGACCTCAATCTTAGCTTGGTCTACTTCAATGCCCTGGTTGCTCACCTTATGGCCTAGAACAATACCCTCCTTGACCATGAAGTGACACTTCTCCCAATTAAGGACTAAGTGTGATTCAATACATCTATCAAGGACAAGGGAGAGGTTTTGAAGGCATGAATCAAAACTATCTCTATAGACAGAGAAATCGTCTATGAACACTTCCATGACATTTTCAGTTAACCCTGAAAAAATAGATGACATACATCATTGAAAGGTGGTCGGTGCATTGCACAGACCAAAGGGCATTTATCTAAAGGCATATGTATCAAAGGGGCATATTAAAGTGGTTTTCTCTTGATCTTCAGAATGAATGGGAATCTGATAAAAACCTAAGTAGCCATCTAGATAACAAAAGTATTGTTGATGGGCTAAATGTTCAAGAACTTGATCTAGGAAGGGAAGGGGGAAGTGATCTTTTCTAGTTGCTTTGTTGAGCTTCCTATAGTCAATGCACATTCTCCATCCTGTGACTGTGCGAGTGGGAATGATTTCATTCTTCTCATTAAGAATGATAGTAGTCCCTCCCTTTTTGGGAACAACTTGAACTAGGCTGACCCATGGGGAGTCAAAAATGGGATAGATGATTCATGTAGTCAAAAGTTTGATCGCCTCTAGACGGACTACTTCCTTCATATTTGGGTTGAGTTTTCATTGTGGATCACGAGAAGGTTTGTGGTCTTCTATCATAGGGATTTTGTGAATGCAGATGGATTGATCTATTACAACTAAGTATGTTATTGTGTACCCCAAGGAAGCTCTTTTTTTCCTAAGTTTACCCATAAGTTTGGTTTCTTGTTCAAGGGGAAGGGAAGAGTTTATGATGACAGGGCATAGTTCTAGCTCATCAAGAAAAACATATCTCAGACGTATGGGGAGATTCTTCAATTCTGGAGCCTTTTGTGGTTCAGGTTTTTCTATGGTGGAGATCATTTTAAGGTCCTCAATCTTAGCACATGGGATTTCCTCAAAGTTATCTAAATGAATCTTGAGTTGATTGGATGGTTCATTGTCAAAATCACATTCGGCGGGGATAGTGAGGGCGGTGCGTAGGGGGTCATCAACTAATTCCCATTCTTGCCTTAGTTGGGATAATTCATCAATGCAATCCAGGAGGTAAACTTCTTCCTTAAGACTAGGTCCCCTCATGCTCTCAAACACTCTGAACTCTAGGGTTTGCTTCCCTAGCCTTAACAAAATGGTACCAGCCTCAACATCAATTAAGGCACAGGCAGTGGCTAAGAAGGGACGTCCAAAAATGAGAGGATAGCGTAAATCTTCCTTGATGTCCATGATCACAAAATCACATGGGACATATGCATCTTTTCCAACTTTAACCGAAATGTCTTCGATGATTCCCATGGGTTTGGTTGTGGATGAGTCTTCCAATTGGATAGTCATGGATGTGGGTAATATGTCATGGAATCCTAGTCTTTTGCAAAGGCTATAAGGCATGATAGATATACTGGCTCCTAAATCTGCTAGGCCTTTTCTACAAGCATTGTCACCCAAGTAGCATCCTATTCCAAAAGAGCCTGGATCCTTCTATTTTTTTGGCATCTTACTTAGGATAATGTCTGAAGTGGTCCTAGCAAGTTTAACAATCTTATATTCCTTAGTAACATACTTCCTAGTCAAGAGAGATTTCATGTACTTAGACCAGGCGAGCATGTCTGCCAAAGCATAGAGGAAAGGAATGTCGACATGTATTTTTTTCATAGCATCCCTAAATTTCATGAAACGGGCGTCAAGTCTTGTTTGTTTGAGATGGGCTTGATAGGGAGGTTGGGGTTTGTAGATTGGTTCTTCATCTTCTACTTGAGGGGTTTCGGGGACGGATGGTTTGGGTGTAGCTTCAGGTTCGACAACTATCATGTCCTCATCCTCGAATTCTAGAGGTGGGTCTGAAGATTTTTCTGGAGGGGGAAGGGCGTGCACTTTTCCCGAACGAGTAGAGACAACCTTGAGTTGTTCAGGATGTTTGGGGTTGTTTTCAGGCTGCCCTGCAAAAGTCCCCGCAGGAGGTTTTTGTTGGGAAAACAGACGAGCTAGTTGGGCGTTCGTCGCCTTTTGATGAACTTGTTGAGCAACGATGATTTTCTCCAAAGCAGCTATCCTTTCGTCAGATGTAGGGGTGGTGGTAGGGACGTTTGGTTGAGGAGGTGGTTGGTTGAGGTTTTGAGGGGGAAGGTTTAAATTTTGAAATTGTTATCCTTGATATGGTGGTCTGGTTAGATGATTTCCTCAGTAATTTCCTTGGTTCTCAAAGTTCCTTTGATTGTTGTACGGGAATCCAGGTGGTGGTCGATTGTTACCTTGAGGGTAGGGAGGCCTTTGTTGGGTTTGGAGTTGGCTAGAGTTCTCGGCACCTGAAGGGTTACCATATTGGAAACCAGGGTGGTTTCTAGTTTGGTTGGGATTGTAGTAACCTTGTCCTGGTATGGTATGGATTGAATTGAGGTCTTCTGGTTGTTGTCCTATTTCAGGTTGCATGGGCATGTTGTAGAGATATTGACAGTGGAGGGTGGTATGGTCGTATCCTTGGCAAATACCACAAAGAGAATCCATGACTTTTAGTTGTTGGGGTGACTCTCTAAGGGTGACCAAATATGACTCTAACTGATCTTGTTTTAAGGCAATTAATTTGAGACTTTCTGCTATGCTTTGGATATCATTATTAACTTCTGCCTTGGCTACCTTAAGAATTCCACCAATTCCTCTTCTAGCCCTTGTTTCGAAGCCCGTTTGACTACCTCCCATGCGCTAGTCAAACTTTGATGCATGAAATTTCCTCCAGATGAGGAATCGAGAAAGAATTTGGTATCATCATCAACACCACAATAGAAAATCTCTATGAGTTGGGCTTGAGAGATATCACGGTGGGGGCACTTCCTAAGTAAGTTTTTGAACCTTTTCCAGGCTTCACCTAAAGACTCTCCTGGGGACATAGAAAAATGAGTTATTTGACCCGTAAGCTCATAGGTGAGAGGCGGGGGGTAAAATTTCTCAAGGAACTTGCTTTGTAGAACTTCCCAAGTTGTGACATGTTCTTCGCTCTCCATGGTGTTGTACCAGCTACTAGCTTGGCTAGAGAGGGAATACTTAAACAACCTAAGGTGGATGGCATCTTCAGAGACACCTGGGAGTTTGTTCAAAGAGCAAAGGTCAAAGAACCTTTGAAGATGATCTTGGCAAGTTTCCCCATTGTTTCCTAAGAAGGGGTTGGCTTGCATCATGGTGATCCATTGTGTTCAGATTTCGAATTGTGGAGAAATAATGTCGGGGGGTATGACCGGATGTTGTGTATAGGATGTTTTGGGAATAGAAAAGTCTTTTAATTGGTTTTGCCTTTCAGCTTCCATCCTATCGGCTTCTATGGTTTCTTGTTCGGCCCTAAAGGCTGCTCGCAAAGCGGATTCTCTTTCTACTTGTTCGGATTGGATGAGCTCTCTTTGAGCTGCGAGAGCTTGGTCGATCCTACGGGTGACTTCTTCTTCATTCATTCTCACTAGACTTTGACGGTTTAGATGATGAAAAGTCCTTTCTATTTCCGGATCAAATGGTTGAAAATCGACATTCAGGCGTCGCATGCACAATTAAAGCAATTAATTCATGTGTAGAAAAAATGTATTTCCGGAATGGAAACACGGCAGAAAGAGGAGTACACTTCTAGAATGTTACTCGGAAGGCATAAAAAAATAAAAAAAAAAGTTTTTCAAAATTGTTTTGGGGTTCGAGAAAACAATTCGTTGTCCCTGGCAACGGCGCCAAATTGATATTCGTCGTTTTGCAATATCAATCACTAAGATGGTTAATCCTAGAGTTTAAACCTTTTTTACTTCCGGTTTTAAGGGTAGTATAGAAGGGTCGATCCCACAGGACAACTTTTTAGAGATTGTTCTTAGAACCCAAAGTTTGAAGAACTTGTTATTTGTTTTTGGTATTTTTTTTAGATTTGGAACAGAAAGTAAAAGTCAAGTTGGGGGTTTGATTGATTACACTAATGCAAGAAAGAAAATGCACTTAACAAGAATAAAAATGCACAAGGAAATTTTAAGATTATTGTTAGCACAAGAAAAACTATATGAATGAAAAGACTAGGAATTAAAGAAAGCAAAAGTATGCGGTGATTAAATCAAGAGATGGAAATCGAGGCGTTAGGGGTTTTCACCACCTTAGCCTAGGAAAAATAAAATAATCCTTAAAAATGACGGATTCGATGAAGGCAAGTGAATTAATAAAAATCCACTAAAGATAGACTCCACATGAGCCCATTGATCCTGATGCTCATGCTTCTTAGTTCATCATCCTAAAAGAAGAAGATCCACGTTCGTTTCAAAACTACTATGTGATTGGGTTTGTTGTTCTAAATCTGAACTTCCACAGTCATATCCATCTGGATTAACTTTTGATCAAATCAATTAATTACTTTGATAGATCAATTAGTTATCAAACCCAAAATCCATCTAGAATTGGTTTTTAGGAAAAGTCGATAAATTCATGGCTAAGGGGTTATTCCCCTTGCCTCGATAGAAAACTACTCACTCATGGAGAAGGGGGAGACGGGGGAAGAAAGTACTGAAGCCATAGTCTAGCCCAAAATAAGGAGGTTAATCCTTATGCTAGAGACAATAAAATGGCTTAGTTCTTAGTTCCATGCTCCAGATTAAAGAACGGAGAAAAGAAGATTAAGACTAAAGTGGAATGAAGAGACAAGAACAAAGTAGGAAAGAACAATGCTTGAAATAAAATCTACTTTATTGCAGAATAAGAAGATGATTACAAGAATAAAAGCTTCTGAATCCCCATACAAAAGAAATCCAAGATGCCTTGCAGAGGAGGAAGTGCCCCTCCTTTTATAGTAGGGGAAGGAGGCACTTTTACAATTAGGTTGAGGGGTTTTTTAGGCTGGCAGCTGGTATTTTTTCTGTCTGTGCGCCGCCAACCGACCGGTTCAGGAACCAACCGATCGGTTAGAAGATGTTGGAGTGCGGCAGCCAATCGATCGTCTGCCAACCCTAATTAGGGTGGCGGCATAGTCGAAACCGCTCGGTGTCATTTCTTCTCATCAATAGGGCATCAGCCGAGCATTTGGTTTAGGAATTGGGTGATCTCAGCCAGTCGTCTGATGAGAGTAATGATCGATGCTTGAAGGAGAATCGAGCGTTTCAATTTTTCAGGCGATCGGGTCGATGAGGTGAGACGATCGGTTGATAATACCTGTCGATCAGCTCAGGTCTTGAAACTGCAATAAAATGCACATGATTGTCAGATTTATGATAAAAATGAGAAAATATCAATTTGTGCAATTTTAAGAGATGAATGGAGTATTTCTATGTGACAAGCTTAATAATTCACAGAAAAGACGTGCTGAAATAGAACGCATCAGTCATATGATTAATCAACAATCTAGATGATATTGAGGAACCGGATTTTGAGTTATGGTTTATGACCATTAGATCCTAAATGACTTCCATGTGAACCATAAGGTATGACCTTAATGGTAGCACCCATTGGGATGAAACCCATAAGTACATATAAGTCTTAAATGTTAAGACACATGGATGACATTTTGAGAAGGGTCATGCTCATTGACTGCAACTTAATGACTAAGACATTTGGCATACAGATACTAAAACCACATTCCTGTGAGGAATAAAACAAGGATGTGTACGTGAAACAGCCTATAAGGTTTATGAATCCATTAATGAAAATGAAGTCTATAAGTTACAATGGACTAATCAATGTGATTGATTGAGTACAAGCAACTCAGAGCTGGGATTTTTTACTTTGATAATATAGTCAAAGGGTTTGATTGATATGACAAAGATAAGGAAGGGATCTGTGATTTAGTGGGAGCATATTTGCATTCCACATGTTGATGAGGAATGAGATGTTCCATAATGTAAACATTTGTGGAAATTATCTTTAGGGAAGATAGAGATGTTTCCTATGTGATAGGAATAGAGACCTATAGAGATAGTTTTCAAAAACCTCTTAACATGAAAAAGAGAGAGCGTACATTGGCAATTTGTACTAAAGGGTTCAGTATACACAGATTTTGTGGGAGAAAACTTGTCCATGTTACATGGAGTTAGTATCCCAGAGCCAAGTGTCCCAATTCTTATGAAGAATGGGAACACAAAGAATAGATATGGATATATCATGTATGTAATCATCCCGCTATCTTGCATGTATGGACATAGCAAGAATAAAATGCATTTATCATCTTGAACGTAGGACATGACAATATGATATGCTCATCCTGATAACTTGTATGTGGGACATGACGAGTGGATGTTTGTCTAGTTCTAGTAAGGGCTACTGGAATACCATGAGAACTTGATAAGTACTTGACAAGTACTAGTTTTATGGAAATACGGAAGAGTTCACTATAAAGAGTTACATTGATGCAAACTTCCGAAAAGGACAAAAAATTTATCGCAAAATATATATGGGATATATAATAGTGAATGTGTGTTGAAAAATGGAAACGTTCCAATAAAGTCGTTTTAAAAGGAAATGTCGAGTATCTATGTGTTACAGAATAGCAGTGGATACTATATGGATCTGGGAGTTCATAAAGATGAACTTATAGATATTTCGATCATTGATGACAAGTAAGGAATGCTTGGTCATGCAATGAGGCTAAAGGTTAGCAAAGGAATATTGGATCGCATATTACGACAACTTTATCTCATACGTAAGACGTACAGTGAAGAGATGTGAGACATGCAATAATACCGACTTAGGCAAAGTGTTTCCATAACTCACTACGTTAGCACTAGAGCACAATAACATGTGGGACATGTTTGGAGATCACTAAGAATATGATTCAAGGGTGATTGTCTCACAGTGCAAGTGGGAGTCTGTTGGTATGTATGCCTTGAGAGCCAATCATGGGATGATTGGTGGGATACATTAAGATTGATTTGATAAACATCAAAGGCAAGCTTTCCTTTCATTCTGGTTCAGTCAGTTGTGAGATAATGACAGAACAGATTGAATGTCTAGAGAATGAAAGTACCCAATGACGTATGCCTTCAAGTACGTGACTTGAACGATGAGATCATATGGATGTTAAGAGTTTGTAAATTCTTGTTATGTCCCCAGTCAGATGTCATTGCGGAAGGTTGATAGACAACAATGACACATAAGACTAGATTGTGTGTTGGTTGATGACAGAATCTCATTAGTCATGATATAGTGATATCAAACCAAGCACATATGTACTTGTTAGAGAACAAATGTATCAGACAGACCCACCGTGAGAGTGAAACATGGAACCATGACTTGGTAGTCACAGTCAGCTCTCACAGTGATGGTGGTGAGTGTGATTCTTTGACCTGAAATCACTACACTCAATACATGTTTTTGGGTACACTTTGACATCATCAAAAGCAGTCATAAAATATAGATTATTATAAAGGTGATGATTGGGTGACTTTGACAAATGGGGCTTTTGAGGGGTGAGTGATAGATATGGGATTTGTCCCTTTGAGGGAGTTTGATGTCCATGGCCACTTGATGAGTAGGACTGAGAAAGGCAAGTGCATGCATGTGTGAATCAATATGTGATATTGATGTCAGACATATCTCATCCAGTCTGCTCTGAGATCAAGGAAGTGAATGAACGTTGAAAGGATGACTGTTCCATGCCTTGAGTTCAATCGGGATATCAGTGACAAAGGAATTAAACATTCATTGTAACACCAATCACGGATTGTAGGATTGAAAGTCGTTCTCCAACTTTCCTTTTCACTTGGGTAGCACTGATGTGCGACTAGGCACCACTCTTTGCTTGTGAAGTCATAAGTGTTATGGACTTTCACTGCCAATGTGAAATGGGTCTGTAGGGTCACACACATAGGATTTAACCTGGAAGAGGAGTTCATCCACAAATGATGTTTAGATTGTTTACTAATTGTGTTTAGTAGTTCAATTAAAACATTCAATCAATTGACGACTCAGAATCACCAAGTTCAAGTGTTGGACTAACTGATTTGGGTGTCAGATTGATTGAGAACTGCATTGACTGATTCTTGCACAACCTGGACTTCCAACTGACTGGTTCAAGATGTTGAACCGATCATCTCAGGGTTAAGTGAGATGACCATTTCAAGTGTTGAACTGATTGGTTCAGCTGGACCAAACGAGCCAGTTTGGGAAAGTTAGGATGGTGAGAAAATATTTTTGTTTCACTTGTACAATTTGATTGGGACAAGTATTGATCTTTGGATTAATTGGAAATGGAAAGAGGAAAGTTAATTGGGAACTACCCTAGGAAGTGAAATGACTGGTTCATGAATGAACTGATCAGTTCATCTCCCCAAATGACCAGTTCAATGGATGAACGGATCGGTTCAGTCCCCAAACGATCGGTTCATTTGTGAAACGACTGGTTCACCTGTCGTAGTGTATCAAATTCATGGAAATTTTGGACCCTTCTACTCCCACTTTAGTCCTGCATTTCCCAGGGCTGAGAACCCTGACCCTATCCCCTCCTATATATAGAGGGGTACTGGGGGATTCTTAGATAGAATAGCTCAGAGAATACCAGTTGATCTATACAGTTGTCCTCTCCGGTTGTGAACCAGGAGAGACCAAGCAGGTGCTACCCAACTAGGGAGGCACAATGAGGGAAAGAAAACTACAAGATGACAAATGGTGGTGGGAGAGCACGTCGGTGACTAGTACGCTAGTAGAAGGGGATGAATCCTTCCAGTGTCCTGTAGGACAGGACGACTGGAGTTCCCGGTGGTCTGTGTGAACTACTACAGAGGCGGGAGATTTCTGCCACTTGGAGGAGAGCCGTCAATCCGACAGTCTGGGTGCGACCAGGAGCTGCACAGACACCGTCTAAGACTAGAGGTGAAGATCGCACTCGCCGTGAGGTTACATCGCCGAGCAAGCCTCGGGACAAGGTACGCCTTTGCAAACCATCCTTCCTACTGTATAGATGTTGATGAGATCTCTTTGAGTTCTAGGGTTGGGGAGAAAATTTTTGTTTCTTCTTCCATCTCTGCCTCCCCTAAAACCCAACACATAAGACACCACCAACCTCATGTCATGCATGAACCTTTCATATCCATATGCCTACCCCTGCCCCTACTAGCCTTTTGTCTCCTTTACTAACTATGACACTTATGCATACAATCACTTTTATCTTACTTCCTAGTAAGTCTCCTTTGTTTTATAATGTCTTTAATAATTATTCCTATCGTTCTCCTAACATACATGCTCCACATACATATTCACCTACAATCTCTCCCTTCTCCATGACTATCATTCCATCATTGGGAATTACTATTATTTTTATGGATTTGGTTGGGATTTCATGCCTAATTACATGCCCATGCCATGGTGGATAATCCCATAATGATGTGGCCTCAGATCAATGAGTGATCCACATCCATTCACACTGTTGAGAATGTTGAGATCATTATGGAGGATTTTCATGGAGAAAAAGAACATGGAAATTGTGAGGAGAGTTCACAATATATAAACACTATTTATGATTCAAGATGATTTGTAGGAAGAAGTTTCAAAAAGACCTCCTTATTTTCCTTCTCCTCACAATGGATAACCTATGAAGAATGGGAACATTCTAACATATTATTAAGTGTAGTTTTAGATTATCCTAGACAATGTGATTTTGAGAGTTTGTAATGTATTTTGTGGAGTAGGTGTTTGTTGAGGATACATATTTCTTTTCATATTATTTTAAGTTGTATGATGTAAATTTAAAATACTCCTATTTTTAGTATATCATATTTACTTTGTACTCAAACATTTTTGTCAATGCAACTCTTTTGGGTTCACGATCCAATGTGTGTGTATTGTGCTCAAACCCTCCCCCCAATTTTTTATGACAAAGAGGAGAAGACCTAGTTATATATGAATGATTATCAATTGCATATTTTGTGTATCTTTGTGTATGAATGAATTTTTTGGAATATTTTTTTGACTTGAGAGCTCTACATTGACCAAATTTTGATAATGACTTAACAATTCCATTCCTATGTATCTAATATGTTTGTTCAAGATACATTCCAGGCTTGGGTACATGAAAAGGATGAAATTGCACAAGCCCTAGCTTGTTCAAGTTCAAGTCAAAAGTAATTTAAGTGTGTGTTTTGGGAAGTCACTCCAAATGAACTTAGATGGTTTTATAATCACTTGTATTGATGATATGTCTTGTAACTAAGATGAGAAAAAACCAGGGACGCTTAATTCCAACATTTGATCACTCAAAAGTCAATTTAGAAAATTTGTCACAGGTTTTTTATCGGTTGAGTTGGAAACTCAACCGATCTAGTGATGGATTTTATAGAGAGACCAATCGCTCAAGTTTCACACTCACAGAACTCCGACCAAATCACTGAGCAAAACTGATTTTAGCTCATCAGTCGAGTTTCCCAGAACAAACTCGACCGATAGTTTGAAAATTGGCTCTGTCTCTTAGTGGATCAGTTGAGTTATCTTTAGTAGAACTCAACCAAATGTAATGTATGGAAAATGTAGAAAAAGTGATTATAATTGTTGGTGAGTTGTTTTGAGCAAGAATATATCTGTTGCAGCTTAGAAAATGGCTATATTTTTCCCTTAAGTGATCCCACACTCAAGGGAATACCCCTAGCTATAAATAGGACCCCTTGGAGTTCATTTCAAGTTTTCTCATTCATGCTATTCTAAGTCCTTGCTATAGTTGAGTGTGTTGCAAATCCTTGAGTCCCTTTCTCTCTCTAATTTACATAGCATTTCGTGATTATGAGTGAGTTAGGCCAGTTGTAAGAGAGCTACTTCCTTGTGATTGTAAAGCTCTCATTCCATTCCATCTTCCCTACCCCTCTTCTCAAAGAAGAAAAGGCGAAGCAAGCAGCTCTGAGTGAAGGTGGAGTTGTTGTTGTTCTTATTCAAGGTTGAAGAAGAGGTGAAGATCTTCTCCAAGTGAAGGAGAAGGTGAAGTTTGAAGATCCAAGAAGAGTCGGTAATTCCTTGAAGGATAAAGACTTGTGTAAGAGTATGTAAGTCCTTGGAAGAAGGAGTAAGATTCTTTTCCAAAGTGGGTAACTCCTTGATAAGGTTGAAGACTCTTTATATTGGATAGATAAGTCCTTTGGTCGGTCTTGTGTTGCAACTCTTATAGGTGAATATATATAGAGGAAAGCACTTGCAAAGTCCTACATGTTGACCTCTCTAGGTAGTGGATTGACTCTTTCCTAGTTTGGGGAGTGGAACCACTCCAAACGACCTTGACCAAGTGCTTGTTTCATTTTCTCTCATCCTTGCTATGCTTGTAAGTTAGTACTTCAAATTGTACTTAAACTCTTGGTTTTGATTGATATAATTTGAAGATCTAACTAATCTTGTGAGAATTTTTGAAGCTCTATTCACCCCCCTCTAGAGCCATAGATCCAACAAGTGATATCAGAGCTAAGGATCTTCTCCAAAAATCTCCCACGAGATGAGAAGATGGGAGACAGCCTACTTGGTTCACTCAACCTAGAGGGAGGCTTCTCCATGCATCCTCCAGTCTTTGACGACACCAACTTCCTCTATTGGAAGAGGTGTACATAGTTCTCCATTCAAGGCATGAACTTTGATATGTGGAAGGTGATGGTCACACCATACAAGGAGCCAAACGAAGATATTGCAACATGGAGTGAAGCTACACTTAAAGAAGCCCAACTCAATGTTAAAGCCATAAGCATCCTCCATGCAGACCTTACCCCAACAGAGTTCAACCGCATCTCATCTTGGGACACCACCTATGAGATTTGGGATAAATTGTACATTACCTATGAGGGAACAAAACAAGTCAAAGAGGCTAAGATCTACATGTTGAACAACCTTCTAGATAACTTCAAGATGGGCAAGAACAGAGATGGGAGTCAAAAGCGACCTCCATTGAAGAAGTTAGGAGCCTTGCTGACATCCCAACCAAAGAGCTCATTGGCAACCTCCAAACTCATGAGCCAAGGCTTGACAAGCAAGAAGAAGAAGCCAAGCAAGAAGAGAAGGAAGCCAAGAAGATCAAAGATAGTGCTTTCAAAGCACAAGTGGAGGTGGTCATCCTTCAAAAACAACTTTCTTGTCGGACTTCTCCTTCCTCCTCTACTGAAGATGATGGCCCTAGTGAGCATGAAGCCAACTATATTAAAGGCAAACACTTTGAGGGAAAGCAATCCTCATCCTCTACTCCCAGATGCTACACGTGTGGACAAAAGGGACACTATAAGAGTGAATGTCCCAAGTCAAGAAATTCACAACACAAGGGAAGATCCAAGAAGGAGGAAGAGTACAAGAAGGAGAGAAAGTACAAGAGGAAGGATAAGAAGGAGAAAAGACACAAGAATGCAGCTTGGGAGGAATCATCCTCAAGTGGTCTAGCTCCAAAGAAGATGGAGAGTGCCACCTTGCACTCATGGCCTCTACTAGTGAAGAAATTGGTGAGGTAAGGCTGCATGATTTATCTAAGGAAACTCTTATTGATATGCTTATTTCTACCCGTTCTTATTTTGCTAAGTGTAAATCTAAAAGAAAAATGTTAGGAAAAAATATTGATTCTTTGTATGCTAAACTTGAAATTCTTGACCTTAATGTGAAAACTCATCTTGAGAATATTGATAACTTGCAAGGACAATATCTTGATCTTGAGCTCTAATACAATGGATTTGAGGTAGAGAAGGGTGTCTATCTTAAGAACATTGAAACTCTTAAAACTGAAAATGCTGAATTTAAACTTCTTGTTGATGCTCGTAAGGAAGAAATAGATGTTTACCTTAAGAAAATTAAAGTTCTTAAATCTAAAAATTCTAGGTTGCTTGGTCAAGCTAATGATTTATCTTCTAGACCTATCTTTCCTAGTAATGATATTGCTTCTATTTTTCTGGAGAAAGATTATTATTCGACTAAAGCCCTCTATCTAGACACTGACTTTGTTCATGCTATAGATGATACTGCTAGTTTGTCTTCTACTATCATATATCTAAATGATAATAATTATAGACTAAGGGCCTCTCTATAGAATTTCCTCAAAGGGAAAAACTCCCTGAATGAAATCCTTGACCATTCTACCAAACAAAGTGGTACTAGTGGTTTGAGATTTGTAGGGGGAGCACCAAAGGGCAAGAACAAAGCCAAAGGTAAGAAAAAGAGCAAGGAGACCTCTTTCTTTATTGGAGAGTCTTCCGAAACTAAGAATCCTATGGTTTGTTCTTATTTCAAGTGTGATGATCATTACTCTACTTATTGTCCTTACAAGCCTAAGGGGACCAACCCAAATATGAAATGGGTCCCCAAGCTAACTCCGGATCCCAAAGTTTGAGTTGGGAACTCACACTCTCCTTCTTGTAGGAAAAAATAAGATGGATTGTTGACAGTGGTTGCACTAAGCATATGACAGGTGATATAAGCCATTTCAACAACTTCATCAAAAAGAAGGGCGGTTCAGTTATCTTTGGGGACAACAAGAAAGGTAAGCTCAAAGGTGAGGGTGATGTAGGTGAATCCTTGTGTATCGAGAATGTTCTTTTTATGGATGGCCTACATCACAATTTAATTAGTGTTAGTCAATTATGTGATAATGGTTACCTTGTGCTATTTACTTCCTTTGAATGATTGATTCTAAATTCCCTCACCTATCAAGTTATATATAAGGGAACTAGAAATGGTAATCTTTATGTCATTGTGCTTGACTCTATTAAGCCTATTGTTGGTAGATGCTTATTAGTTAATTTGAATGATATTTCTCTTTGGTATCGTTGGCTTGGTCATGTAAATATGCATCAGTTGAAGAAGTTGAGCAAAAAGGACTTGGTCAAGGGACTTCCCAAATTGGATTTTGAAAAGGATGAGGAATGCCAACCTTGTACCCAAGGAAAGTAAACCAAGTCCTCCTTCAAATCCAAATGAGTCCTTAGTACCAAGAGAGCTCTTGAACTTCTTCACATTGATCTATTTGAACCAATGAGAACTCAATCGCTTTGCGGTTCTAAGTATTGCCTTGTAATTGTTGATGATTTCTAGATATACTTGTACCTTCTTTCTCATTTCCATGAGTGATACGCTTGATGTTTTCTCGAGATTTTGTAAATGAGTTGAGAATGAAGCCTCTTGCCGCATTATTTCCATCCATAGTGCTCATGGGGGGGAATTTGAAAATGATCTTTTTGAACGTTTCTGTCAAGAATCTGGTTATACACATAACTTTTCTTCACATCGAAAACCTCAACAAAATGGATTTGTAGAGAGGAAGAATATGTCACTACAGGTAATGGCTAGGACCATGCTTTTAGAGTATGAAACTTCAAAGAAGTTTTGGACCATACTTCGTGCAAAATTGGGTTTTTACACATCCTTCTTTAAAGAAAACCCCCTATGAGCTATGGCATTGTTGGAAGCCTTCTATCAAGATTTTCCACATTTATATATGTCCTTGTTTTGTTTTGAATACAAAAAATTCTCTTGACAAGTTTGATCTGAAATCTTACGAGGCCTTCTTTCTTGGCTATAGCACTACTAGCAAGGCTTATAGAGTGTTTAACATTGATCTTGTTAAAGTAGAAGAATCTATAAATGTTAAGTTTTTTTAGACTAACCCCACTATTCCCAAAGATATTATTCCAAATGATGATGTTGCAGGTGAGGTAATTCCCATTCTAAAAGAGCTCAACATCACCTAAAAGGGAAAATAGGTGGTCACTCAAGAAGAAGAGAAAGATGAAGAGAAGAAGGATCCAACTCTTCATTTTGTGAAGATTCATCCAAAAGACCTAATTGTGAAGACCCGATCTTTACGGTCGAATATTTACAAAATGATATCAAAAATATAAACAATATTTATTACAATCATGCGTGTACATCAGAGTCACGGAAGCTTACAAATATGATTACAAGTTTAAGAAATAGAATTCATTCTATCTAGTCTTCAACGGAGGACTACCCAGTGCATGTCTCTTCAAGCTCTTCCATCTATTACTTGCCCATGAGTTCCCAGAGGGAACGAAACCACACATGGACCCCATTGAAGGGAAACAAAGGGTCAGCAAATCTGGTACTAAATCCAAATAATTGAACAATGTACGAAATAGGTTTAGATGTATAATAAAAGTTAGGAAAGGACAATTTGGTGGACTAAAGGCTAACAAAAAGAAATTCCATTATCAACTTCAAGATAGCAAATCTTTCACAAGAATATCATTAAGCAAGATTCAATAATTCAAGTATGCAAACTTTATCCAAGCTATCCACAAGGTATATAAATTTCAAGATATTCTATTTGGCAACATTTTGGCACCTTCCTATCATATCTTTTCTAGGGCTAAGTGCCTTGTGTTCTCACAGTCTAGGAGAGAACGACACTAGTGCCTTATTATCTATTCCAGTTAACTGGGGGACAACTAATCCCTATCCTCTGCACAGGGTTGTGGGGTACTTGGCCCACTCAAGTGAGCCAAAGCTCTATAGGGCCAAAGCCCAAGGGACCAAAGTCCACAAGGATTCAAAACTCCAAATAGATCAAGTCCAGTGCCAAAATAATTATCAACAATAATTTATCAATTACAAAATGAGAGTGGTGAACTTTCAAGAATAAGTAGAGGTTTCAAAACTATATGGAATTCACCACGAATCAAGATATATGTGTGTCCATCAGTAGGGAAAATAATTCAACAATAAAATAGAAGATTTAGTACCTCAATTATTTAGGGCTCCAAGAATTGCATAATCAAAATGTGGCTCCAAGAAAAGGTAACTACATATTAGAAATATCTTGTTACTAATTGGCTTGGAATCAACTTCTTGTTAAATCTTTTATTAGGATTTTCTTTCCCATTTAGGGTTATTACTATCTCTTTCTATGGTGGTGATTAATGTGTGACATAGACCATTATGGGATATCACTTCTAAACATTTCTAACTCTAGGGTGTATATATATAACAATTCTAGTCTAATGTTCAATTCTCAATTATTACGACATTGCATATTTTTACTTAACAAATCCTACTACCAAATTTATTTATAACTAGTACCATTGTTTGATATGTTGAGATTTGAGATATAATGAACTTTATGACTTTCCATCTTCTAGCATAGTTAACCCTTACGTGGATACACTAAGATGATGTGATTAATTGTACGACTACGTCTTACCTAAAGTATTAACATACACTAGATGATGTGATTAATTGTGCGAATACGTATTACCTAAAGTATCAACATGAATAAATAGGTCGTGCTAAGCATCACGATTATTATAAACACTCTCATTAATATGATTAGAAGATATCACCTTAATGAAACTGTTGGTTCCTTATTTAATTATGAATGCATTATGATAGTTCATGTAATTAAGTAATAGCGTGCGTTGGCCAAGATATATTTATAACTTACAAGATACATTAGTATGGACGTGTCACTTCCATTGTTAATGATTAAATTAATATATTGAACTATATTTTCTTAGATCGTATTCCAGATTTGCACAAGATCATGACAACTACAGTTTATAGCTAGCATGTAGACTGAAATTATTATTTCTAACTATATTTATACAAGTATCGGTGCATGTATAATCACTTATTTATAGATTAGTGATAAACATATATGTACGTTCAACCCAGTGGTATTAGTTAATACATACTGTTTTGTAGAATTAACTTGTTTTGAAATTAACTGACAGGAAGCAAACATACTCACCTGCATATTCCACTGTGAGGACTGATGTCACAATCTGTCCGACAATCTGATCTTGGTCATGGTTTTTCTTATTCCTTGACTCTCTATTCCTCTTCACCAAGCCAACAAGGGGCTCATGACCTATGCCTGGTCGTGAAGCATCTAACACTCCGGGTCATACTATGTTGATGTGGTCGAGATGATATACATTTATCATATATGAGTTTCATATGGATCTACGAGGAGGCCTAGCAGCAGTACAAAGCCGGAGTTTGCTAACAGCTTGGAGAAATTCTGGAGATGGGGCCGACAAGAGGTCATCGGCGGTGTGATCTACTGGTGATATATGAATCTGGGCTCATGCATCTTGATGAGGACTAAGGGTAGAGGTTGGCAGAACCTGGACCATCCTTTGTGTCGTGCAGATTCCCTGGGTTCCACCATAGGTGGTGGCAGAGCACGGCAGCAGGTTTTGTTGGCGTAGGGCGCCGTTGCAGGTGTCACAGTTGGTTCCTCAGGACTTTCCATAATGGTGGTGGTGGCTAGGCTCCCTGCTGGCCGGGTGGCGTAGGGGAGTGGAGGCAGTTCTATAGCACTATCCATCGGCAGGGTGGAGTGGTAGGGTCATGGCTGGTGAAGCGTCATGGTGGTTGCAGGCTGCCAGGGGTCGGGGCAAAGGCACCCAGGTCTTAGTTGCAGACCATCGGTTGGTATTAAGATGAAGGAGGAGGCGATGGCTACAGTGTGCGGCTACGAGCGCGAGTGGGTGCCGTGGTGGCTAGAGGTAGTTGGGTTGAAGATTCGTCTCGGTTGTAGGGTGTTGCCTCTCCAGATATGGGTGTGCGGGGACTTATATAGCAAGTAACGGGATGTTAGGGTTTATATCTAGGGGATGAAGGAGACAGCGCCATGTGCTTGGGTAGCTGATCAGTAGTCATTTTATTCTGCAATTCAGCAACGGTGGTCGTTTCTTCTAGTTCACCTCCCATCAAGGTTCCATGCATTCCTTCCTTCCTCATTGCTCATTGAGAGGCTGGGGTTGAGAGAGAGGGAGTCCAAAGGCAGGGAGAGTAGAGGGTAAACGATCTGGCTTTGAGTCTCTTGGTGGGGTGGTGAGGCGTTGAGCACTTCTGTAACGCAATCGACATTGGTAGCGTTACAAGGAGAAGGCGTCAGGTCTTCTAATACCCTAGGTAACTAATGCTATTAAACATAGTCATCACCCCTATTTAATAATTATTTTTTAATAGATTTTGTATCCTATACATAACACATAAAAAGGAAGTCAAAGTTGCTCTTCTCGTATACATATCAGAAGACCTACGATTTTTGGGTTCAATCCTTTCTAGGGAAACCTCAGTGTAGTCCATTAATCACATATTACCTAGTTATTTTAATCTTTTATAACTCTTAAAAGTATGAATATAACTAAACTGAATTGTAGAAATCATAACGCTTCTATTAATTCAATTTCTACCATAACATCCAAACTTTTTAGTACTATTTAGCCAATGAATATTGTATGTAATGATTCTAATCCCATTAAGTGAAATTTCAAGGAGGAGTGGAATGCAAATCAAGATATCAAGGGGCAATTATTTCCATTTGCACAAATTGGTGTCGATATGGTTCACGAAGCCAATTCTGAAGGACTAATTTGAAATTACTCTCTCAAATGTAGAGCTAGGAGTTATATAGTACAAGAAACTAAAAAGGAGGCAATTATTCATGATAATCAATCAAAATAGCTCACACTCAAGTTGGAAAGGACCGAATTGGAATTGAGATATAGTTTAGAGAAAATATTTGATAATATCTTGAAGTAGATTTAGTATCCCCAAAATTCGAGTATGTTACAACTCTTGCACCCTTCAAAGAGATTTCGTCCACGAAATCAAATATTTCTTAGTGGTGATATTCCTACTATAGTTTGATCCACAAAATATTCCAGCACAATAATTTTGCTTGCTGAAGTGTCAAGAAAATGCGATCCCAATTTTCCTTCCACTATCATAGGTCTGATTTATGATGATCCAACAATCCTCTTACTATTTTATAGGGTCACTAAATAGGTTTAGGTTCAATTTCTACTTTGAAAATATACCCCTCAGTCTTCCAACATCTTATTCCAATATGAGAGTTAAAATATTAAATTTGTTAGTCTTAGCCATCATTATCACAAGTTTGAGTTAAAACCCAAGCTTATTGGTCAATATATGGTTATCAATACTACATCAATTTTAATCTCACATATTTGTCACTAATGTTACAATGATATTTATATTGTGTAAATTTTTTTAAAAAAACTTTTGTTTCTTATGTGTATGTTTATAATATTGTATCTGTGACCTTTTATCTCTAATTAATGAAATTTCCAATGTCATGACCATAGAAAATATTTTTTTACCTATTTTTTTCACATATATTTGTGTGATGATCTATGGGTCAAGAGTTTTAACATACTTCTATTTTTAAATTTTAAGGTAGGGTTTTATTTCTCTAAGATGTCTATATTGTATTAATTATCTATTATTTTGTACATATATATTAGAATTTAAAAAAATGAGTTCATCATTTTATCTTAATTCCACATAATATTCACTATGTCTTATCCAATTGTTTCTTTTTCTCAATTTTCTACTTATATGAGTATATTGTTATTTTAATTTCCATTTCTGTAGCTTTCCTGGTCATTTCTTTTCTCAATAGATGTGATCATATATTTGAAGGGAAATATATGTTTCATATTTTTTATTATCAACATTTTTCATTCAATTGAGCATTTATAATGAGGGCATACAAGTCAAATATATGGTCAAGTAAACATTCACATTCTTTTAAGTAAACATATTTATATTTTTCTTTCTTCCTTTTGAGTTTTTTTTAGTGAGATTTTTTTTCATAACTCTTAGCATATTATATTTTATTTTCTCTCTATTGAAGGTGATTATATATACTTTTTTTTGTTAGTGCCTTTATTCAACATTAGGGTTTTCCCAAGTAGTGAAATTCACTTTGGCCAGGTCGGTATGTATAGTGAGGAAACCCCACCACCACCTAAATGGATTGGGAGTAATTATGCCAGAACCTTCACTATACATCCTTCCTTAGACGCCTCAGCTCATTCCATTTACATGGTGATGAATTATAGATTTTTTTCTTTTTATCAAATTTTAATCATGTTCATGATTTAGGTTGAAATTTTCATATGTTCATATGATTTTAGGGTTATATCATATATCCATTATATATTTCTATTTTTTTTTCATATTTGTGAGTGTTAGAATCTAAAGAGAAACCATTCATATACCTATATTATTTCTTTTTACGTCTTAATAATCTAAATGTAAAATTACACACATGTATCTCAAACACTTCTTTCTCAACAATATCTTCATGTAAATCTATGCCTATAGCAGTTCAAAATCTAGTAGTTTAACTAGGTATGTCTCATAAATTTCAAGTTTAGGGTACATGTCTCACATCCTAGGCTAGTATGTTTTCTACTTGTATCCCATGTACTTCCTAATAACAAGGTCAATGATACCAGGATTCATGTTTTAACTATTTTTTTCTATGTTCTACTACTCCATTTTTGTTCCTACTTAACCCTAATTTCCACGAGATATGCATGAGTGCCGACCGTTTATGGCTCTGATACCATCTTGTAAAGACCTGATCTTTACGGTCGAATATTTACAAAATGATATCAAAAATATAAACAATCTTTATTACAATCATGCGTGTACATCAGAGTCGCAGGAGCTTACAAATATGATTACAAGTTTAAGAAATAGAATTCATTCTATCTAGTCTTCAACGGAGGACTACCCAGTGCATGGCTCTTCAAGCTCTTCCATATATTACCTGCCCATGAGTTCCCAGAGGGAACGAAACCACACATGGACCCCATTGAAGGGAAACAAAGGGTCAGCAAAGCTGGTACTAAATCCAAATAATTGAACTATGTACGAAATAGGTTTAGATGTATAATAAAAGTTAGGAAAGGACTATTTGGTGGACTAAAGGCTAACAAAAAGAAATTCCATTATCAACTTCAAGATAGCAAATCTTTCACAAGAATATCATTAAGCAAGATTCAATAATTCAAGTATGCAAACTTTATCCAACGTATCCACAAGGTATATCAATTTCAAGATATTCTATTTGGAAACGTTTTGACACCTTCCTATCATATCTTTTCTAGGGCTAAGTGCCTTGTGTTCTCACACTCTAGGAGAGAATGACACTAGTGCCTTATTATCTATTCTAGTTAACTGGGGGACAACTAATCCCTATCCTCTGCACAGGGTTGTGGGGTACTTGGCCCACTCAAGTGAGCCAAAGCTCTATAGGGCCAAAGCCCAAGGGACCAAAGTCCACAGGGAGTCAAAACTCCAAATAGATCAAGTCCAGTGCCAAAATAATTATCAACAATAATTTATCAATTACAAAATGAGAGTGGTGAACTTTCAAGAATAAGTAGAGGTTTCAAAACTATATGGAATTCACCACGAATCAAGATATATTTGTGTACATCAATAGGGAAAATAATTCAACAATAAAATAGAAGATTTAGTACCTCAATTATTTAGGGCTCCAAGAATTGCATAATCAAAATGTGGCTCCAAGAAAAGGTAACTACATATTAGAAATATCTTATTACTAATTGGCTTGGAATCAACTTCTTGTTAAATCTTTTATTAGGATTTTCTTTCCCATTTAGGGTTATTACTATCTCTTTCTATGGTGGTGATTAATGTGTGACATAGACCATTATGGGATATCACTTCTAAACATTTCTAACTCTAGGGTTTATATATAACAATGCTAGTCTAATGTTCAATTCTCAATTATTACGACATTACATATTTTTACTTAACAAATCCTACTACCAAATTTATTTATAACTAGTACCATTGTTTGATATGTTGAGATTTGAGATATAATGAACTTTATGACTTTCCATCTTCTAGCATAGTTAACCCTTACGTGGATACACTAATATGATGTGATTAATTGTACGACTACGTCTTACCTAAAGTATTAACATACACTAGATGATGTGATTAATTTTGCGAATACGTATTACCTAAAGTATCAACATGAATAAATCGGTAGTGCTAAGCATCACGATTATTATAAACACTCTCATTAATATGATTAGAAGATATATCCTTAACAAAACTGTTGGTTCCTTATTTAATTATGAATGCATTATGATAGTTCATGTAATTAAGTAATAGCGTGCGTTGGCCAAGATATATTTATAACTTACAAGATACATTAGTATGGACGTGTCACTTCCATTGTTAATGACTAAATTAATATATTGAACTATATTTTCTTAGATCGTATTCCAGATTTGCACAAGATCATGACAACTACGGTTTATAGCTAGCATACAGACTGAAATTAGTATTTCTAACTATATTTATACAAGTATCAGTGCATGTATAATCACTTCATTTATAGATTAGTGATAAACATATATGTACGTTCAACCCAGTGGTATTAGTTAATACATCATGTTTAGTAGAATTAACTTGTTTTGAAATTAACTGACAGGAAGCAAACATACTCACCTGCATATTCCGCTCTGAGGACTGATGTCACAATCTGTCTGGCAATCTGATCTTAGTCATGGTTTTTCTTATTCCTTGACTCTCTATTCCTCTTCACCAAGCCGACAAGGGGCTCATGACCTATGCCTGGTCATGAAGCATCTAACACTCTGGGTCATACTATGTTGATGTGGTCGATATGATATACATTTATCATATATGGGTTGCATATGGCTCTACGAGGAGGCCTAGCAGCAATAGTACAAAGCCGGAGTTCGCTAACAACTTGGAGCAATTCTGGAGATGGGACCAGTAAGAGGTCATCAGCGGTGTTATCTACTGGTGATATATGAATATGGGCTCATGCATCTTGATGAGGACTAAGGGTAGAGGTTGGCAGGACCTGCACCGTCCTCTGTGTCATGCAGATTCCCTGGGTTCCGTCGTAGGTGGTGGCAGAGCACGACGGCAGATTTTGTTGGCGTAGGGCGCCATTGCAGGTGTCACAGTTGGTTCCTCAAGAATTTATAGAATGGTGGTGGTGGCTAGGCTCGCTGCTGGATGGGCGGCGCAGGGGAGTGAAGGCAGTTCTGCAGCGCTATCCATCAGTAGGGTGGAGTGGCAGGGTCATGGCCGGTGAAGCGTCGTGGTGGCTGCAGGCTGCCTGGGGTCAGGGCAAAGGCGCCCAGGTCTTAGTTGCATACCATCGGTTGGTATCAAGATGAAGGAGGAGGTGATGACTATAGCATGCGGCTACGAGCACGAGTGGGTGTTGTGGTGGCTAGAGGTAGTTGGGTTGAAGATTCGTCTCGGTTGTAGGGTGTCGCGTCTCCAGATATGGGTGTGTGGGGACTTATATAACAAGTAATGGGGTGTTAGGGTTTATATCTAGGGGATGAAGGAGACGGAACCATGTGCTTGGGTAGCTGATCAGCAATCGTTTTATTCTACAATTCAGCAGCGGTGGCCGTTTCTTCCAGTTCACCATCCATCAAGGTTCCATGCATTCCTTCCTTCCTCATTGCTCGTTGAGAGGCCGAGGTTGAGAGAGAGGGAGTCCAAAGGCAGGGAGAGTAGAGGGTAAACGATCTGGCTTCGAGTCTCTTGGTGGGGTGGTGAGGCGTTGAGCACACATTGCACTTCTGTAACGCAATTGACGCTGGTAGCGTTACAAGGAGAAGGCGTCAGGTCTTCTAATACCCTAGGTAACTAATGCTATTAAACATAGTCATCACCCCTATTTAATTATTACGTTTTAATAGATTTTGTATCCTATACATAACACATAAAAAGGCAGTCAAAGTTGCTCTTCTCATATACATATCAGAAGACCTACAATTTTTGGGTTCAATCCTTTCTAGGGAAACCTAAGTCTAGTCCATTAATCACATATTACCTAGTTATTTTAATCGTTTATAACTCTTAAAAGGATGAATATAACTAAATTGAATTGTAGAAACAATAAAGCTTCTATTAATTCAATTTCTACCATAACATCCAAACTTTTTAGTACTATTTATCCAATGAATATTGTATGTAATGATTCTAAGCCCATTAAGTGAAATTTCAAGGAGGAGTGGAATGCAAATCAAGATATCAAGGGGCAATTATTTCCATTTTCACAAATTGGTGTCGATATGGTTCACGAAGCCAATTCTGAAGGACTAATTTGAAATTACTCTCTCAAATGCAGAGCTAGGAGTTATATAGTACAAGAAACTAAAAAGGAGGCAATTATTCATGATAATCAATCAAAATAGCTCACACTCAAGTTGGAAAGGACCGAATTGGAATTGAGATATAGTTTAGAGAAAATATGTGATAATATCTTGAAGTAGATTTAGTATCCCCAAAATTCGAGTATGTTACACTAATTTTAGGTGATCCATTTGAAAGAGTGAAGATGGGGGTTGCATTCAACAAAGAACAAGCCAACAATGCCTTCATCTCCCAACTTGATCCAAAGAACGTCAAGGAAGCTCTTGGGGATGATGAGTGGATCATAGCTATGAAGTTGAGTTGGAGCAATATGAAAATAACAAAGTATGGACCCTAGTGCCAAGACCAAGAGATAGAAATATCATTGGCACCAAGTGGGTCTATCGCAACAAGCTAGACGAAAACGGTAAAGTGGTAAGGAACAAAGCAAGGTTAGTGGCTCAAGGCTACAATTAGTAGGAAGGTATAGATTTTGATGAAACATATGCACATGTAGCTAGACTTGAGTCCATTCATATGTTACTTACCTTTTCTAGTTATAAAAATTGTCTTCTTTATCGAATGGATGTTAAAAGTGCATTTTTAAATGGTACAATTGAGGAGGAAGTGTATGTTGCACAACCCCTGAGATTTAAATATGATAGTTTACCTAACAATGTTTATTTGTTGCAAAAAGCTCTCTATGGACCCAAACAAGCACCTTGAGCTTGGTATGAGAAATTAAAGAACTTTTTGTTAGATCATGGGTATATCATGGGCAAAGTAGAATCTACCTTATTTCTAAAGCACACTTCTAACCATTTTCTTACCATTCAAATATATATTGATGATACCATTTTTGGCGGAACTAACCTTGATCTTTGCAAGGAATTTAGTGATCTTATGTAGACTGAATTTGAAATGAGTATGATGGGTTAGCTCATGTTCTTCCTCGTCTTTCAAATTAAGTAAACAAAAGATGGGAACTTCATCAACCAAGGTAAGCACACAAGTGAGCTACTTAAGCTCTTTGGGATGGATAACACCGAGCCAATGAACACACCCATGTCAAATAATGCCAAACTTGATAAGGATGCAGAAGGTGAGAAGGTATATGAGAAGCTCTACAGAGGTATGATCCAAAGTCTACTTTACTTAATAGCCTCTAGAACTGATATAATGCTTAGTGTTGGCTTGTGTGCTTGATTTCAATCAAATCCTAAGAAATCACATCTTATATATGTTAAGAGGATTTTAATGTACTTAGTCAAAACCCAAAATTTTGGACTATGGTATCCCAAGTCAAGGGACTTTACTCTTATTGCTTATAGTAATGTGGATTACGCAAGATGCTTGATAGATAGAAAGTGCACACGTGACACTTGCTTTATCCTAGGACCATGATTGGTGTCTTGGTTATCTAAGAAACAAAACACGGTGGAATTATCAACTACTGAGGTTGAATACATTACAACAGGGAGCTATTGAGCCTAGGTCCTATGGATGAAGCAAATGCTCTAAGACTTTAACATTCTTTTTTATGTTTCTCCTATGTATTGTGATAATACTAGTGCAATTAACTTGTCATATAATCCTATCTTGCATAGTAGGGCTAAGAATATAGAGGTTTTCCATCATTTTCTTCGTGATCACATTTCCAAAAAGGATATCTATATCACGCATGTGGATACGTAAAATCTGTTGGCAGACATTTTCACTAAACTTCTAGATAGAAAGCAATTTAACTTTATTAGATCTAACTACTCATAACTCCTTTGAATGAATCTGATATGCCTTCTAGCTAGTTGTCATTTATCCTATATGCTCTTCTTATGTTTTGATCACAATTGCTTGCTAATATGCTAAAAATCAATTTTCATGTTCTTTCTGCCTTATTTTGCTCTTGTTTTTTTGGATATTTTCATAAATGCTTGTTTTATCACAAAATAGTACCCAATGATGAGTGATATGTGCCTAACTATGTTTAAAATGCAAAATGGACTTGAAAACAAATAGCACTCTAATGGCTAGAAATTAGAATTTCTAATGTTGGTTCAGGTTGACCATCGGTCGAGTTACCAAGTCGACTGATCAGTGGACGAGAGATTTTTAAAAGAGCCTATTGGTCGAGTTTTCGAGTCACAGAACTCAAACGATAATCGGGATGGAGCAAACATAAGTTAGGTTTGCCGACTTTTCTCCCTCTCAACTAGAGAAAACTCAAATTATCCAACCTCTAGCTCCCTCAAGCTCTCAACCCTAGCCCCGACCTTCATCTCCCTAGCCCTAGTTTGATCTAGATCAACCTTCCCTGAGCTCCTTCCTATTCACCCTAGGTGTGTGGACGGGTTTTGGTGGTGTTTCTCTAAATTTTGCTCTCTTTTTCCTCTTCTTTTCGACTTTATGGCATCCAATAGGAGAAAGAGGGCCACCCTATCTACTGCACCTTCTTCTTCATCCAACTCTCACTTGATTCCCTTTGATGACACTTTCTTCGTCTCAAATGAGGCTCTTAATAGGTACAAGGAGCTCCTTCCTAGGAACCCCTTTCTATTTCGTGCCTTGTTTGAGACATGCCCAAGGAGACAAGAGGTCATTGATCAAGTAGCTAAGTTGGTGTACGATTACCACCTCTCTGCCGTGTGTGTCAAACACTTGTGCTACAACAATTCCATACTAGTACAAAAGTTGTTCATGAATTCTATGCTAACTTGCAATGAAATTATGACACACTTGTACCTCCACCCAATACTCAAGCAATCCTAATTTCTATGATCGTCAGGAAGAAATTCCAAGTCTCTGAGGATACCCTAAACTTCTTCTTTTTAGTTATTGAAGTGACTGACACCTAGTGAAAGGACTATCCTGAGTATTTTGACCTAGTCGAGCATGAGGCCTTCTACAAGCAGTATGATCTTACTCTCCCTGACATTCATAAGTTTTTGAAGAAGCCTCAATTCCCATATAGGAATAAGTGCACCCTTCCCTCCTCTATCTTAGACCTCAAGAGACACATACTTGCCTTAGTTGTTAAGTGTAATATTCATCCAAAGAAAAATCAGACTGAAATCACAGATAACACTGTGATCATTATGTATTGTCTCTTGAAGAACATAGGAGTCAAGTAGGAAAGATATGTTATTCACCATATGACCTGCTTTGACTCAGGTAAGAACACCTGTGTCACCCACCCACCCTACCCTACCCTAATCTATGGTCTTTTCCAGCTTGCCATTGGAAAATCTCTTTTCCATTACCTGCACTACAAACCATCCCAGAAAGGAGTTTGCATTAGTGAGACCACTCTTCAGAAGTCTGTATATATCTCATACTCTACCACACCTGCTACCTCTACCTCTACCTCTACCTCTACTTCTACCTCTACCTCTACCCAAGAACCTCCACCACCTCAGCCTACCTGACCTGCCTGTGCCTCGTTCCATGTATCCAATGAAACCCTTATGGGCTACATGATGCATCAATAGGCATACAACCTTCAGGTTCAGGAACACCTACATCAGGACCTCTATGCCATCATGTCTAATATGAACATATCTTGTGTACACCCTTATCCTGCCTACCAGCCCTACCCAGGAGGTGACTATGCATCTTATGCATATGATCACTTTTACCATGTCCCTCCACCTGCTTCTTCCGCTACTACACCCTTTGATGCGGGTGGATCTACTCCTGGTGTGCTTCCTCTAACAGCTGGCCCCTTGGCCACCATACTTGTGAGTCTTGGTTCTTCTTCTCCTACCTTTCCCTAGGCCAATGAGCTCCATGCTCTTGGCATGTCTTGGGATCATCATAATGCCCATTGGTCAGGTCGATGTTTTGGTTCTCTTGCTGACAAGGAGATGCCAGACCAGGCTGATGAGGAGGTTGTTGTTGCAAATGAGGAGGTTGATGAGGATGATGGTGATGCTTCTGATGATGGCTCTATTGGTGACTCTAGTGATGAGGATGTTGTTCTCTATACTGCACCCTCAGATGGAGATGACGACTATGAGCCCGACACTTCTACTAATGATGATGATGATGTTGTGGATATAGATAGCTTAGATATTTAGTTTTTATAGTTTTTAGTCTATATGTTAATCATATATATCTTTCTAGGCTATTTTGTATTACAAATATCTGGGCACATTTTCTGAGTTGTATTATTTTATCATCTAGCTTTCATTGCTTTGGTTTGCAGTTGTTTTTGAGAACATGCATTTTGGGTTATAATCTTAATCTCTTGAACACTTACTCTTTGATTTACTATATCTCATGAGATGGTGCCATGTTTTATCATATTTTGATTATGACTTGGATTGCTTGCTTCTCTCGTCTCTGTTTGGTGTATGGTTTGAGATTGCATGTTGTGGTTGAATGTTTGGTTGTGCTGGGAGAAGACCCATTACTGTGCTCTTCTTACCCCCCTTCCTTTTTGATAGTGTCAAAAGGGGGAAAGAAGTTCAATGTTTTGAAGCTCAACCATATTTCTTTTATTGCCTATGTGATCCTTTTCTTGTTCATTATATGCTTTATTATATGACTTCCTAAAGGACCATTTAGTATATATGTCATGTTTCTTGTGTAGATAGACTAACTAAGCAGGTAAGAGTAAGAATAGATTGAGGAGGAGCAATTCACATTGTTGAAATCATGAACCCCGTTGTAATTCACAAGGCAAAGGTATAACTTTACATATCCTCTTTAATATGATTGAGGAATTGTTTGTCATTATCAAAAAGGGGGAGCATGTTGATTTGAGAGTTCTACATTGTTCATATTTTAATAATGACTTAACCATTCCATTCCTATGTATCTAATATGTTTGTTCAAGAGGTACATGAAAAGGATCTGGAGCCGCATAGCCCTTCTTTTCTTTTTACCTTTCTTTCTTCCTGTACTACCCCACGGTGAGGCGCGTTGGGCTTGCGGTAATGCGTGAAATGAGCCGGGAGCTTTTACCTCCGTGAAGCATCTGCTGCCGCAATGGGCTACGGCCATGTCTGAGTTGGAAAGACCCCAGGTCCAACAAATCCCATCAGAACTCAGAAGAGTCTCCCTACTGGGCTCTGGCAACTTTTGCATCCTCAATAAAGGCCCGAAAGCATACGTGGCCCAAGAAGAAACAAAATTCGCATAAAATGTACGTGTTTCCTCTCCCACATCGCATACATGTTGCTAAAATTGCATGCTGTCCGTGGGATCAATTTCTGTTCCGAGCAGCCTGTTGCAGGCATGTTACAATTAATGGAGACGGTAGAAACACCAAACTAATTTTTTTAAGGAGACGTTTTATGATAGATGAGTGGTCAAGATTTCCTGCAACAGAATGTGGAACAGGTTCTCATCACAGCAGATTTGGATTGGCTGTCGGGACCATAAATCCATCTAAATTGTTACTCTGCTTGCTGCCGACGTAGAAGTCAAGCTGACGTTTCTATCCTGACAGGTGGCCCGGTGAAGACTTGGGCTGCCCATCAATGTAGAATGTCGTCATAAAGAGCTGACGAATGACGATAGTCTTTCCATTGCAAATTGAAACGTTTCACTCGTCAATAACGCCATTTGAGCTAGTCCAAAGCACTAGAGACCAAATGGAAGCGTACAACAGCCCCATGAATCTTATCTTCTCCATGACACCACGTTTACCAATCAAATTTAAAACCTTAACACCCTGGACGTCATTTGCCGTCATTTTTATAATTTCCGTAGGTACTGGAGTAGAAAAGGGTTGGTGGTTGGTGTCATGCATAGAGCAAGTAAGTTGGAATCTGATGTTTCTTTTCTGGGTAGTGTTTGCAGAACCAAGCACCACTGTCCAATCTATCATCGTCAAGAGATTTTGGGAGTGTCTCTTTAAAGTGTGGGATATGATAGTGACTCGGCGTCCCAAAACGTTGGTAAAGGAGACGTGAAGACACCTGAAATTTCATACAGCGATGGGACGCAACGATAGGAGAAGAATGTATACTAGGGGTCGGTCAGCCCCCAACTTCATAATTACAGGAATTCATACGTAAATCTCAACAATGATTATACAATTTTTTACTCACGTGTAGATAGTAGAGCACAAGAGGAGAATTAAGACAATAAATTCGGGTACATCAAAAATATAGAAAAGGAAGTGATTTGACTATCTAGCTGCAAGCAACACAATAAAAGATGCATGCTTTGTTTGGGTTTTTCTCTATTTATTCTCATGACAACAAGCTATGTTCCTAGTCGCTCTTTGACTCTCAATGACAACAAGTTATGTCCTTAATCACATACATATGGAAACCATCACACCTATCTATTAGCATGAGAAACATGATCAGGAAAAGTCAGTGTAAAATTGACTAAATAACATCAACGATAGATCATGTCATAGAATAACTTCTAAAAGATTTGTCTAACTACGGGAAGGCTCTTAGAAGCTCATTTCCGGTCATCTCACAATGCCTTTTTTGGTCCTCATCTTTATACGCATGATATGTTCCCGGTCTACCATGTTAGGTGTCAGGAAATCCTGCAGTTGTTCTCATTGAATACATGTAACTACAACTAGATGTTTTTATATATAATTCTATCATATCTCATGTAATTGGATTATAATTATCCAACATTTGAAATTTAAGTTTATTTTTTTAGCAAACTAGTCTTGAAAGATAATTCACAAATTTGGACTTGATGTAAAGGAATTATTTTCTAATTTAATAGTGTATTACCATAATTAGAAGTGTTTAATGCTAGATATAAATGGCAAACTTGTATATGAATGCATGTCATTCTCATCACACACGCACGCGTGCGCGCGCACACACACACACACACACACATGTGTGTGTGTGTGTGTGTGCGCGTGTGTGTGCGCACGCGCGCGCGCGTGTGTGTGTGTGCATGTGTGTGTGTGTGTGTGTAGCGAGAGGGGGAATCTTCTACTTCTTGGGGCTCTATATGAGTGTCACAATGGTTGTTTGCAATCTTTTATAACTAATATCATCCAGTTAAAAGGTCATTCTAAACAAATGTAAAAAAAATTACATTGGATTTGTCCCTTTAGTCCCTTGTCTAAATGGGGGTTCTGCATCGAATGTGTTTCCTTTCTCTGCATCTGATGTGATGCAAATCAAATTGATAATAAGATGGGATTTTTTTTAAAAGGAATCAAATGAGAATGATTAATGAATGAACTTGTGAGTTTCATCCAAAATAAGGTTTTACCCTAAAATTACATGGAAAAGGAAAAAATCCCATGTTTCTTCTTAACTACATCAAGCGCGTTGTCAAAAAGGTAGTGGTTGTTTCCTAATCAAGTTTTAGGTTGTAATATATTCTCTTTAATGATTCATAATTATGCTAATCATAAGAGTTTTTCTGCAACATGATACCATGTAACCTTTTTTAGTATTGATTAAATGTTATTCGTTAAATTATGATGTAAAGAACTTGGTAGATATGATAAACATGCTTTTGTTAAAAGTAGATGAGGTTTGGGATTTTTTTGTTTGGTATGGGTAGTCAAGAGTGTAAGAACCCATTACTCTAAACAAGATTAGTCAAAAAATAAAGCACAATCGATCAGTAATTAATCACATACCCAAAAATATGGGTAAATTAAAACCAATTTTAATGTCAGCACCTGCTCAGAAACATTTACATAAGAGCTCAACATCTTTCTTTTATCCATATTATACCAAAAATTTGATACAAATTGTTCTATCACCTTAGCCACAACATATATACACAGGAGAACAATATTCGTATATGCCACACAAACAAGCATTAATATGCTAACAAAAGTATGATTCGTTTGAAAAACCATATACAAACTTTTCCTTCCCGGACCTGAGAGTACAAGGACGACTCTAGGACATACTAGACATCTAATAAACTTTCTCAAAGATGCATTACTGTAGCTCTTCTTTGTTGCCACATGTTTGTTTTCGTCACTTCTGGTTACCTAAAAAATGTGGCAAACCACAAGGGTGAGACCCATGTCCGAGCAAGAGATATAACCTCCAACAATGCTTATTGATTAAAACATTTTAAATAGTAGATAACTAAGCAGTTGGAGTATTTAATAATCAATTAAACAGATTGAATAATTCAAGTATACTAAATAGATTAAGAAAATCATCTTAGCAACAAGTATGATCGTCAATGTATATATAGATAACAAATAAATCCATTTCTTTGGATAGATATCTACCCAAATATCATCAAATTGCATCTAATAACAATCATTATCATTAATCTGACTATCATAATATTCCTTGCTAACAGTACAAGCAATCTAGTAGCATAAGCATCCCAAACATCATGAATATGTATAGTAACATAACATGGCTATCAATATTGACATCTCAAATAAAGGGAACAAATCTATATTTTAAGTAGAACTAACATCATAACAAAATGAACTACATAGGCATGATTAGCAGTTTAAGCATTTCTAATTACATAGGCATGGCTAGCAATATTAAACATAGCTAGCAACAACATCTTAACCATCAGTGTCAGTATATTTGACAACATAAGTATGTTTACAACATGAGCATAACTATAGCATAAGCATATATATTATCTCTTATTGTACTATACATGATCTCAGTCAAAAGAAAGCAAACAAGGGTTTTTATCCAATAAAAAGTGTTGTGTGTAACCCTAAATAGATATGCTACACGACTGTCTTACATCTTTTATTATGCCCTGAGGAAATTGAGGATACCACTCAAAATCCAACTGACCACTTCTAAGTCAAAACCACTTCCATACAAGATCTAGCTAGGAAGAGGCAGACTACTAAGATCTTCTCTGCCCCCGGTCACTACGGGTCTGCCACAGTGACACATAAGGTCAAGATGCTAATAGCCTAGTCCGTCCTAGGTACAGGTCATGACACTAGTGAAAGGAAGTGGGTACGCATACCCTACCATCCGAGGTACAATCATAGTTGTCATCCAATCTCTTCAAGTATATAATCATCGAGACACGAACGCAGTCATTCTCAAACAGAGGGCTAGGTATGACCACAATCATCCTCCCTAAACACTTGAACTCATGATCACAAGCACCCCACACACTCATCAGTATGTGCTCTGAGTTTCCCTTAGGAATACTCGTTTCACCATCTAGCAAGTTCTGACACTCAGATTGATCTTTGGCATAGGACACTACATGATTAGAGTTTCACTTGATTAGTTATGCCAATTGGGTGAATTAAGGCTGCATCAAACAAGTGGACATACAAACCCTAATTCATTTCTAGCAAGCATATAAATATCATAACTTCAAAAGATATAAAACATATGAAACATAATTTCTCATCCCATCATCACATGGTACTATTCACTTACCGTTCATGAGGCTACACTAGTCATACTATCACAAGATATAAATCCTTTTCACAATATTACAGGGTATCAACCCTTATCAACACAAGATGATTACACCTCATTCAGGGCTCAACCATTCCCAAAGGTCATTAAGACCATCATACTATCACAGGATATAAAGTCCTTTTCACAATATCATAGGGTATCAACCCTTATCAACACAAGAGGATTACACCTCATTTAGGGCTCAACCATGTGCAAAGGTCATTAAGACAATCATACTATTCCCTGTAAGATCATCATTATCTTTGCATGCCTTATAACAAGGCTCAACAACATCACTTACATATAGTACACCAGATCAACACAATATTGCATTAATGAGCTAGGAGATATTCATCAACAATCATAGAAGGGTTATATTAACATTAAGAACATTCCTTTATTACATCAACATGCAAGGAATCTAGATATGATTAACCCTCATCATATTCATAATGCACATGTTTAGCATAAGAAAGTATCAACCATGTGGCTATGAAGCATCAACCATGTGGCTATGATAACCATCAATTAACATATCAAGGTTATTATCATAATAAGGAGGTTATTGCACCATCATTCTATCATATAAGAATGTTAAACATGAATACTCATCTTTATCTATTTGCATTAGAGTTAGGTTTACAAGATAAATTATATTAATGTTACTAAACATCACTCATACCCAAACCCTAACTCACGTCATCCCTATTGGATCATGGGTGCATAAGGTGAAGCATCACCATCACATTCCATACCATTCTCAAGTATGAACCCACACATAAATCAAGGTGTAACCATCAGGTCATAGCATACTAGGGTTTCAACAACAGTAATGGAGTATTCCATTATTGTATTAGTCATTCAAGGACTATTCATACGCAATTACCATCATTTAGTTATATTAAAGCTAGATATAACAAGCTATACCTCATTAGGGTTACATATCAACACAATATGGTTATCATCCCTTCTATTCATCTGAGTGAATAGGTAAGACTACCTTATTAAGGGTAACCCTCCATTTGTTCCATCATCAGTCAACCCATATCACCATACCACAATGTCACCCAGAACCATTGGATGTTTAAAAGGTGTTGTTTACATAAGTAAACACCTTGAATGAATCATATATGATTTTATTGAGTTGTGATCTATAAAAGTCACCATTTAACCCTAGACATCCTTTGGTTAACAACAATAAGGGTTATGTTGAGAGTAGGATAAAACCCACAATTGACTATTCATTTTAAATAAACCATCCATTGTCAACAAGTAAGCTCCTTAAGTTGATCATATAATGGAAAAATTCTAAATCACATTATTAGGACCAACATATTACATTAACCATCATTCCACTTTATTGGAGGAATAAATATTAGATCTTGATCATTGGGTCAAGTTCATATGTTAAAACCATCAATTACAGTATATGTTTGATCATTGCATCAAGTGACACAAGAAACTATTGGTCTAAGGCTTAATTGATGCTATAACTACAATGCTTAACTCAACATGGGTTGTAGACAAGGAACGAGGTATCCGATTTCGATACCGTTTCGACAGCATGGAAATTGAAATTTATGGAAATTTCGACAGAAATTTCGATAAATGCAATTGTGCCTGTTTCGATGCCAAAATGAATGAATTAATTTATGAAATTTTACAGTTGTGATCTCTACACCTAAATGCATCGTTTTATGCAATAAATTTTTATGTGGGGGTAGGTTAGGGAGGGGGTCCTTCATGTGGGAGGTAAGGGAACTGTCCTATTTCTTGAGGATTTTAATGAATGATTTCGATGATAAAATGTAGGAATTAAGTTATGCAGTTCTGTAAGTATGAGCTATATACATGCATGTACTTGTCTGTGTTATAATATCAAATATTGGATATGTAGGGAATCCCACACATTTTACTTGGGTTTATAGTTTGTTGCTGATATTGACTCAATATGTCAACCATTTCATTGGCCCCAAGAATACTAGTGCAATGTTTCCAAGCTAAATCATCATTTGTTGGTGTGGTTGGCTTCCTAGCACCCTCATTGTCTAATAAATCACCACTAGGATACATGTCATCCACATTGCAGAAACTAAAATAGCATGCATCACATAAGTATTTAATAATTTGAATAGCAAATATTAGGGAAATGCAATGCAATTATGATATACTATAAGTATATACTATGTATGAGTACTAAATGGTGAAATGACCCCAATCCCCCTTTGCTCCTCTTCAAAAATCAACAATAACAACAAGGATTGCAATTATCAAAATTTTCATCAAAATTTGGCGAAATTCATCAAAATTTTACAAAATTCATCGAAATCGTCGAAATTTGGCGAAACTCATCGAAATCATCGAAATCGAAACAGTCGCACGTTTCGGTACCAGATAGCATCGAAATCGAAATTTCAAGCAAAATTTCGATGATTTCGACGAAACCTCATTCCATGGTTGTAGAGACATGATCCACCATCATTAGTGACCATTAAATCACCATAGGTTGTTAGATCAACACTATATTCATTAACCAGCATCAAATATTAAGCTAATGTCATCATTGATTGATAACCACTACAAAAAAGCTATGAATTAACTACAGTTTGTGTGACTACATTTCCTTTATTCATGGTTAAAACTCACTTTTCATTATAATTTATAAAAAATAATATTAAAGAAATGAAGCTGATAATTCCTTTTCTCCGCACCCTCGGTTAACGCATTTACCTCCATCTACTATTTTCAGTTTGAAAAGGTAAAAATACAAATTGCTTCGCGCCTTGCCCCCATTTCTGCCTACCCTTCCGTACTTCCAACCTCCCTAATAGGATAAATGGTTGGTTTCGAACTCAAGAACCAGTGGTAGAAAGTGGCGATGCGGAGTTGAATCCTGTGACGCTCCATCACTAGTCAAGCTATTGATACACCCTGTGTTGGAGAATGAGACTGACGATTGTAACCGGTTTGATGATGCCTCCCGGTGGTAACTCGGTGAAGGGGGAAGACTAGTAGGTGAAAAGATTCTCAAATCAGCACTGCTTTCATTTATACTTTGATCTCTATAGTGTCTGGAGAAGTGCTTCACATCGTGCCCTAGCTCATTGTGTCATCATCAATGTGAGAAATTTGTTTCATGCAGTCTCTGGTAAAGCACACAATCGAAAATCATTTTCGTTTTTTAATGATCGTAAATGGGATTGTTTGAAATCACAATCGTTGTACTTCCCGCAGCTACTAATTGATATTAACCTCTTCTCCTCGGTGGTTTTGATGAGACCAGAGATTGCTCGATGTTTATTATAATATATATTGCCCATCGCTTTCTTTATTCTTTATTCTTTATTAAATATTTTCATGTAGTTGCCCTTTTGTCTAGACATGACTAGCTTGTTGTTTTCATCCACAAAGAAATTAACAATAATTTAATGTTTATCCATAAGCAATTGCTCAAGCTTTTAGTAAGTTGCAGGTATACACCAGCCTGAAATGTTCTTTGACCTTAATGACAAACATCTATAGGTTGATTCCTAGGTTCATATCTTTATTTATGCCTCTCTAGTTCCACGAATGAGTGGGTGAGTTAGTATGTGCTCATTGTTGATATGATTTACCCATCCATACATTTATCCAGAAATCATGTACCACTTGAGTCCCAGCAAGGGAGGATTCGATTGATAAATGCTTGATCTTCCGTCTCATAGGAAAGGCATTGACTAACTAGCTAGAGGGGTGGCAATCGAAACAATACTATGAGTAGAGAAGAAGCTTGGGATTGTTAAACTCAACTATGGGGGCTCCTTTTTAAGCTCATATTCCACACACACACACATGAAAAATATAACACACACATAGAGGAACAAACTCGTGGCATATTGCCTCACTCCACTTCTGGTCTCCACATCCCCTCCCTGATTACCATACAAAATAATTGTCATTGAGCTTGGTATGTCTGAGGTGTTCAGGGTGGAAGGTTGCACAATGTTTGCTGGATAATTACTCAAATATAGTAATTTTATATGTATTTTTAGCCTGTTGTAGTGATTGCCTAGATAGAGGCTTATTGCCTCCATGGGCCTCTTTGCAGTGGCTTCTAGAGAGGAATAATGCCTTCCTATGGAGGTGTCCTACGCTCCTCTGAACTTGAGTTCAATGTTCACATATTATAGCATGTTATTGGTGACAAACTTACATAAATATTGGGGCAATTAGAAGCAATGAAGTGATCACCTGGTGGTAGGATGACTTTCATTCTTCAATTGACAGTAGTGGCAGACTCCATATGATATCTCATAGAGAAGGAAGGAACATCTAAATTTTAAAAATCTAAAAATAATGAGCGGTGTTGTTTTACTATAGAGACAATAATTTCAGCAAATGTGGTTGGATAAACCACGAGAATTAATAAAGACATGCATATGAATAGAGATGAAAGGCTGAAATACCTACATATTTGTTTGTGAGAGGGTTTCCACGTCAAAGAGAATGTTGAAGAAGGTTGAGGATTTCTTTAGTGAGTTATGTAGACATCTCTGTTATTGTATTTAATGCATCACATATAATAGATCATTGTGGAGATGCATGTTGTTTGAACTATGTGTGTCAAATAACATGGGCCTCCTAACTGGATCAATATATTTCTATTAAGGTGCCAGGCGGAATGTGTTAGGCTGTCTAGTTTGGTTGATCGATAGAGTTAAAAATGTGGTTATGTGTGCATTATTACTAATGTGTAATATCTCTAGCAATGGAATGCCCAATTCTGTGCCAATAGATATTCTATTATAAACTCGTGTATGTCTTCCTAACACATAATGGTTGTTACATACTACGTACATGCTAAAGTAAATCTATCTACATTCTGTACTACATGGCTTTTAATTTTACGATATATAGATAATACATCATAGTTCTTGTATCAAGATTGGTATTGCTTTATTTTCTAGTATTTGAATTGATGGTACTTGGTGTAGAATTCAGAATGAGAACTTGTTGTTGGATTCCAATGTCCTTCAAATGTCACTACCTTTGGATTATGTGGTCTAACTCAATAGATTCAAGTATGACCATTACCAGTTTAGACTTTCGTAGTCTTCATTGCTTTGACTTTTGGTTTTACTTTAAGATTGGTATTGCTTTAGGTTCTGGCTGTATACTAGCTATTTTTAGTTTTTTTTTCTTGGTGACAACTTCAACTGTGGGCTTCATGCTCAGTGCTGATATGTTGTTTGTCCTGCTTCCTTTACAAATTATAATAGTTGCTCAATATTCACAACTATCAATCTTGTATATAACAAGTTCCAGATCAATATCCTAGAGGTAATTTCCAACTTGACTTCTTTTCTTATCATATTTTCTTTAAATTGGACAAGGATTTTGTACAGATGGAAGCTACATGAAATTGAATACTATTATTTAGTATATTGTTGTAACTAGAAGATCTTCATGAAACCTAACAACCAAATAAACCAAATATTAATCCTTTCTCCATCCTCTTGTTATTCATTTTGTGACATTTGTGGCAACATGCTCCAACCTGATATTGAACAACATGCATGGGACTACATAGCTTGACAAAAATTGTTTACATTTGTGGTAACCATATTCTTAGTAAATAAGATTCCAACTCTTTTGTTAGGAAGAGACGATTAATAGTCTCTACATGACATGTAATATTTGTTTATCAAATATCAGGACCTAATCCAATATTGGTTCAAGTAATGTAGTTGGCTTCTTCATATGTGAGACTTGTCTTCTACTCATTTTCTTGAAGTATCAATGAGTTCTCTTTAATCAAGATGGATAAAATTTGAACAACATATCTGCTGGATCAGTTCAAGGTTGAGCTCCAACATTCACTTCTGGTGATCCATGACATGTATCATGATTAACATGACAATTGTTTCTACTGTTAGTACTTTTGGTTTATATCTTTTGCATCTTGTAAAATGTTATTAGACATCTTGTAGTTTTTGTAATATGTACTTTTTTCAAATAATTTTAGGTGTTTGGTGGAAGAAATGATAAATATTTTACAAGTCCATGAAAGAATGTGATTTAGTCTATGGAGTAGCTTCTATATCAAAGGGAAGCACTCAAAATAGGACATGAATGTAACGTATAGGATCATGAGGTGTATAAAACATGAAGAACTTTCATTGGATGCTTCTGAGTTCATGATTGCAAGTACAATACAAGAGATTGAGGAGCAACGACAATTGTATGATGGTTTTGATGTCAAGCTTGTATTGAGAGCTAGAGAAGGACATGGTGTGAAATTTTGAGAATGATGTAAATTTTTATTCTCATACATATTGTGAAATTGGGGCAAGGTTAACATCCTCCCCATGTGTATTCATTGTTTCAATATAAATAAAAGTATGATTATTGGCATTACAAGCACAATATAAGAAGTAATTGACCGAATACATAATTCAACTACATATGTATGTGTAGTATGTGATGTCTTTCACTACATATTAACTACATAAAGAAATTTTAGTAAGTACCTTTTTTTTCTACACATGAACTACATAAAAAATTGTAGTAAATGTCATTTCCCCCTACGTACCATAGCTACATATCCAATTGTAGTATTATATTTAGCTACAATCACAACTACATTTGTATGTGTAAAGATAACTTTTGACTACATTTAGGGTTACATATGAATTTGTAGCTAAATCATTATCTAACTACATATTTGGAAAATGTAGTAAGAAAATTAGCTACACGGGTATTAGCTTCATATTTTATATGTAAGGATAAATGTAGATAAAGCTTTTAGCTACAAAAACTGAGGTTTTTGCTACAATTTGGTTTTGTAGTTAAAGACTATTTTTTTTGTAATGAACATCAGTAGGGTACTTAATGGTTGATCATTAAACTTCTAATTGATCTAAAACCTGACCTAAGGGGGTGACCATAGGTTGTCACCATCATATGACACCTTTGATCTCGACCATCAGTTATCATGAAGACAACACCATAGGTTTGTTGCAATGGTACCATCATTGGGTCATGGGTCTATAGAAGAAATCATCTTTAAACCCTAAAATTGACCATTGGTTGATAGGTGCTTAGCACCATAGGTTGTCAAACCAACCTGATCCAAGTCATATTATACCTTAGGAATAATGTACACATGATCACATGTTCATCTAGAACTGAAATCATAATAGGGAACATTATAAAAATCGAAATCCAAGTCTAGCATAGCTTTTTAGTGCATGAATCATCATTTTCAAGCAAGAACATGAGCTAGCAAGCTTATGGTAAGAAATAAACGTGGAGCAAGTTATAAAAATTGCCTCTAATGAGAATATAAACTCCCTCACATAAGAAAGCATGAGAAGGTAGGGTAGATAATCCAATCATAAGCTGTGAACTCATCCATCTAGCACCTCTCTTCATCAAATGAGCAAACCCTAAGCATAAGGAGCAAGAAAGGTAGGGTTTTAGAGCTTTAGAGCAATTTATACCATGGAACAGCAAGGTTCTGACCTGGAGAAAGGTAGGAGGAAGTATAACAAAGAAATAAATGGAGGAAAGAAGGGTATTCTTACTCTTTTAGGTAAAGATCACTAGAAGGAAGCTTTTTAAACCCAAAAAGGAAGTAAATTGCAACCCTAAATTCTTTTTCCAAGAAGCTCCCCTCTTTATTCTTCCTTGGATAGGAAATTCATAGAAGCACGAAGGTAGGACGAGGTATGTAGAAGGAGGAAGTGGTGGAGAGGAAATGGCTCTTTTTGATGCTTAGGGATAAGTATATGAAACTTTAAGATAAAGAAAAAGAAAAAGTTGAAGTTCTAGTATCTGTCCAAGTGTCCATGGCCTTAAACTATTAAGAATATACAAGCACACAGACACAAAGCTCCTCCACCATCCATAGAGACATTCTTATCTCTTGTTTCTTGAATTTCCAAGAAAAACAAATATCTCACTAGTTGATAGCTACTAAAGGTAGCTCATCCATGAAGGGATAAACCCTAAAATACCCTTGGAGAAAACACCTTCAAACCAAGGTTTAAATGGGTTCCCCATGGCTCAAAAAGGTCAAGAATGATTAGAGAATATCCAAGGAACATAATGCAAGTGATAAATTGCAAAGAAAACCTCTCAATTGGGTAAATTGTAGCAAAGTCCAAAATGTGCATAAAATTGCCTAACTTGCTCAAACAGTGTCCAAATTGGACCAAATTTGAAACTTAAGCTTGTATTATGATTTCAAAGCATATCACAAGTTTATATTAGAATCTTTATAATTAAATTATGATAATTAAGTTTATTCAACTCATTAAGCAAGTTTAGGGGTCTTACAACAATAAACCCCTAATAGGAATTTCACCCCTGAAATCCAAGGTAAACAAAGATGGGTGCTTCCTTTGCACCTCATCCTATTACCTTCACATGGTTACTTTCATATCATGGTGATATCACATCATTCATACATATCTCATCTTGGGTCAACACAAAAAACCCCACATAAGAAGATATTTGCAAATATGGAACATAGAAACTTGTTGTGTCATATGTACAACTCTAGTAGTAATGTTCAACTTTAAATTCTAGCTATCATCCAAAAATTATATCTATTGTATCAACACATTACTCAAAAGTCATACTTTCTAGCTTTTTACCAATCATGGCATGTGTCCCATACCATTCCTTGAATCATAAAAAAGGCAATGTATCCATCCTTTTTTTTCTAGATACACTGACACTGGAACACTTGTCAGCTCTTTTTCACCATCAAAAGAAATGTTGATTTTGGCACCTGTCATTCCATGCAAGTAAACATCATTCGTAGTCAACCTTGTTAGGGGTGAAACAACAACACTATCTTCAACTTACTAAGATTTACAAACCTACTTAGAATGAATATAATGATCCCATAAAGATATTTAATCAATTCCATCTCACTCTTGTTCAACTTGTCTCATAGCTATTGTTGCTTCGGCAACCCTAAGGTTTTTGAAGAAATATTGATCATATTTTGACCATATTTGAAATACTTTGACATGTCATCATTAAAAGCTTGATATAACTTGTATGACATGATCAGAACACTCTGTTCCTCCTATTCATAAATTCTATTTGTACATTGGTTAGTCTAAAGGACATAACTCTAAACTCATCATGGTCATGTAACTTATGTCATCCATTCTAATTCTTATGTCTAAAGGATATTTGATCTTAAAAAACACGGTAGCACATGTCTACTGATCAACAAACTATCTATCCTTGATAATGGTCTTACCCAACTATCACCGAACCATACACAATATTATAGAATCACTTTTGTTTTTCTTTCTAAACAATATTTAGAGGGTCACCATCAACTCTCTCTCTCTCTCTAAGGAAGAGTAACACTAGGAATGTTCATTTAATAAACATCTCCAACCTTCACATACTTCCCATATTGTTGATACATCTTGGATACTAGGATTCATTACCTTGGTATCCACCTCTTGTGCTATAAGGAACTTCCATCCTTATCTCATCTACTTTTACAAACATAATTAAATCTCAAGACATATAAGAGGAGTCTTCCTAATTATTGGATGGCTCAAAAGCAAACTCAACACAAAATTTATGATCTTGGAACCATAGTCCAAGAAACCTTATGCTATAATAAGCTATCCCCCTCATGTTTACAAAAAATCCACGCATACAAAGTGGAAATGATCCACTTGAAAGTTGTTCCCTAAAAAGGAAAGACACAAAGAAAAACACACTTCCCACATCATCGCAGCATTGTTCAAGGGTCACTAGTAAAAAGGTAACCAATTCTATTTTCATTATGCAAGTTACATCTTCTTATGTATCATTTTACCCTTTTCATTTTGGGTTCCTTGCCATTATCATAGGAATCATCATGATAAACATATCTCATTACTCCTTCCTTAATGACTATTTATCACACTTGGGTATGTTCTCTTATTTTATTATATTTTTCAACCACTTATCAATAGATAAATCATCATATTCCACATTTTCTTCATTAAAAATGGATCGCCTACCTTAATTTCTTTCAAACACCATGCTTATTTTACATTAACACTTTCTTACACACATAGGTTGGTCTGAGATTAACTCAGGTTCCACCTTATTCCTTCGTCATTGTTCTCATTTATCTTCTCATTTTATACTTATCATTGGAGTTCTCTCCATCTTATGCGGATTTCATACCTTGAATCACTTTATAAGCATAGACGTATATGTCTTTTACTTTATTATCTTCTTGAATCACATCTTCAAGAACTCCTCTTTTCCTTATTTGTATTCAGATTTAGATTTCATGGTGTTGTATCTTTCTCTTATAGTTACCAAGCATTCAAGTGTTGATAGATAATGATGCAATTCTCATCTTCTTTAAGATAGGATTGAGATATTCACACCGTGATTTCTTATTCGTTATGCTCTTTAGATTGTCTCAATATGACTACCTGATCAGAGTAATCAGAAAGATAACAATCTAAGAGTTCCATACTTGCCTTTTCTTCAATAATTGAATACTTGGCCAGGGCATCCAAATACTGAGATTAGGCAATATGCACCATATTTTTATGTCATATTCCTAATTTTGACATCATCCTAGTCCTAAGTCCTAGTGTCCCTGTAGACTCGGTGAACCTAAATCTCTAATACCAACTTGTAAGAACCTGTTACACTAAATGAGATTACTCAAAACATAAAGCACAATCGATCACGAATTAAACACATACCCAAAAATATGGGTAAATTAAAATCGATTTCAACATCAGCACATTCTCGGAAACATTTACATAAGAACCTAACATCTTTCTTTTATCCATACTATACCAAGAATTTGATACAAATTGTTCTATCACCTTAGCCACAACATATCTACACAAGAGAACAATATTCGTATATGCCACACAAACAAGCATTAATATGCTAACAAAAGTCTGATTTGTTTGAAACACCATATACAAATTTTTTATGCCTAGACCTGAGAGTACAGAGATGACTCTAGGACATACTAGACATCTAATCAACTTTCTCAAAGATTCATTACTATATCTCATCTTTGCCGCCACATGTTTGTTTTCATCACTTCCAATTACCTAAAAAATGTTGCAAACCACAAGGGTGAGACCCATGTCCCAGTAAGAGATATAACCTCCAACAACACTTATTGACTAAAACATTTTAAATAGTAGATAACTAAGTAGTTGGAATATTTAATAATCAATTGAACAGATTGAACAGTTCATGTATACTAAATAGATTAAGAAAATCATCTTTGCAACAACTATGATCATCAATGCATATATAGATAACAAATAAATCCATTTCTTTGGATAGATATCTACTCAAATATCATCAAATTGCATCTAATAGCAATCATTATCATTAATCTGACTATCATAATATTCCTAGCTAATAGTATAAGCAATGTAGTTGCATAAGCATCTCTGACATTATGAATATGTCTAGAAACATAACATTGCTATCAATATTGGCATCTCAAACAAAGGGAACGGATCTATATCATAAGTAGAACTAACATCATAACACAATGAACTACATAGGCATGATTAGAAGTTTAAGAATTTTTAATTACATAGGCATGGCTAGCAATATTAATCATACCTAGCAGTAACATCTTAACCATCAGTGTCAGTATATTTGACAACATAAGTATGTTTACAACATGAGCATAACTACACCATAAGCATATCTATTTTCCCTTATTGTACTACACATGATATTAGTGAAATGAAAGCAAACAAGGGTTTTCATCCAATATGAAGCATTGTGTATAACCCTAAATAGGGATCTACACAGCTGTCTTACATCTTTTATTATGCCCTGAGGAAATTGAGGATTCCACTCAAAATCCAACTGACCACTGCTAAGTTAAAATCAATGCCATACAAGATCTATGAAGAGTCAGACTCCTAAGATATTCTCCACCCCTGGTCAGTATGGGTCTGCCATAGCGACACATAAGGTCAAGTTGCTAATAACCTAGTCCATCCTTGGTACATGTCACGACACTAGTGAAAGGAGGTGGGTACGCATACCCTACCATCTAAGGTACAACCACAATTGTCATCCAATCTCATCACTTATATAATCACTGAGACATGACCACAGCCGTTCTCAGACAGAGGGCTAGGTATGACCACAATCATCCTCCCTAAACACTTGAATTCAGGATGATAAGCACCCTGCATACTCATCAGTGTGTGCTCTGAGTTTCCCTTATGAATACTCATTTCACCATCTGGCAAGTTAGGTCACTCAGATGGATCTATGGCACAGGGAACTACATGATTAGAGTTTCACTTGATTAATTATGCCAATTGGGTGAATTAAGGCTGCATCAAACAAGTGGACATACAAACCCTAATTCACTTCTAGCAAGCATATAAATATCACAACTTTAATAGATATAAAACATGTCAAACATAATTTCTCATCTCATCATCACATGGTACTATTCACTTACCATTCATGAGGCTACATTATTCATCGTACTATCACAAGATATAAATCCTTTTCACAATATAAGAGGATATCAACCCTTATCAACACAAGAGTATTACACCTCATTCAGGGCTCAACCATGCCCAAAGGTCATTAAGATCATCATACTATCACAGGATATAAAATCCTTCACACAATATCACATGGTATCAACCCTTATCAACACAAGAGGATTACATTTCATTTAGGGATCAACCATGCCCAAAGGTCATTAAGACCATCATACTATTCCTTGTAAGATCACCATTATCTTTGCAAGCCTTATAACAAGGCTCAACAACATCCCTTACATATAATACAACAGATCAACACAATATTGCATTAATGAGCTTGGATATATTTATAAACAATCATAGTAGGGTTATATTAACATTAAGAACATTCATTTATTACATCAACATGTAAGGAATCTAGATATTATTAACCCTCATCATATTCATAATGCACATGTTTAGCATAAAAAAGTATTAACCATGTGGCTATGATAACCACCAATCAACATATCAAGGTTATGATCATATTAAGGAGGTTATTCCACCATCATTCCATCATATAAGAATGTTAAACATGAATACTCATCTTTATCTATTTTCATTAGAGTTAGGTTCACAAGATAAATTATATTAATGTTACTAATTAGCACTCATACCCAAACCCTAACTCACGGCATCCCCATTGGATCATGGGTGCATAAGGTGAAGCATCACCATCACATTCCATACCATTATCAAGTATGATACCACACATAAATCAAGGTGTAACCATCCGTTCATAGCATACTAGGGTTTCAACAATAGTAAGAGAGTACTTGCAACCCTAGATTATTTTTCCCAAGATTCTTAAACCCAAAAAGGAAGTCAATTGCACACCTAGATTCTTTTTCCAAGAAGCTCCACTCTTTCTTATTCCTTGGATAGGAAATTCACAAAATCACAGAGGGATGATGAGGTTTGTAGAACTAGGAAGTGGTGGAGAGAAAATGGCTCATTTTGGTACTTAGGATAAGTATATGAAACTTTAAGATAAAGAAAAAGAAAAGGTTGAAGTTCTAGTATCTTTCCAAGTGTCCATGGCCTTAAACTAATAAGAATATACAAGAACACACACAAGAAGCTCTGCCACCATCCATAGAGACATTATCATCCCTCTTTTCTTGAATTTCCAAGAAAAACAAATAACTCACTAGTTGATAGCTACTAAAGGTAGCTCATCCATGAAGGGGTAAACCCTAAAATACCCTTGGAGAAAACACCTTCATACCAAGGTTTAAATGGGAAACCGATGGATCAAAAAGCTCAAGAATGATGATATAATATACAAGGAACATAATACAAGTGATAAATTGCAAAGAAAACCTCTCAATTGGGTAAATTGTAGAAAAGTTTAAAATGTGCATAAAATTGCATACTTGCTCAAACAGTGTCCAAATTGGACCAAATTTGAAACTTAAGCTGCTATTATGATTTCAAAGAATATCACAAAGTTATATTAGATTTTAAGAATTAAATTATGATAATTAAGCTTATTCAACTCATTAAGCAAGTTTAGGGGTCTTACAAAAAGGTTTCCATTCATTTCTCCCTCCTCTTGCAATCAAACCTAAGTAGGTAAGTTAACATGATAGTTTGGGTTGAACCTAGATTTTTTGGATGAATTGTGCTTAATCAAATGGATGGTTGCTAAAAAAAATATTTAGAAACTACTGATAATTGGATTTTCTTGACATTCATATCAAAATCTCCTTAATTTTCTAATTCATTCCTCTATGATAATGAAATTAGCGGGAGACGATGCAAAACCTAGTTCTAAAATTTTAGTATATCAAATAAAATAAAACTATTAAATGTGAATGCATCTTCAAGTATTATGATATCACAATTTTAGTAATGTTTTTAACATGTTCAATGTTTGAAGACTTGAGTTAAGTTGGCATGAAGTTCTAGGATCCTTGGATTTATTATTTTTTCCTTAAAACCAGTCAAACTTATCTATTTGACCAAAAAATAGAGCTTGAGTTGACTAAAGACATTTTGGGGGAACCCAATCGACCAAGAAAGTTATTAAATCGACAGTCTCATCATAAAAATTTCTTTGAACAAAATTCAGACGATCGAACTAGTTAGGTAGACAAAATACATGATTAAATGAAGTTACGGATGATAAATGTAGCTAAAGGTTGTTCTCATAAATTAATATAAGGAATTGTTTAGAAGTGTTCCAAGAAAATCAAATGATATATATTATTAACTTAATTAAATTGCATTGGTCATAATCCACAATAACATCTAGAGATCCAAAATTCTATAGTGTTGGGAGATTAATGGTTTTGGGATAGAATTAAAGGAATAGGTGAATTAGGGTTCTCGATTCCTACATGAAGAGAAATTAAGTCATGATCTTTTCCTTACATATATTTATAAGAACTCTCTTTTCTAATATGTATAAAGGTTGATTCTTTAGCATTTGGATAAAAAAAATCCCAAATGAGTCCATTTCTTATTATATTTTCAAATTTCTTCTTTTGGGATTTTTGAGTGGAGAGGAAGTGACACATGTTTCCCTTATGTGTGAAACACAATTGTATGTGCCAGAGTAAAATTAGTATTTTACAATATGGTGTTGAACTCATGGTATTAGGAGCTAGAAACTACTACTAACTAAAATCAAACCATATAGGTCGATGTAAAGATTGGGTTGGTTGATTTAGAGCTAATAGTTAAAATTAACAAACAAATAAAGAAAGTTGGTTTGAAACTAAAGGCTTGGATTTTCCTTGATATAGTTGGTTTCATAACGGTACAACTAACACTTGATTTTAATTCTAGCCTACAATTAGTAATATTTATTAATTAAAAAGTAGGGATTTTTTCTTGCATTACCCTCATTTGTAGTCTAATATACTATTCAATTTTTTCATGAACACACTTTGGTAGTCTTCAAGAAAAATACTTAATGGTGAAAGATACTTGACCTCATAATTGTTATCCCTCTTTCAAAATGTTTTTAAATTGTACTAATAGTAATTTTCTAACACTTAATCCATCTTTCAAAGTGATAAAACTTTTGAATCATGCACAAGATGATCAATCATGAACATGCTAAAGTAAACCATGTTATCGTTGAAATTCAAATAAATAATATTTATTTCTTGATAGAAATTATCAAACACAAATGAACACCTAGATACTTATGAGTCATAGAGAAGAAGAAAATTAGCCCTGAATATTAAACCCAGTATCACAATAATTTGGATAAGAAGGAGTACATGAAATAACAATATGGAACCATGAAAAATTGAATAACAATGATCCCCTCTGATGATGGGTGCAAACTCCTGATGTTTTGGCCACTAAATTGCTTTTTGAAGGTTTTGGATGATCTCTTCTCAAATTTTTCTCCTTTTCTCCTCTCCTCCTTTGGCTCAAAGTTTGGGCTGTGATTGATTACGGTGGGTGTTGCAAATTAGGGTATATAGGATCATAACTTACAAAGGAATATTCTAAAATATCATACTTAGGTCAAATATATCAGCCTTCAATATATTTATGTCTTTCGTATCTAGTTAGTCGGTGCCACTGAATTCTTTGTTTCCTTGTCTGATCAGAAGCGAGTCTCTACCTGTGAAAGGAGAGTAGGTAGCATCGAGATATTATTATGGTTCTCAATATACCTCCTTGAGACCACTGGGTTGATGGTTGATAGAACTAACTTTTGTTCTGTGGCATCAAGATGGATCTCGATGGTGTTGATTTTTTGATATGACTTCCAATTTCTGGTGCAGTATCAGTGGTACCAAATTAAATATGGACTTGTGCTGAATATACTAAATGAACCTAAAATGCAAAGTTATTTCTTTAGGTTGAGATATAAAATAATAATTATGTGCAAAAATCACGCAAATAGATGAAATTTATACAAAAGAATTTCACATACTAGTCATGCAAAATATGATAAAAATACATATATATCAATAAAAATATCATGAAAATCACATAAAATACCCTATGAAATAATGAGCATGTTGGTGCATCAGAATCCCCCAAATATAATTATTTCGTATCCTCGAGGAACACCACTCTTGGATTTGGGTAAAACATACATCAAGAAGACAAATCAAATGAACTTAACTCTCTTGACCATCCTTCACTGGCCAGCCCCATATCAACCCTTGCTAACCACAAAACAAGTAGCTACACTAAAGCAATCAATCATGTATATAATAGGTGTTGATAAGAAAATATATAAAAACACAATTAAATTGGAACAGGAAAACATCACGGCCAGTAGGACACATGCTTGGTGCATATGTGATCTTCCTAGATACATTGCTTTAATCACAGATATAATCTACATGAAAGATGTTACTTGTATAAACATGAATGGGGTGAAATATCATGATGGCAACCTTTCGTGCAAAGTAATCGATGGATGGAATTGGCAGCTTGAAAATAGTGTTCACAAGAATAATCCATATCATTTATGCAAAGAATAAAACATGATATGTTTTGTGGAAATTAAGATGGAAGGCTAATGAGATATTTCTTGTTGAAAGATAGCAAACTCTCCTCCTATATATAGCATAGAAAACAAGTGAAAGGAGGAAAACTTAACCCTAATGAGCAAAGACAATGAAGCATGTAAAATAAACTAATAACTCTAAACTCCCTCTCAAGATGAAGCATGGGTGAAACACATGTCCAACTTGCCAATACATAAAAAGATAAAAGAAACCATAAATAAATTGGTCTCTCTTCACAATAAATAATCTTTGCTTGAATCTTGTAGCACTAAAATTGAATTACTCTAGCATACCCTTGAAGAAGATAGAATGTGGTAGGTAGTAAGTGGTGTTCTTTCCACATTGAAGATAACATTAATGCAGAAGCAATACCATTAGAATAGACTCCCTTTAAAATTGATAGTTTTCAGATCAAAAAGAGCAATAATGAATGAAAATTATAAACTATAATGACCATCCAAAGCAGTAGATGGTGGATAATATGTGTAGAAGTCATCTAAGTCACCATTGTTGTTGATGTAATTCTGCATAAGAAGAACCAACATCAGATGAATGTAAGGTAGTTGGGATAAGAGCACTATTATTGAAACTTTTTGCTATAGTAGGTGGGCATGTGTTTGGGGTGCGTAGCTACCGCCAAGACGTTCCATAGTAGGTATAAAAAAAAACCGATAAATATGTAGAAACTATACAACATGGTCAGATGATACGACTTAATCTCTTAATCTTCTCTCCTCCTTCCCATGTCTTCCCTCTACTCATGTTTAGAATCACACAAAAAGTATCATGAAAGTGGTTGGGTGAAAACTCATAAAAACTGATAGAGGAACAAATATGTAAATAATGACACATAATGACTATTGGTATAAAGGCATTATAGAAAAAACAAAGCACTACCGATATATAAGCATGATACAAAAAATAAAAACACAAGAATTTATGTGTTGTTATATTCATTATGTAAGATCCCTAATTTAAACAAAAGCACTCATCAATGTGGGCTAGAGAAACCACATGGAGAGGAAGAAAAACTAGTGTAGTGCCCCTTCTTTTTTTAGGTGCTTCATAAATTAACATGAGGTCTTTTGTCTCCAAATGTTGTCGGTAATGTAAGTCAATGTGCTACATGACCCGATTAGATAGATCTAGATAGAAAATTAATGGATCTTTGAGTGATCCAAAAAGAAACATTTGATAGGCACATTAGGTCAAAAATAAGATATGATTGAGGATCCAATAAACATAGGTATTGTGTGTATGGGAGGTATTCATAAAAAAAATATGTGGAGTAGTTCTACATTTCAAAGTGGATGTTCTCAATGGAAATCTTGAATCTATAAAGAGATTTCTCTTCAGTCACCATATCATCTCCATTGGTGATGTAAAGCATGATGTAAAGATAGGAAATTGGAACTTAAAGCTATCATCATTGATGGAACTCAAAGCTATCAGAATCACCACTAATTGATTGGACAGAAATCCACACTGATTAGTTGTGGGAGGGGGGTGATCGGACCACACCCTCTCATGCCTTGAGAGTTTACCATGTCGTCATCACCCCGGGTGGGTTCTCTCGATCATAAAAAAATTGATTGGACGTCTATGAGGTTGGGCAACATGATGGTTTGGCCCATGAAATTTTCTAGGCTTTGGAGAATTCTACCAAGGTGGCTCACACTAGGGAGACACACATGGGAGGTGAAATACAACCACTACTCTTTGTTGATCACACCACACACAGTAGGCAATGTGAGGAGGGGGAGTTCATTAGGGAAAAATTCAAAAGCAAGGGAGAATGAGGCATGATTGTCCACATGCATCGACCACCAATGCCCATAGCTAACTAGACTGATGTGTGATGTAGGACTCTAATAGGGTGATGAATTGCTTGTTGAAGATGTCTAGGAGGGTGCTTTCCAACAGGTGGTGCTTAGGTCAACCATGCTTGTCTCATCCCATTATATAGTCATGTTGGGAATCTGTTTGTTGTATAAAGGAAACCTTGGAGGGTGTTGTGGATGGTACGACGGCTAGGATAAGGGAACCTACATTGAATACATTAGGTTGTTAGCATGGAGAGATCAGAAGGCGGGAAGGATATGTGGAAGTGTCAAATAGATATATAGGACTAGGGGGAGGCACATAAACATTGGTGTTGATTAGGTACAAAGTGTCGCCATACCAGTTCAAAAAGATTGTATTTTTACGAAGAAGGAAGAAGAAAGTAAATAACCAAGGAGGTTGGGTTCATTATTGACGGGTGTCCAAGCCAAGAAGAGATAATAGTTGCCCGCAAAGAGGTGATCTCTCTTTTTATCCCCAAGGTTAGGATCAATGAAGAGTGTCGCCAGACAAGTTAAAAAAGATTGGATTTTTATGAAGAAGGAAGAAGAAAGTAAACAACCAAGGAGGTTGGTTTCATTCTTGACGGGTGGCCCAGCCAAGAAGAGACAATAGTTGCCCGCAAGGAGGTGATCTCTCATTTTATCCCTCAGGTTAGGATTAATGCTATCATACCATGAGGAAATTAGGACTTAAGGCTAATGAGATGTTTCTTATTGATAGATGGAAAACTTCCCTCATATAATAGGAAAGGAGGCAAGTACAAAGAAGCAAACTTAACCCTAATGGGCCAAGAAAATGGTCCATACTTACTAGTCAACTAGTTTTTATCATGATAATCATAGTGAACACTGGCCACATATAGGTTAACACATTAACTTAAGAAGGTCAACATCAACCTTGACCTAGACTAAGATAATATCCTCTTACGTTTTACAGCCATATAATAAATAAATAAGCAATTGATCTATCCAGGATTTATGTATTTTACATGTTCTCTCAATATATAGTTTCTTCATCCCTATTCTTAAATATACTTCTACGTATCAATTAGGTATTACAAACAATTTCACATAAATCAAAGAATTATGTAGTATCATACAGATGGAAATCATAAAAAAGCAAGGAAAATAATTTTAGGTACCACTAACACTAAGAGAATAAGCAAGGACTAAAGGGTTGTAGTAGTAGAGATCTGGTGGATGGTGAAAAGATACTAGATATCATGGACATTCTATCGCAAGAACTTGTTATGTGTTAATTTATGGGGATTTGGTAGGACCTCACAAGAGGACTGCATGTAACTTCATATACACATCTACTAAATGTAGGACTTGAAGGACTGAGTGGAGATAAGTATCTCCTTTTTATTTGTACAAATCTTTGTTCTTATACCTATTTACTTGGGGTTTCATGTTTCGACATCATTTTCTAAAATTTTCCTTAAAATTGCTACTAACACATGTCATCTATATCATTATGTGAGAATATTTGTTGAGTAGGTAACCATGCATTGTGTCCCTACTATGCATATATGTCAGCCACAAAGTGGACCTTATTTTTACTTGTTTATCATAACAGTTACCAAATATCCTAAGATGTACACATTGGGTTAGTTAGATTAGTTGAAGTAGTTGTATATTGGTGGTACAACCAATCTAATCTAGAAAATAAAATGCTAATAAAGTTTATAGTAATTTGTTTTTGACATTATCTAAAATAAAAATTTTGAGATGTTTAGGGGAGTATTAATCTATTATTAATCTAGAATTCCTTAAGTACTATCTTACATTACAAAAAAAATTAATCTGTTATTAATCTAGAATTCCTTAAGTACTATCTTACATTACAAAAAAAACATGTCTTTACTTCTTTACTTCCTAATAGTTTATTGACAACATAGGTTGTTAGTGTGATTTCTATATCTCACTGGGACATTAGAGTATTTTGTGGGTGCATTATGTCTATTTGGGTCCCATTTAACATCAAGAAGATGGCATTGGGTTATCAATACAATAATCGACCATGTATACTAGTTCCACCTAAGGTTGGAGTCCCTTTTTGTGTTGTGATATAGTGGTGGGTCTGGAGTCCTTGTATACTAGGCCTTGGGATAGATGTCGAATCCATAGGCATTTAAGTACATGTACTTATATGATATGTTTTCTGATGTATGCCAATGTCTGGTCTACATAAAGTAGTTTTACACAATCTTCATATTCTCTTGAGTTAGTTAGGGTTTTTTATGGTTTGAATACTATATAATGCAATAAAAATAGTTCTAATCATAACTATGTTTCATTTCCTGTATTTATTATAATATAATTTTAACAATAATTATGTAAAGACTCAATATTTTGTTTACTAATTACAGTGGTTATTGATTGATACAAGTGTGTTAAATTTATGGTATATGAACCTATATTATGCTCAGTGGTACTCTGGAACTGAATGCTAATTCCTACCATGAAACTTAAAAGACATCAAATAAACCCTTCAAGTTTTCCCAAATAGATGATTTAGAAAAAAAATGGAAAAGAATAAAATAAATAGATTACCATAATTTAAAGAAAATAGAATGATAAATGGGTACCTATATTATATACTATTGTGATAAACAATACAGTTTCACTATAAGGTTATCAAATCAATCAAGATTTGAAGGAGAATATTAAGTTATAACTTAAGGTAGTGATAGTCCTCCGTAAACCTTATTTTTGTATCTGTATCATTTCCTTCAACTCCCATGGTAGTTCCAACCAAATGATGTTTACTTTATCTTTTTGTATATGCTATGATTGAGGTGATTGAGAAAATGGATATATACCCTTTTTTCATCTCTTTTAGGAACAATTTCATGAACTTGTTGAAAATGTCACTTGACTTGTCGTGGAAGTTGGTGGATCCTTTCATTTGTCATACAACTTCCCATTTAGTGAGCTTATTTTATCATCAAAGAAGTGGTCCAAATTTGTAAAGTTCATCAATCATCCAAAACCCTAGAGGTGGTTTGTCATTTTTTTCATAAAAGTAATCCACTCAGACTTAGCACAACACAACCAACCTATCACAACACGACGAACATGTGACAAGTCAACTAAATTGTTATAAGACTTGCCTTGACTAACCAATGATTTTATATGATCAAACATTGAGTTATACCAATTTGTCATGACCAATGATCTAGACAACCTTATGTCCAAAAGACTGACTTCTTATCATTTTTAAGAAATCTCAACAATATCTTAGATCAACTTGATGTTGATTTCTACTTTTAAACATTTATAAGGCTCATTCTAACCCTGGTACAACTTAAAGTTTGTCTCTAATAAATGATCACATATAATTAACTTCAAAGTGTCATTATATATATAAATCTAGACACTATAGACAAAACCCTAATTTCTTACAGAATTGCTTTTGATATATGTGGGGATCAAATCTCATTAAGATATTGTTCATTCATTTAAACTTATATAAAGATGAAGCAGGTGTGTGTATTCCATATTCAACTATTCTTATTACTTGTGAAATTATCTTCATGCGTATACAAGCCATCCTTAGAACCACTATTAATGAATCCTATTACAAGTAAAATAACATTAAACCAAATGATAAACCAAGTTACAAAAAAAATTAAATTTTAAAATAAAGGATTTATGATTACAATCAATAGGGTGATATGTTTCCTTTCCTCTTCTCTACTTCAAGTATGTATGTCAATGTATTTAATTTCATATATCATTCTCTCTGCCCTTATTGGTAATGCAAAGGGGTAAAATGACTATTATAGATATAATATTTCTCCTTAAACTTCTTCATGTATATATGTCATGTAAGGCTTGCAAAATTTTATTGATAAGGAAATAGAAGATTATACAAAAGAGTGGTGATGTAGACCATGTATTAACAGCCAAATTCAATTTCATAACCCTTTTTATCAAATAAGAGATTATGGATACATGGTAAAAGATTATATAACATAATGTTAACTACATGTATAGAAAGAAGAAGTATTTAGATGGTCAAGGTTTAGGAGTTAGGAGAGGCCATGACCAATCTAAAAAGTATACTTCAATATCCTAAAAATATAAAATTGTCATATATGCATCAGCTCAATCATTGTTGGGATTTGGTACATTTTTGCATCATTTATTTTAAAGCCAATTCCCATTGAGGTGCAATGAATCTGTATCTCCTCCTTAATATCTCTCTCTAAAGCACCTCTCTCCCATTCATTGTGATGTATATATTACTCTATCACCTGTGTTTGATTTAATATCATTACATCATAGTAATGCATATAACATCCAAAACCACTAAAGATGGATGACCATTTGTATTATCTCCTCAATACGAGACACTCCAACTTTGTGTCCTATATAATTATTGAAAACATAACATCTGATCTTCCAAAAATCAACCTTGACATTATTATTTCTTCCACTTTATTAGGAGAACACCTACAACACAAAATACGTTACATAATGAATGGATGTACACATTTTTATATAAAACATATTGTCTAATTTAGACATAATCTTGTAATCACAACACAGATAGTACAACCATATTACTTCATCAAGTATTGCATATGTTGTGAAAGATATCTTTTTGTACTTCCTCTTCAGTGCAAATAGTGTACTATAATATCATAATTTTAAATTGATACCTCTCCACATCACTAGATTTTATATTGACTAAAATGGTGATGCAAATTACTCTATCCACTTTCTTTAATCTTGAAATATTTTTATCAAGATATTTCTCAATAAATATAGTATATGAATAACTCCATCATAAGTATCATTAAACAAAATATAATTAGTGACAAAATACATTGGTGTTTGTCATTATGGATGTGCTCATTTCATGTGCTATGATTATTCATTTACCCCAAATAAATTGGAAATCGTGGTAACTCTCCCCCTAGAGTCTAAAAAATAGGATTTGAACTAAATACATTCGTAAAATTAAGGGAGTTTATCAACAAAGCCTCATTTTGATAGAAGAATCTAAAAAGTGACTCCCTTGTATTGATTATAACTTTTTTTATCTAAATGAAAACTTTATAACAATTTATTTCATTTTCAAGCAACCCCTATTAGATAAAACCTCTACAATTGACCACAAATTTAGATAACCAAATTGGTTATTAGATGTGCATGACATGTCTCCTCCCAACACAAGTGTTGGGAAATACGGGCACATAGTATAACATCAGAAAAAAATTATATCTATTTGTATTCCTATAAAATCAAGATCATGTTAACTACTATGACATAGGAAGGATGGTTTAACGAGTTATACCTGGTCTTGGAGTAAGTCCATCGACAACAACTTGCTTCAATGCAACTATTTCCAGTTGTCCTTGGATGGTGGTTGTGCAGCTCCGGGTCTTCACCACGAACAATGAACAGGACAACTTCTATAGTGACTCCTGTGGTATAGCTATAGAATGTAGGATGTAGTTGTCTTCCTAGAAGTAACCAAAGGACTCCTTCCTCTAGAGTGGTCCACACGGACCAATTAGAACTCTTGTTGTTCAAATAGAATATATAGGAAGGAGTTTTCCCTCCTGTTGGCATACTAGTCACAACCTTGCACTCCCACGACAACAACAATCAGTTATTCTCTCCCGTGGCTATCCCACCCTAGTCCGGTAGGACTTTCCTTGGCTCTCTTGGTTATCACAACTAGAGAGGACAACAATTGTTAGAGGAACTAATTCTCAGTTGTATGTATTGTGTCCTGGGAATCCTCCAGTATCCTCTATTTATAGTAGAGGCCAGTGTCATGGTTCCCAGTCTCTACGGGATTAAGGAACTAGAAGACCTTGGATTTTCACAACCTACGATAGCCGAAACGGCCATCTGGTGACCCAGACGGTCGTCTAGTACACGATACAGTCATCTCACAACTTCTAGACGGTCGTTTGGCAGTTTCCCAATCGTAAACAAATTTGGCAATTTTGATTCCAATTAATATCACATATTAATTCCTTGCACCACAAGAAAAGTGCAATCGAAATAATTCAAGAAACATCTAGAATTTTCATTCGGCCTAACCAAGCCATCTCACATAATCAATATTCCCGTATCACACACCCAGAAGAGCATCTGGTGAGTCTGAGGTGAGCCGATTGGTTCAATCACATTGAATCTGTAAGTTCAAGGGCAGAACTTGGCCAATTTGAACTCTGACTATCCTGACAACCCAAGTGGCCATCTCAACACTTGAGACACTTTTATAGCTCCCTAAACAGTCGTCTCAACACTTGAGATGGTCGTTAGATAGTTCAATCAACCAATCTATCAATTTGTTGTGTGAATTGAATACTGAAACACTTTAGTAATCAATCTAATCACCATTCAAGATAAACTCCTCTTCTAGATGAGTTCCTTTATGTGAGACCCTATAGGTCGATATCACATTGGTAGTGAATGTCCATAACTATATTATGAAATCACAAGAAAAGAGTGGTTCCTAGTCATACATCAGTGCTAACCAAGTGAATGGAAAGTTGGAGTACAATTTCCACCTACAATCTGTGTAAGGTGTTGTAGCGATTGTATAATTTCTTTGTCTATGATATCTAGAGTGAACTCGATTCATGGACTCATCATACTCTAAATGTTCATCTCATGTTTCTTGAACCAAGAGCAGACTGCCTGATATAATGTGACCTCAATATCATATATTGATTCACATGTGCATGTGCATGTGCATGTGTTTCTCAATCTTGCTTATCAGGTGACCAGGATATCATACTCTAGTAGGAGGGACAAATCCCATATCTAGAACTCACAGTCCATCCCCATGTGTCAAAGTCACCCAATCATCACTGTTATAACAACCCATGTTTAAGGACTTTGTTTGATGATGTCAAAGCATACCCAACGACAGGTGATGAGTGTAGTGATTTCACGTCTGAGAATCACAATCACCACCTTCACGATGAGAGATGACTATGACCACCAATGATGGTTTCCATCTATCACTGTCAAGGTGGGTTTGTCTGATACACTATTCTCTAACATGTATCTATGTGCTTGGCTTGATATTGCCATATCGGGACTAATGAGATTATGTCATCAACCAACCCACACTCTAGTCTTTAGGGTTTAGGGTTTAGGGTTTAGGGTTTAGGGTTTAGGGTTTAGGGTTTAGGAATAATATCTCAGTTTTGTGAATATTGGGATCTGGCATGAAAATCCCTTCACATCTTGATTTAAGTCAAACTCTTTGACTATCTTGTCAAGTTTAAAAGATCCCATCCCTGAGATGCTTGTTTTAATCCCAGATTGAAGCTTGTAATTCGTAGATTTTATTTGTATTCTTTGAAATCATGAAACCTGTTAGGTTGTGTCACGTACACATCCTCTGGTGTATTCCTTTTAAGGAATCCGGTTTCCATCTTCATATGCTAAATCTCACAATCTATTTCAACTTCAACAACAAGCATGACAATTGGTAACATGATTACTATCATGTTCAACAACTTGAACTAGTTTGTAAAATATTTTAACCGGTTTTTCCTTTTATTTTGTAGGTCTCTTCCACAAGACATTATTACTCCCTTTAGGTATTACCCCTTTGGTGGTGCTATCAAGGTCCTACCTTGTTAGATTACAAGGATCCCATAATAGTAAAAAATAGCTTCTAATTGATTAGTTGGCTCATCTATTATAACCAACCCATCTGAATTGTTGGAGTCACAATCCTCCAATCTCATAAGTGTTATACTAGAACGTATACTCTGTGTTACTTGATGAACTTGAGATTCTACAAAAACTTGTGATTCTCGTAGTTCTCATTGTACATGTTTTTGATCTCGAACATTTTGAGTTATATTGTTACTCCCACTGACTCTTTAGGAATTCATTTATCCTATCAACAAAACACTTTTTATTGGATTGGGATTAATAGTAATCTTCAACAATCATGGTTTATGGATAAAAATTCTTCAAGAAACTACTTTCTTAATGCATGCTTCCATCCTTTAGAGATATTGGGACATTCCCAAATCATATCATATATGACGCGTTATAAACCATTTAGATGGTACATTGTTTAGTGTTGGCTTTATATATTTATGAGGATAAGAAGATTAGATTAACTGATAAATATATCATGACACATCATGGTATAATTCCTTCATTCTGACACATCATCGTGTTCATATAGATTTGACTTGTGATACATTATCACAATGCTTTCTTTGTAGGTACTCAAGGTATCAATGCAAAGTATTTCAACATTTGATCTCATCAAAATTTCTTAATACTTTCATCAAATGCATACTTCATTTATAGTATCCTTGAACAATTTCAAGAGATTTGTGTTTCCATTTTACGGAGTACATATCATCATATTACCAGTAAATTAAACAAAGTATTAGTAATTATGTATAACATTTGTTCCATAAGATCTTCATGCATAACATGTATGAGGTCTAATGGAAAGCTTATCCTTCCACTACTTCTAGTGAATGATATCATGTCACATTACAAGAAAGACTCACACATTTCCTTAGTTTCAGTAACCAAAGGAGTTTATATTAACATCAATATGTATTATAAATATGCATTTCTTACATGTACGTACATGGTGACTATTGCTAATGATAATCTTGAGTTATCAATTATGATCTTTCGGTAACATTATAAAAACTCATCTTGAAGTCTTTTGTATAAAGATCATTGGATGTATGGGCATTTCCATTCAAGATCATATCTTTTAAAATAGAAAAACTAATCTCATACTTAATTGATATATCATCCTTGTCATAAAAGATGCTCTAAAGTAAATGTTTCTATTTTATGGCATAATGAACTAGTAGTTCAATTAGCTCTATAACATTTCCTTTGAGCTAAGATAAATTTAAATGTAGACTAAAGCTTCCACAACTCTTGCTCTGCCTTTGTCCATCTTTTTGTCCTTCCCTGAAGACCTTTACTTCTTGTTAGATCATGCACATCAGTATGTCAGATCTGTGTTTGGTATCACATACCAAAACTAAGAAGTAATCAAATTTATCTTATAAAGTTTATACCTGAAGTGAAAGACTAAGTACCATCCTTCTTCTTCTTCTTTAATTACTCTAACCAGAGTGGGCAATTCTTTTTCCAATGTCTAGGCTGGTGACAATGGTGAAAATTTCCTCTTATTTTCTTTACTCCACCTTTTGCTTTGAGATCTGAAGACTTGGGCTTTTATCTAGCTTTTCCTTTGCCTTTAGACTTTCCCTTTGTCTTATTGATCATCATCATAGACTTGGGCTTGTATTTCTTCATTTGTGTCTCATATGTTCTCAACATGCCCAACAACTCTATCAACGGCTTATCAAAGTTGTTCATGTTGTAGTTAATGATAAACTGACTATATGACTCAGGCAGGGACTGTAGAATCACATCTGTGGTCAACTCTTGACCCAAGGAGAATCCCAATCTAGAAAGGTTCTTCACATACCCAATAAGCTTGAGCACATGAGGACCTAATGGATCTCCTTTTGCCATGTTACATTTGAACAGTGCCTTAGAGACATTGTATCTCTCCTATCTTGCCTGATCTTGGAACATGTTCTTGAGATGTGTGACCATCTCAATCACATACATGTTCTCATGCAACTGCCTTAGCAACTGATAGTTCACAAATCATAGTATCAGACACTCGACATCCATGATGTTTTTAGTATGCTTCTTGTAAGCATCCTTGTCAGCCTTTGGTGTATTATGAGGCGGTTCCTCTAGTTCTGGGGTCTCCAGGACATAGAGCTTGCGTCCTTGTGTGAGAACGATTCTCAGCGTCTTGAACCAATCATGGAAGTTGTTCCCAATTAATTTGTCCTTTTCAAGGACCAATCATAGAGAAAAGTGATTGTTGTTTGTTACCATTTGATTCTAAAACAATTTGCAATTTTTTCAAAAACTCATTTTTGATTTGATGTGAGTGAAATTTTGGGTGATAATAATTTAATCTTTAATTAATTTTCATTCTCATTATTTTGTTCAAAATTATAAGCCTCAAATATCAATTCAGAAAATTGTAGCGAAGAATTTTATAAAGAGCCAAGATCCATATTTTATCAAGTCATGAGTCCACTTTGGTTGATCACCCATAACATGACTATTTAGGTAGGGAACTTGCCAATTGCATCATATGCAACTCTTGGATAGATGATATGTGCAACTCCTTACCATAATCATCTGCATACTTCTGGGCCCATATACTATGAGAATCAACAATTAAGCTTGTCCCAATAACCAATACGATATTAATGTACCCCGCTTTGGCGGCACCTACTATTGGGAAATATGGACACAGAGTATGGTAGCGGAAACAAAATTTTTTATCTATCTGTATTCCCATAACAACAAGATCACATCAACTACTATGAAATAGGAAGGATGGTTTTAGCAAGTTATACCTAGTCCTGGAGCAAGTCTAGTGACAAAACTCATTTCTTTGCTACTACTGACTAGTTACTCTTAGAATGTGGTTTTGCATCTCTTGGTCTTCACTATGAACAACTGTCTATTCAACATCTGTAGTGACTCTGGTGGTCTCGCAATAGATTGCAGGTTGACTTTGCTCTATGAGTAATAGCCAAAGGACTCCTGCCTCTAGAGTAGTCCACACTGACCAACTAGAACCCTTATCGTTCACCAAGAACAGGTATGAATGAGTTGTCCCTCCCGTTGGTGTACTAGTCTCCAACTTGCTCTCCCACAACAACAACTTTTTAGTTATTCTCATCCATTGGCTATCCCTCCCTATCGGGTAGCACTTTCCTGAGCTCTCTTGGTTACCACAACCAAAGAGGACAACAATTTCCAAAGGAATTGATTTTTAGTCGTCTATGTTGTGTTCTGGGAAGACCTCACTACCCCTCCTTTTATAGGCGGGGTTTGCGTCAGGATTCTCAGTCTTTACAGGATTGTGAGGGAGTGGAAAGGACCAGAAGAACTTAAACTTTCACAACCTATAAGACACCAAACAGTCATATGGCACACCCAAACGATTCTATAGTGAGTGAGATGGTCATCTCACACTTCCAAACAACCGTTTGGCTGTTTCCCAATCACACATGAATTGACAATTTTGATTCCAATTAATGTTACATATTAATTTACTTACACTCCAAGTTTGTGCAATCTAAACTATTTGGGAAACATATCGAACCTTCGTTCATCCCAACCGAGCCATCTCACCTAGGAGAGACGCCCATCTCATTCACCCAGACGCATGTCTGGTGAGTTGAGACGAGCTGGTCAGTTCCATCACATTGAACTGGTCGGTGTAAGGGTATAACGTAGCCAATTCAAACTCTGATTAGCCTGACAGCCCAAACGGCTGTCTCAACACTTGAGATGCCCATATGGCATGCCCAAATGATCGTATCACTCAGTGAGATATTTTTTGGCAGTCTAGTCAGCCAATCAGTCGATTTGTTGTGTGAATTAAAAGCCTAACACTTTAGTAATCAATCCATTTGTCATTTAAGATCAAACTCCTCTTCCAGATGAGTTCCTATGTTTGTGACCCTATAGGTCCCATGTCATGTTGGCAGTGAAAGTCCTTAACTAGATTATGACATCACAAGCAGAGAGTGGTGCCTAGTCACACATCAATGCTATCCAAATGAATGGAAAGTTGGATAACAACTTCAACCAACAATCTGTGTAAGGTGTTGCAGTGATTGTATAATTTCTTTGTCTCTGATATCCAGGATGAACTAGAGGCATGGAAGGTCATCCTCTCAACATTCAATCCATGTTCCTTGAATCAAGAGTAGAATGTCTGAGATAATGTGAGCTCAATATCTTATATTGATTCACATGTACATGCTCATGTGTTTCTCAGTCTCAATTATCAAGTGGCCAAGATATCATATTCCAATAGGAGGGACAAATCCCATATCTATCGCTCACAGTCTATTCTCATGTGTCAAAGTTACACAATCATCACCGCAACCCATTTTTTAAGATTGTGTTTGATGTTGTCAAAGCATACCCAATGACAAGTGATAAGTGCAATTATTTCAGGTCTAGGAATCACAATCACCACCTTCACTATGAGAGATGACTGTGACCACCACAACCATGTGTTCCTCTCAAGGTGGGTCTATATGATACACTGTTCCCTAAAATTTATCTATGGTACTTGACTTGATATTTCCATATAATGACTAATGAGATTTAGTCATCAACCAACTCACACTTTGATCTTATGTGTTATTGTTGTCTATCAACCTTCCACATTGAGGGTACATTTTAGAATTTTGTGAGAAGAAGAGGAGGTTGTTTAGGATTTTGTATAAGAGACGGTGTTTTTTGGGATTTAAGGATACTTGAGGGGGATTTTGGGAAAAAACTCTATCTTAAATTACCTAAATATAAAATTTATGACACGCATATATGTTTAGTATGTAAGCTTAATTATTCTGATGTATGTAGAATTACAATATTGTCTCCAGAAAATGACACAATGTTCGTTACTGTGAAAAGTATAACTATTATGTGAATCCATCACTATTTTATGTTATAATCTAATAGTTTTCTCTATGTGCACATGTTCATCTACATTTAGTTTACAAAAAAAACTTTCATATCAAATAATAAATGAGTAATGTCTATGTATATTTGTAACTTTATCAAAATAGTCAAATTCACGACATGTAGTGCACTAAATTAAATGGCATAGTTGTCATGACGTGGCATCTGAGTAGGTTTTGTGATGCAGTTTCTACATATATAGTACACGTTCGAGCCTTACATTTGTCTATTAATGAATAGAAGAATACAAATTTTATATGTAACATTTATGTGAAATAGTGATATACACCTGGGTTGACATGATAATATATATATATATATATATATAGATATAGTCAGGCTAGTGTACACTTGAGTGTACTGGAGGCACCGTACACCTCAATCATTTTTAAAGATGTAGTAACTTTTTAAAAATTCTAAACCATTGATCTTCTTAAATATCTTAAGAACATACTATATAATAAATTTTAGCTCATTTGGATACTTATAGGTCGTTCATCTATAGGAGGCAAAAATCATGTATTTCCAATTAGTTTTGTGTGTCAATTTGTTTATCCTTGGATGAGTGACTTACACTCATCCAAATGATCTCAAATTTAGTATGTGTCCTATTATTATTGTAACCATGAAGATCAATGTATTATATTTTAGAAAGACAGGGTCTAGATAGGCAAACTCCATTGAGGTGTACGACGTAATCTATACACTCGAGTGTATTCTAGCCTGACTCTCTCTCTCTCTCTCTCTATATATATATATATATATATATATATACACTACATATATATATATATTCATATATATACATATATATGTATCTATATATATACATATATATACATATATATACATATATATATATGTATATATATGTATATATATGTACATATATATGTACATATATATATATGTATATATATATATATGAATATATATATATATATATGTGTGTGTGTGTGTGTGTGTGTGTGTGTGTATGGATGTGTAGTCATTGCCCGTGTGGGTACAATAGCTTTGCTACCCATCCAAAGTGACGTGTTGGCATAAACAGTAAATAGTTTAAAGAACTAAAGAACCAGATTTTGTCTTCTTCACGCGTTGTTCCATCGCCAACCTGCTCAGATCACAAATTTTTGTGCATCCGCCGTTGGATGCCCTACTACATTCAATGAATCCTTTCCATACCGAAGGCATGTAGCATTCCTATTGCTGTTGGGGTTGGGTACCTTTTAGCTCATCGGATTCACCATGTCCTAGTATGGCTAGTTTGTGGGATTTTGGCGGTGGGAAGAGAATCAGAGAGAGTCCTCGGTGATAGAGAGCATTAAAGAAGCGAGCAAGGGGCATAACAGAATGGCTAGAGGCAATAACCGGGAAAGAGTGAAATTAGAGCCCCAACAAATTTAACATGTTTCGGATTCATGGTCGATAGTCACTGCTTGATTGGTACTCTCCCCCTTCTTCCCTCTTAACCTCCGCCCCCACTCTTGGTGGGCCTAATCTATGCGATTGATTTCTGTTGTGCATCATTACTTTTAGGTAAAAAAGCAATCAGCCCCCATCATTAGCATCATCCCAACCTGTGCTCATCTGCTTATCGTTTACTGGCTTCAATGTGCATCACTGATGGCATTTTTTCTTTCTTTTGCACTCTTACCGACCGGCTCTGTGAATGAATATGCCGATGTTGACGGTGGGTTTGTGCTTGGCTTTATCAAATCATCCCATGGTTATGTGATCATGACTCTTACTTTATAGGAAATCTACCGTGTGTGGGAAACCCAATTTGTGTTTAGATTTTTGTTTTGAAGTAGTAGTTGTCATACATGCTTTTATGTTCTACGATGATTTTTTATGTGGTTTTACAGTTCTTGGTCATCAATCCATATCTACATCTCCATACCCGAACAACATGAATGGCTTCCCCAGTTATCAGTTTTTGTAGAGGAGGACGACGAAGGTGTATTTGTGCATATTTGAACCTTCTATGACGTTCGTCAGAGTATCCAGTAAAGATATCGATCTTCACCAGATCAAATTCACGTTCTCGACATGCTATTGTGAAGCTCACACCATTGAGGAGGAGGGAGGGGTGGGAGAATTCCCTGATCTATCTGCATTTTAGGAGTAGTAGTTTGTCCACGATACAACCAGTTAGTTTTGTATTCTCTTCATCACTTCAATCAGTTATACTCATTTTCTTGCTTTTTCATCATCACAATGTGTATTCGTCTCTCTGCCTTTTGTGTGGGAAAGAAACCCAATTTTGTGTCTTCATTTTTCATTTTTGAAGTAGTAACTGTCATACATGTTTTTATGTTTCACATAGTTACTCTTTTGTTATATGTGGTTACTCTTTGGACTGACAGAGTTAGTCTTTGGTGTTTCAGGGTTACTCTTCTATCTTGTAGAGTTACTCCCACACGCTGTCATGGATCCCAGCCTTGATACAGATGTTGCTGATGCAAGTGTCGACCGTGAAAATGATAATCCTCATTCTTATCCTTCTGTTGGTGCTTCCACTCTGACCCCAACTGTAGTCCCTAGAATTGGTCTCCAGTTTGGAAGTTTAGATGAAGGTATCTCCTTCTATTCTAGATATGCTGGCATGATTGGTTTTAATGTCAGGAAAGACGACAACAAGTATAAATGAGGAACTAAGATTCTGGTTGCCAAAGATCTGGTTTGTGACAAGCAGGGTAAAATCAGCCGTTCTAAGAGGTCAAGAGGGCTTCTGAGCCCCGTTTGTGATGAAGTGGGTAACTTGTAGGAAAATATGTGCAAGAAGCACATGCATTCTGTGAAGAGGTGTGGTTGTGGAGCCATGATCCAGTTCACACTGGATAAGTCCTCATCCATGTGGGTTGTGATTGCCTTTCTAGAGGAACACAACCACGATCTTGTTGAAGATGCGCATCTCCGTTACCTGAAGTGTAACTCATCTCTTGATGAAACTCAAAAAGAGATCCTTTCTTCCATGAGCCAAGCTAACATACCTGTATTGAGAAAAATTGCATTGATAGCATCCGAGTCTAGCGGCTATGAAAATCTAACATTTACCAACAGACAAGCTCATGGACACATCAGTAGCAAGAGGAAAGAGTCGGCCAAATACGACGTCGACATTGTTTTGGATCACTTTGCTAGGTTTAAGGTCCTTGATCCGAAATTCTTCTATACATACCAAAACGATCCCGATTGCTGCTTCACTCATCAGTTTTGGGCTGATCCTGTCTCCGTTGAAGATTGTGGGATGTTCGATGATGCGATTGTATTTGACACCACCTACCACACCAACAAGTATTCGATGGTTTTTGGAATGTATGGTGGAGTTGATCACCATCGCAAGATAGTGTTGTTTGCTTCAGCTTTGTTGGTCGATGAGAAGTACAACTCCTTTGTCTATGTTTTCAAGCAGTACTTACTTTGTTTTGTCAAGGAGCCGATTTCCATCATAACCGATCAGGACCCTGCTATGAATGTTTCTATCATTACAGTTTTTCCAAATTGCAAGCATCGCTTCTGTAGCTGACACATCCTACAGAAGCTTCCCTCTAATCTTGGTGATGTTCATAACAAGGACCAGATCATAAGCTCCTTGAATGATTGTGTGTGGAATGTGGATGATGTTGACATTTTTGAAGAGAGGTGGGATTCTATAGTTCAAGAGAATGATCTATTTTCCATTACTTGGCTTTTTGATATGTATGTGATGCGTCGGGATTAGGTTCCATGCTATACGCAGTCTTCTTTCTTTGCGGGCATGAGGACAACTCAAAGGAGCGAGAGCCTAAATGCGTTCATTAGAAGCCATGTGAAAAGTAGGAAGACTCTCTTTGAACTTGTATGTTCCTTGGAGACTACTTACTCTCATGTGCGGGAGATTGAAAATTTCAAAGACTTTGACGACGAGTACAGTAAACTCCCTTTTTCATCATTGTGGTCTCTAGAGGAGCAAATGAGAGGTATATACACCAAGTCCATCTTTAAGATCTTTCAGTCTGAGGTTCATTAAAGCATGGTCTACAATGTAAAGTAAGCTTTAGAAGAATGTGTCTTTGAGGTGTATCGTGTCGGTAGCCTTGGATCTACCCATTTCTTGAAGAAAGATTCATCTAGTGAGATTGTTTCGTGCAATTGCTTTATGTTGGACTTCAAAGGTATCCTTTGCAGGCACATCCTGTCTTATTTGAAGAGCTGTGACTTTTGCATTCTTCCCGAGCCATACATACTGAAGAGGTGGACCAAAGGGTACAGAGAACACCCTTTCATTTTTGGCAAAGCATCAATTAAGCATCCATCCACTGGGAGGAAACTTCATCTTGTTTCTGCCTATAATTCGATTGTCAACATAGCATGTAGGAACAACGCTATAGATCTTTGCCATGAAAAACTGTTAGCTTTGTGAAGGGAGCTCTTAGACTTGGATCTCACTGATATTGGTGCAGGTGCTAGTGTAACTACTTCTAATACAACTTCTTCATCTGTTGTCAAGGCCCATATCCCTAGTATTTGAAAAACTAAGGGGAGACCTAGATCGACCGATGTGAGGTTTAAATATGGAATTGAGATTGCCCAGTCTAAAGAGAGAGGCAGTGCAAAAATTTCTTAGAGTTTGGGGTTAACCATGATAGCAGGAACTTCCCTATGAAGAAGTAGTCCATTCTCCAGGGATACTCTTTCTGGACTCTGTGTTGTTGTTTTTTACTGCTCAATGATTATCTCTGGTGCTTCTCATGTGGTATGTTGATGTTGGACGTGTGTATTTGCTATCTCATCTTGCTGCTACTTGATGGAGCTAGAACTTACGTTGATAGATTACGCTTCCGGTGGAAGTTCTAATTGTGAACCAAAAACTCAAGGGAGTTGATGTTCTCTATCTAGGTTTACCTACAACTGGTGCTAGATAAATGCTCCAACCCCACAAGAGTGTGGAAGCCTTATCATAGTACAGATTTAGGATCGAACCCAAGGGACAATGTTAAGAATCTGAGTGTCTTTATCTCATTTCGTCTCGATCTAAGTTAATCATCTATGACTAAAAGTTTGATTTGAGTTATTTAACCTAAAACATGCAAAAGTAAAGGCAAGTATAAAAACAAGTTTAAGGATTGAAATCAAAGATTAGCAAATGATGATGGATCACTGGGGTGATGCGGGTGTTCACCTCCACTACACATGCATTGTACTTGTACCAAACATAGCAAGACCTACAAGCAAGATACATGGATGTTGTGCAATGTCAATGTCTTACGAGACAAGAGCATTGCACCCATCCTTTACGGGTTGAGCAAATCTCATCCGGTACATATCCATGTGTCAATGAAGATATGTAGTCTCTGAAGAGAGAGAGTCCTACCCAAACTTGTGAAATGTGTATCGGAAAACTAAAAAGCGAGCGATAATTACCAATTCGATTAGTATCCTTATAGACTATCCCTCTTTCGAGCATATAGCTATGAGAAATGTAGGAGTGTTGCAATGTCAGCCATTCCCAAATGAATGGTCAAGTACTTTGCACCACTCCCTCTGCAGAGTGTGTTCCTCGACCCATCAAGGTCATATTTTCATACGTCAATTGATTCCATTTCATAATATGAAAATACAACGATGGAGGTGAGTTTACTCCACTCGTTAGAAAGTGTTCCTAGATACCGAAATGGATGTGCGGTGGATACACACACCAGAAACCAACACTACATCGGTATTTGAGTCCTAAGAGCGGTCGTAGACAAACCACAACGAAAGACAATAGATGTATACAAGAATGTGGCCAACATTCAAGCATGTATGAAACGATTTAGTATTGAATCGGAAAGATAACATATTTTTAGTATGGATTACAAGGCATGGGAAGCGGGGCTTGTCCCCGCACCCCAGTGGATGGAACTACTCGCTCCTCATGTGAGAAATAAGAATAATAAGAAAGAGAGAGGAATCCACCATGGAAATGGTGCAGAAGGTAGTCGCAGCTCGGTGAAGATGATTCGGTCTTCTACGTCATGTCAGAGCAGATCTGAACGCCGAATGAGAGATGCCAAGATAGACCGGGCAGTCTCTCTCGCTCCGTCTTCCTTCTCTTCTCGGTCTCCTTGAATGTAGCCCAGGCAGTAGGTGGAGTGGAACTGGCATGGATGGAACTGGATCTGGATCAGACCTATGTACAGGAAGCCTGTTGGCGTCTCGGAAGTTGATGAAAAAATGGGGACCCTGCTGGTCCTATTTATAGGCACAGATCTGGCCCTCATGCTTTTGGTGTGAGTCCAAACAGTCTTGGATTAATAGTTACCAAATGATCTGGAGATATTTTTGCTCAAACGGTTTTTGCTTTACTTAGACCAAACAGTCTTGGTATTTTAGGCTCAAACGGTTTGGGAAACCGATTGCCTTCATTCGGTTTGCTCCCATAAAATGATTTTGCTCTCTCAGTTTGGTGTCCAAATGGTTTGCATGCAATTGGCTTAAACGATTTTGATAGCAGCAACTTCAAACAGTCTTGCAATCCCTTTTCCATTTGGTTTCGTATGCATGTGCTCTTCCAAACAGTTTTAGAATCCTTGTGCAAATGGTCTCAAGAGTCCATTCGGTGTTGGTAGTCAGCAGCTTCATCAAACAGTTTTGCAATCCCTTTTCCATTCGGTTTCATATGCATGTGCTTTTCCAAACAGTTTCAGAATCATTGTGCAAATGGTCTCAAGAGTCCATTCAGTCTTGGTCTTTGGTTTCTCTATGCTTGTATCAGTCTTCGGTCATGGGATTAGAAGCGCTCTTGGTCTAGGGTCTCACGGGCCTCACGGTTCCATGGCTTAGCAGTCTTCCTCGCCGTTCGGTCCTTCCTTATCAAACGGTCTTGCAGGGGCAGCGGTCTTGGGCTTCCGTCCTATTGGTTTGGGAAACCAAGAGGTTTCTCTCAGTTCTGGTCTTGCATCCTTGCCACTGCCCATACGGTTTCAAGTCAAGTGAGCAAACAGTCTCAGCGCACAATCCTCAACCTTCACGGTCTTGGAACCGTGAGGCGCCAAGCGGTTGGCTAGTGGAGAGAGGGCATTGTAGATTGCCGCTGCTGCTGGTGAGAAGGCCGTCGTGGACAGTGGTGGTGTCAACGGGCAAGTCGCGGGCGTTGCTGGCATGAGCTGCAGATCGTGCTTGTAGGTCGTGGAGTCTTGAACCAGTAGGTCGAGGGGTCAACTAATTTGTGAGGTAGGGGACAATGCGCCATGGCCGTGTTGAGACAACATGATCATGGTGAGGCCTCTGCCTTGCACGGGCATGGCGGGTGAAGACTTGGGCTCTGATGGTGGTGCGCCATGGTCGTGGCGTGACAACAGAGTCGTGGTGATGCTACTGCCCCATGACCGTGTTGCCTCGCACGGGTGTGGCGGGCGGAGACCTTTGGTTCTGATGGTGGTGCACCACGGCCGTGGCGTGACAACACGGTCGTGGTGATGCACTGCCCCACGGTCATGCTGCATCGCACGGGCGTGGCAGGTGGAGACCTTTGGTTCTGATGGTGGTGTGCCACGACCGTGGAATGACAACACGATCGTGGCGGGGGTAACGGAGCACGGGTGTGGTGAGAGCTCTACTTCATGATCTTGATCATTTGTTGCACAGGCTTGGATTAAGAGTCAGATTCCAAACGGTCTTGCGTTAATCTTTTCTCCAAACGGTCTTGAATTGATTGTCCAAATGGTCTGGGTTATGCCTCCAATCGGTCTCTACCGGCCTATCGGTCTTGAGACCATTTGGGCTCAAATGGTCTTGGGACCGTTTGGGCTCAAACGGTCTTGAGACCGTTAGCACAAAACGTTTGGGTGAAACCAGTTGGTCAAAACCATTAGAGTCAAGGTTGTAGGGGTCATGACCATTGGCAATGGTTGAGGATGATCTATGGAGGAGAGGGAATGTGAGTAGGGGAGGATGAGATCAAAATAAGCTAGAAACAAGGGTAATTAGAATTAGTAATGCACTATTTACATGAAACTGAAGAGATACTTAAAGTAAATCAGAACAAGGGTAGATCAGTCGATACGAGGTACAAAATCCCTAGAATTGGTGACTGAGAGGATGGATCTAGAGGATTCATCACCCCACCGAACATAAGTGTTGCTCATCCTGAGGAACGAAAAAGCCTAAGACTTAAAATAGTCAGAATTTTTATGAAAATGAAAGAAAAAAATGAAGAAAAACAAAATTAGGGCAAAAATGTCGAAAAACCTTTGAATTGGTGACTGAGGATGAATCTGGGGGATTCATCACCACACCAAAACTTAAGCATTCATCGTCCCGAGGAATGGAAAACTTATAATAGTCATCAATGAAATCGTTCATCTCATGATTGCCTCATTCTTATGTCATATCATAATTTTGTTCATGGCTCAGATCGATACAGCATCAAGTCTTCCTTAGATCACGGAATACATCTTATGATATCCTCATTTCTGCGTTCACTTTGCTGAAGTATTTCCTTCTCACTTTCTGTTGTATCGGTCATGTAAAAAGTTTAATGAGACTTTGAAAAGACCCACAGAATAAACAATATGCATATGATCCATCACAGGTGTTTTTAAGAGAATGGTTGAAATGGAGGCAATTGGGGTGCCTTTAGGTTGAAAAGGAAAAGAAAAGGGGTGTGATCAAGAGATAAGAGTCTCTTCTTTAATCGATTCAAGACCCTTATTATTGGTGGATTCATCAAGGTACTTTGAGTGTTTTGTGCACAACTCTGGTTGACTTAGCCTTATGCTCGGGTTTTTTTTCTAAAGGTAACTCAGAAGTGTTTTTAGGTTGGTTTAAGGCTTTTGTCTAACTTAGGATCTCACTACCGGGCACGACACATCTGCCTTTGTGAGGGCAGACAATGTACCAGTTGGGCAAGACCTTTATCGGTTATCCTTATTCAGGGCACAACTCTCATGTTTTTATTCACACTCTAGCTTTTATTCATTCTCACTTGGCTCAGGAGAAAGGGTATTTTTGGATTTTTTTTGTAAATTTGGGCTGCCAGGCCTCTTTTTGGAATCAGGGTAGATTTTTATCAACCTTGGTATGTGCACAATTAGCATTGTATACTTTTTGAATAAAAATGAGAAGGTGATGTTCCCCTGTTATGTATTGAGGGGTATGGAAGAAGCAGTAGTGGACAAAGAGGTGTGGTGTACCACACCGAACTTAGAGTTCGATAGAGGTGTGATTTACCACACCAAACTCAGAGTTTGGCAGAGGTTTGGTTCAACACACCGAACTTAGAGTTCGGTAATGTTCTAGTTTTCACTAGAAAGGAGTGTGGCGTGCCTCACCAAACTTAAGGCTCTGGCATGATTGGTGAGTGGAGGGGTATGAAAATGAAGGAAGAAGTGTAGAAGAGTGTGTGGATCATAATACAGTTTGCTTAGCGATTCCATATAACGGGTTCCTTTTCTCCATCACACTCTGCTTAAAAGGTGACAAGATAGAGCTTCAAATGAGAATTTCATACAGCTGATCCATTAATCAGAGAGAGGCACGATGCATTTGATCTATCTCAAACTTATTGAGGCTTATCATTCTTATGGAGGATATGAAATTAGGGTTTATCGACTATATAAGATGAAATCATTTATCGGTTAGTTTTAAGCATTGGTTCCTTATGTGCAACGAGAAGAGGTGATAATCACAGATTTGAGAAACAAAAGCCAACTAGATAAAGGCTTTATTTTAAGAATAAAAATGAGAAAGTGGAAAAATTGCGAAAAAGAACTTAGAATAGAAAAAAATAGAAAGCAGTAAAGGTAGAGGGTGGAGTGAGAGTCATACCACCCTCCCTCCACCTCGAACTTATGAGTTTGCCCGTTCCTAAACAAATACTAGGTTCGAGATGGAGGGGAAGGGTTGCGCAGTGTTAACCAGGCGGTCCTCACAGTTGGAAGAAGGTCCGACAAATATGTCTCATAATAGCTGGTGTCGAGACTGAGGAAGTTGCCCGAACAACCTGTTGACTGGGTGGTCGTGGTAACTCGAACGCATTTTCTGGGTGACTTGGATGCACATTTCTTTCACCTCATTGTCCATACAGAAGAATCCAGAGTCCTTCCCCCATCAATGTGGAAAGTGAAATATAAGCAGTCGAGATTGGAGGACTAGGCAGGCAGTCAAAATCTTGCCTATTTATGTCCTCCAGTGGTGGCTTGCCCTCGAAGTTCAAAGTAAAACTACTTTCTTCAAAATCTAGAGCAGTTGATTGAGGGTCGGCCACTTGAACTTCCTCCTATCATGGATAAGGTGGCGGATCCAGTTTAGGCTTCATTTCGTCACCTAGATTTTCTTGTGTAGGATATGGTAGCCAAGATGACATTTCTTCTTCAGAGGAGTTATTTTGAGAAGTATCATCATCTTTATCGATGTTGAGATTGATAAGAGTGTCATTCGTTTTTTCAAAATTTTGTTCAGAATTTTCCTCGTAGAACACCCTTAATTCATCCAAGTAACTAGAAGAGGATTCGACCGGTAGAACGAACTCTTGCTCGATTAAAGGAATAATGGGATTCCGGGGTAGAGGTTCTAATGATGTCTCTTCATGGGAGGGATTAGTCCTTGAAATAATGTTTTGAGGACTAGAATCTCCTGATGACTCCATTTCTTCAATGTTGGGACTAAAATACTCCATTTCTGAATCAGGTTGTTGTTCCAGTACTTCTTCATAGTACTCCTCCGATTCTATTAAGTGCTCAGGAAGAGCCACTATGAGAAGAATGAAACCTTGCACAGGTAATGGAAGTATCTCATTCTCTTGAATATGTGGTAGCTCAAGAGGAGCTTCTTCATAGGGATGAGTTGCTATAAGAGGATAGGTTTGTGGCTCGATGTCCTCCCACGGGTCCTTTTTGTCATTACAAGAGTCTACGGAAATATCATGATCCATTCCAAAATCAAGAGATGGTTCATGTTTCTCTTCATAGTGCACTATCAACTCATTCAAGTGACTAGAAGGAGATTCAATAGAAAGATCATGCTCTTATTCGAGAACTGGCTCTGTCTGGACTTCTTATAGAGGTGGTAACTCTGGTGATGTCATATCATGGAAATGATCGGTTATAGATTCATCATCTTGAGACCCATCCTCCTCCCATGATTCTTTTTCATCATCAGGGTAAGTGAGAGTAGCATGATCCATTTTTGAATCAAGATCTTGATCAGTCCTATGCTCAAAGTTTGTTTCTAGATCAGCCAAATGATCAAAAATTTCTTCATAAGGACAAATCAGATCATGTTCCAGTAATGGAGTTAGTCGAGTCTCTTGCATAAAATATATCTCCTTATTCGAATTAGTCACATATTCCTCTGAGTCTGACAATGAAGGAGTGTAGAGTTCTTGTGACATAAACCCTTCTTCTATGGACTTCATTGATGAGACAGATGAAATTGAAGAGATTTTGTCATTTAGGGAGTCGATCATTGCTAATTGCTCCTCAATAGTTGGATCTGGGTCTATGAAGTCAGAAGGTAGGTAAGTGTTGAAGGTTTATCTCCAATTGATCTCATGACTATAGAGAATCCCCATATTGGCTACTCAATCTTTCATCTAAGAGAATAGTGCAGGAATCATTATCCAGGTCAGACCTTGGCTCAGAAAATGATTCTTTCTCTTGTGATGTTGTGAAGAAATTATCTTTGAGTTCAGTTATTAGCTCTGAGGATGATTCCTCACCCTGCAATGACACTTGAAGATCATTAGAAGGCATATCCCACATGATTTCATAATCATCATCATAATCAACATGTGAACTAGGGATGTGCTTAGTTTAAATTGGTGGTTTTTGTACATGTTGGTCAGAGGCATTGACAAATTGTGTAAGTTGATCAAGATCGGCTATCAACTTCTTGGTCACGGTTGTCTAATCGGCTAGTTGTTGAGCTACCGACGTCTGTTAGGCACGTACTTCTTCCATTAACGTATGTTGATCTCCATAAGAAGGCTCTTCGTTGTACCCGTTGGGTTGATGTTGATAATATCCCTCGTCATCATAGTATTGATTTGCATTATTTTCCAGGTCCCCTCCTGCATTGTAGTCTATGCCTTGAAATCCGCCATAGTTAGGTTTTTTGTAGTAGCCTCCAGGGTGATACAGATTATAACTTGTGTTATAGCCATAGTTGTATGAAGAGGCTGCTTTGAGTTTCCCAGCTATATGATTCACAGTTACTTGACGTAGAGCCATCACGTAGAGAGGAGGGACGTTGAAGTAGTAAATTGATGCATGAGAATAGTCACCACATAGTTGACATGTAACGGTTGGTGATGTCGACTGCTTCATTTTGAAGAGAGTTGGTACCTGAAATTAAAGAAAGAGTTTATCAGGCTTGACCAACCACTTCAAATCCAAGAAGATATGTGAGGTTAAGTCCTTCACTCTTTAGGTTTTTGAAAAGAAAATGGAAAACCCTAGAGAAACATAAATCAACACGGAATTCAAAAAAGATGATTGTTACACCGTTGTCCCCGACAACAGCGCCATTTTTTGATGGAGCTAGAACTTACGTCAATAGATTACGCTTCCGGTGGAAGTTCTAATTGTGGACCAAAAACCCTAGGGAGTTGATGTTCTCTCTCTAGGTTTACCTACAACTGGTGCTAGACAAACGCTCCAACCCCACAAGAGTTTGGAAGCCTTATCGTAGTATAGATTTAGGATCGAACCCAAGGGACGACGTTAAGAATTTGAGTGTCTTTATCTCGTTTCGTCTCGATCTAAGTTAATCATCTATGACCAAAAGTTTGATTTGAGTTATTTAACCTAAAACAAGTAAAAGTAAAGGCAAATATAAAAACTAGTTTAAGGATTGAAATCTAAGATTAGCAAATGATGATGGATCACTGGGGTGATGTGGGTGTTCACCGCCACTACACATGCATTGTACATGTACCAAACATAGAAAGACCTACAAGCAAGATACATGGATGTTGTGCAATGACGATGTCTTGCGAGACAAGAGAATTGCACACATCCTTCACAGGTTGAGAAAATCTCATTCGGTACATATCCACATGTCAATGAAGATATGTAGTCTCTGAAGAGAGAGAGTCTTACCAACCTTGTGAAACGTGTATCGGAAAACTAACAAGCGAGTGATAATTACCAATTTGATTGGTATCCTTATAGACTATCCCTCTTTCGAGGATATAGCTACGAGAAATGTGGGAGTGTTGCAATGTCAGCCATTCCTGAATGAATGGTCAAGTACTTTGCACCACTCCCTCTACAGAGTGTGTTCCTCGATCCATCAAGGTCGCATTTTCGTACGTCAACTGATTCCATTTCATAATACGAAAATACAACGATGGAGGTGATTTTACTCCACTCCTTAGAAAGCGTTCCTAGATACCGAAACAGATGCACAATGGATACACACACCAGAAACCAATACTAAATCGATATTCGAGTCCTAAGAGTGGTCGTAGACAAACCACAACGAAAGACAATAGATGCATACAAGAACGCGGCCAACATTATAGCATGTATAAAACGATTTAGTATTGAATTGGAAAGATAACATCTTTTTAGTACAGATTAAAAGGCATGGGTAGCGGGGCTAGTCCCTGCACCCTAGTGGATGGAACTACTCGCTCCTCATGTGAGAAATAAGAAGAATAAGAAAGAGAGAGGAATCTGCCATGGACATGGTGCAGAAGGTAGTCGCAGCTCGGTGAAGATGATGCGGTCTTCTACGTCATGTCGGAGCATATCTGAATGTTGAACGAGAGATGCCAAGACAGACTGGGCAGTCTCTCTCGCTTCGTCTTCCTTTTCTTCTCGGTCTCCTTGAATGCAGCCCGGCAGTAGGTGGAGTGGAATTGGCATGGATGGAATTGGATCTGGATCAGACCTATGTACAGGAAGCCTGTCGGCGTCCCAGAAGTTGTTGCAAAAATGGGGACCCTGCTGGTCCTATTTATAGGCATAGATCTGGCCCTCATGCTTTTGGTGTGAGTCCAAATGGTCTTGGATTAATAGTTACCAAATGATCTGGAGATATTTTTGCTCAAACGGTTTTTGCTTTACTTAGACCAAACGTTCATGGTATTTTAGGCTCAAACGGTTTAAGAAACTGGTTCCCTTCATTCGGTTTGCTCCCAGCAAACAATTTTTCTCTCTCGGTTTGGTGTCCAAACGGTTTGCATGCAATTGGCTTAAACAGTTTTGATAGCAGCAGCTTCAAACGGTCTTGCAATCCCTTTTCCATTTGGTTTCATATGCATGTGCTCTTCCAAATGGTCTCAAAATCCTTGTGCAAACGGTCTCAAGAGTCCATTCGGTCTTGGTAGTCAGCAACTTCATCAAACGGTTTTTCAATCCCTTTTCCATTGAGTTTCGTATGCATGTGCTTTTCCAAACGGTATTAGAATCCTGGTGCAAACGGTCTCAAGAGTCCATTCGGTCTTGGTCTTTGGTTTCTCTGTACTTATATCGCTTTTCGATCACTCGATCAGCAGCACTCTTGGTCTAGGGTCTCACAGTCCTCACAGTTCCACTGCTTAGCGGTATTCCTCGCCGTTCGGTCCTTCCTTATCAAACGGTCTTGCAGGGGCAACAGTCTTGGGCTTACGTCCTATCGGTTTGGGAAACCAAGAAGTTTCTCTCGGTTCTGGTCTTACGTCCTTGCCACTGCCCATACAGTTTTGGGTCAAGTGAGAAAACAGTCTCAGTGTACGATCCTCAGCCTTCACGGTCTTAGAACCATGAGGTGCCAAGCAGTTGGCTAGCGGAGAGAGGGCACCTCAGATCGTCGCTACTGCTGGTGAGGAGGATGGTGTTGGCGGTCATGGAGAGTAGGCCTTCGTGGACAGCGGTGGTGTCAACGAACAGGTCGCGGGCACTGCTGGCGTGAGCTACAGATCGTGCTTGTAGGTCGTGGAGGCTTGAACCAGCAGGTCGAGGGGTCAGCAGCTTCGTGAGGTAGGGGACGACATGCCACGACCATGTTGAGACAACATGGTCATGGTGAGGCTACTGCCTCACGGCCGTGTTGCCTCGTACAGGCATGGTGGGTGAAGACTTGGGCTCTGATGGTGGTGCGCCATGGCTGTGGCGTGACAACACGGTCGTGGTGATGCTACTGCCCCATGGTCGTGCTGCCTCGCACGGGCATGGTGGGCGGAGACCTTTGGTTTCGATGGTGGTGCACTACGGCCGTGGCGTGACAACACGGTCGTGGTGATGCTACTGACCCACGGCCATGTTGCCTCACACGGGCATGGTGGGAGGAGACCTTTAGTTTTGATGGTAGTGCGCCACAGCCGTGGCGTGACAACACGGTCGTGGCGGGGGTAATGGAGCATGGCATGGCTGATCACAACGGTCGTGGCAAGCGTTCTGCTTCATGGTCTTGATCATTTGTTGCACATGCTTTAATTATGAGTCAGATTCCCAACGGTCGTGTGTTAATCTTTTCTCCAAATAGTCTTGAATTGATCGTCCAAATGGTCTGGGTTATGCCTCCAATCGATCTCTGCTGGCCTATCGGTTTTCAGACCATTTGGGCTCAAACGGTCTTGAGACCGTTAGAGAAAAACGTTTGGGTGAAACTGGTTGGCCAAAACCATTAGAGTCAAGGATGTAGGGGTCATAACCATTGGCAATGGTTGAAGATGATCTGCAGAGGAGAGAGAACGTGAGTAGGGGAGGATGAGATCAAAATAAGCTGGAAACTAGGGTAATTAGAATTAGTAATGCACTATTTACATGAAACTAAAGAGATACTTAAAGTAAATCAAAACAAGGGTAGATCAGTGGATACGAGGCACAAAATCCCTAGAATTGGTGACTGAGAGGATGAATCTAGAGGATTCATCACTAGTATTTTCTATTCTTTTGAGCTACTGGTGCTGCTAGCTAACCCTTCCTTTCTACTGCTGTTGTTGATTTTGGGGAGCATCCCGGTGCTGCTAAGTGTGTTGTTCTTTTTTCTGTTATCATGCGGTTGGGAGTTGTTGTTGCTACTGCTATTGATGGATGGTTGTCTTTTTTAGTGGAGTTTGTAGTTGATTAGTGTGTGAGTGAGGCATATTCAAATCTGTAATGGGTTGTTCTTTTTGTGTAGTTTTGTGAAAGTGATTTTGTAACCCTGCATGTATTTCACTTGTATTTGTAATCTATCTGTGTGTTACCTTGAGCTCCAGCAGCTGTACGTATACTTTGAATATGTTACAAAAATTATGTTCTAATCAGATGTTACTCTTTTGAAGAATATGTGTTTCTCTTTATGTGCAATGGATACTCTTTTTCTTCTAAATTACCGACTTTTTTTGGATTAGTACAGTTACTTTCATGTTTGTTCAGTTACTTATAAAATGTCAGTTTGCTACTATGTGGTTCACATGCACTGGTTTTGTATTTTTCACAAACTTTCATCCACAAGAGTTACTTTACAAAGTACAACAGTTACTTTTTGAATGATAGAGTTACTTTTTATATTGTCACAGTTACTCGTAATGTTGTCACAGTTACTCTTAGTGCTCTTATAGTTACCTTTAGTGCTCTTACAGTTACTCTTAGTGTTCCTACAGTTACTCTTAGTGCTCTTACAATTACTCTTAGTGCTCTTATAGTTACCTTATGGATTACGAGTTCACCACTCTTCTTTGTCAGTACAGTTACCATTTTTTTGGAATCGAACACTTGCTCCCATGCTTGTACAGTTACACAAACCTTCATCCACAAAGAGTTACAAACCACACCAGGTGGGTCCAAACACCACACCAGAAAAAGTCCATATACAACAAGAATAGCTAGGCAGAGGGCTATTCAAAGGCAAAGCAGAAAGAAAGGAAGAGAGGTACATAGAACTATACAACAAGGAAAAGGGGATGTACAAGATAACTATCATTGGGATGCTGGCAGGTACCAATAACAAGTCGCTACACTAACAACAAACATAGTCTCTGGAACAAATGATCCAAAAAACTACAACCAAACCATCCATCAGGATGGTCCATCAATTGAACAGAAAAACCAAAGAGCTCAGGGGGTCAGATCCATCCCTGGAGAGACCTATCATACACGCCATTCACTCCATTGCAAAGTAGAGACAGCAAACCAAAGCAGCAACTTTAGAATCCTCAAAACTTCAGGCAGGTAAGCAAAACCAGACTACAACAGCAAGAGGAACCAAAACCACTGGAACAAGATAACCAAACAATACAGCCAAACCAGCCTTCCGGATAGCCCAACTTCAAAATAAAGAAACATCTGTATAGCACAATGGGTCAGCACCAGCACCGCTCTCACCAGGGATGTATTTGAGCAGTTCATAGTAGGAACAACCAGTTAAAACAAAAAATTTGTATATCAAACACACCAGTTCATAGCAGGAACAACCAGTTAAAATGCACCAGTTCAAAACAAAGAAAAATTTGTATATCAAACACACCAGTTCAAAGCAGGAACAATTAGTTAAAAAAAAATCACTTAAGAATCAGGATCAGATCAGACAATGTATAGCACTGTAAAGTAAAAATCTCTTAAGAAATAGTATTACGAACTGGGGATGGGTAGTTTTTAAATGAGGGATTATGAGAACATTAGGAATGGTAGAAGGAGGTATGTTGTTCCAAAGTGGGTGAAAGGGCGACAACCATCGGCCACAGTGATGAAATAAAAGCACTGGAACTTAAAAGAAGAGGATAGAAGACTTGCTGATGGTGTCATGTGAGATCAATCACTACTACATAGTTGGGAGGTGATATGCTGGTCCCGGTGGCTGCTACATAGTTGGGAGGTGGCAGGAGAGGCTAGGAGGGAGGAAGAAGAGGTGGAGCAGGGGCTGTGGGACGAGATGAGTGGTTGTGCTAAAGAAATACACAGCCTCATGAGGAGGGCTGGGTTGGTGGTGGAGGGACTGTGGAGTATTTTTGGTTACTGAGTAGACAACCACTACTGTGGGTATCTGTAGGAGGGGTTTATGGTTGGTTATTGGGTAGACAACCACCACCGTGGGTATCTGTAGGAGCGGTTTATCGACGACCACTACCACGGTGGTAAGCCCAAGATGGTTGGGGGTGGTAAACGGTATAGGCGGTGATGGGGAAGATTATTGACCAAAAGTCAAGGAGATAAGGGCGGCAGAGCATACCTATTTATGATCGGAAGGCTGGAAAGAAAAAGAAGCAGTGTCTTCTATAGATGTTGCGGTGTCAGCTGTCATAGATGAGTCAACTTGTAAAGGATTCACCCATGAACCCGGTGGTGCTTGGTATTTCTCCCTAACGAACATCTAATCTACAGAGTCATCCATTCTAGATTCACCAGGCATTCTGAAGAGCGGAAGTATTTCGGTTGGTGTTTCTAAGAAAAAATCTGTGATCCATGTTGTGATAGTCTGGTGATCGGTTGGCCTAAGGAAGATGATCCAATCTCTAAGAAGCTTGAGCTATGCGATCATCTCTTTCCAACCACTGCGAGTGGAAGGTGATCCATTTTCATTTTGAACAAGGGTCATCTGAAATGTATGGTTTTCGATACGGAAGGTGGTGTTACATGGTTTAATGTGAAAATGGAGATATTTCCATTCTATAGGCAGTTGAATGGATTCCATAGTTTTGTCGTCAAGGGTGTAGTTCATGGGTTGGATGAACAGCTTCATGGTAGGTTGTGTTGAGGTTTATGAGAACACTAGGAATGGTAAAAGGAGGTATGTTGTTCCACAGTGGGTGAAAGGGCGAGAACCATCAGCCACAGTGACGAAATGAGAGCACTAGAACTTAAAAGAAGAGGATAGGAAACTTACTAGAGTTACTTTTTATATTGTCATAGTTACTCTTAGTGTTGTCAAATTCACTCTTAGTGAAGAAAGCCACAGACTCATGAGGAGGGCTGGGTTGGTGGTGGAGGGACTGGGGAGTATTTCCACAAGAGTTACTTTTTGAACGTTAGAGTTACTTTTTGTATTGTCATAGTTACTCTTAGTGCTCTTACAGTTACTCTTAGTACTCTTATAGTTACATTATGGATTACGAGTTCACCATTATTCTTTGTCAGTGAGTTCTGATACAGTTACCATTTTTCTGGAATCAAACACTTGCTCTCATGTTCTTACAATTACTTTACAAGATGTCCCTATTACTCTATCTTTCCACGTACATTGTTTTTGTGATATGTGTTTTACCTCTCTATTTTTAGAGTTACTCTTACAAAGTATAAGAGTTACTCCTTTCAATCATAGGTTTCTTTTCTATAATACACAATTACTCTTAGTGTTCTTATAATTACTCTATGGGTTACGATATCATCATCACTCTTCCTCTTGAGTTAGTTTATTTTTTGGCAGGCTAACTGAAAGTATATATCTTCATAAAAAATCACAGTAGTTGTACATTCAAGAATACAACATTCAAAGCATAAAACGTTATATATTATACCTAGAAATACTCGTATTTACAATATGATTTAGATCAAATGTATTTTTAGGCTTTTTTCATAACACAAGTAAATGTATCTAACAGCAGTTACACATCAGAACTCCAGAAGCAAATTGTTCAAGTTTTACATTTCAATTAATAATTCATTATTTCAGCTAGAATTCAGCCATCTATCTAGGCTTGAAATAGCTTCTTCCTCCGTGCTCTTTTCTTCATGCACTTCTGCATCTGCTGCTTTTTTCTGCTCTGTTTCTTGCCACTTCTGACTTTCATCTTCTTCTCCCTTGTTCTCCTCAGATGGACCCTCTTTGATGTCTTCATTTGCATCCTTTTCATCCGCTTGTATAGGATGCAGATGCCCCCTTGCCATCATTCTCTAAACAATATCAGCCCTTATTGCCAGCATGTCCTTGCGGGTGAAGTCCATATGTTTCCATTGACCAGGCATTCTATTACTTCATGATGAAGATCCCAAAAACACAACTTTTATTAATCATCAATCAACGAACATTAATCCTATCAATCTACTAATAATAAAGTTACTTTTTATAGATCGCTCACCCATCTAAGGAATTCCTTTCTTGACTTGCTATTTCCACTCATCGAGTTATAAGATCGGTGTGCTCCATCCCTAAAGCTTGCTTCATACAAGTGCCAGTGGTTGTCGTTGTTTAGTATGGTGAACACCGAGTCCACTGTGTCCCAATCTTTCAACGGAATGTTGAAGAGTGGAGATAGCATGTCAATCTATTCTAGGGTGATGTCCTCGACATCAAATGACAACTTCTGCTGCAAATGTAGAATTTAAAAATGCACATCTATCAGTTTTAGTTTGTGTATCTATTTTTGTTTTTTGATGTAATTTTGTATACAAGTTTTTCTTTTCTTACTGGAGCATAAGTGCTCATGCAGTGCCATGTCAAACCCTTCTTCCTCCGCTTGCTTATGCTCGCCATGAGCATCTCCACAAAGTAGTCCAAAACTTGGAAAAAATCACAAGCTTTCTTGTTTAGCAATCCAAATTATCTGTTTCAAAGAGTTATACTACATTCATGTTTCTTACAGGTGATTGCATCATCTGATCTTTATAGAAGAGGGCAGTGAGGTCCTTCCCCGTGCACTAAGTGTCATCTCTGAATCTTCATTCTCATTGTAACCTGCCAATTGGTTTTATAGATGTTATACACATGAGTTGGATATTGAATAAGTAATGTTTTATATTTGTACACTTGACAAAATAACCAGTTCTCTTACATTTCTTCTATGTTGTCCATGAAGTGATGGAGAATTTCCCTGGTTTCTTTTGTTTTTAAATGCTAAAATCCAATGAAATTTGATAGCTTGTGCTGTCAACAACAAAAGAGCAGTCCATGTTAGAATCAATCTTCATTTTCCACAAGTTACACAATGCTAATATGTCACATACAATTACTCTTTATGTTCCTACAGTTTCTCTGCTAATTCACACAGTTACTCTAGACTATCGTATAGTTACTCTTTATATTCCTATAGTTACTCTTCTATATCACATAGTTACTCTACTATATCAAATAGTTACTCAGGTAATGATATACTTGAAAGGAGATGCAAACTTACCTTTTCCTCCCTCCTTTTCTTTACGTTCTTCTCTATGCTCCCTACTATGTGTTGTTCCATCTTCTTTCTCTTTGTCAACCTTTTTCTGGGCTCATCCTTCTACCCTTCTTCTTCTTTGATTATTTTCTCTAGCTGTTCCCTTGTTTCTTCTTGGCTCTTTTCTTCTGCATCTCATGCAGACTTTCCTTGGTCAGAACTATCTACTACCTTTTCTTTCTTCTTCTCCTCTTCATCAGCAGTTTTCTTATCATCATTCTCATCTTCTGATTCCTTCTCTTCCACATACTTTCTTCTCTGGCTCATCCTGCCTCGTTTCCTCGGTGTGTCGTCCTTCTCCACACCTTCCTTCTCTACTTTGTCTGTCGTATCAACATCCTTCTTGCGAAACACATCTGACCTGTCTTTGGGTTCATCAACATTCACTGAGGCAAACCCCTCTACAAAATGTTGGAACCCACTGGTAGGTGACTATGCTTTGTCACCTTCATCTCCCCACTTTCTCTTCAAATTTTTATTTTCCTCTTCTAGCTCGGCTATCCTTTTTTCTAGCCATTTCTTCTCCCTTTGTATTTAGTGAATGCCTCAACAGCTATTTTTGTGCATATCTACTTCTGCATCTTTAGCTCCTCCTCCAGTATCTGAATTCTTCTCTCCAGGGTGGAGTTCTCAACAGTCACTCCTTTCTTGATGATTGGCTCTACTGGCACCTTATCTATCATTGGCTTGCTTTTTGCCCCTTTTTCCGCAAGGTATTAGGGCATGTCCTTCATTGTTCTTGCAGCTCACTAATCATCTCCCTATCTAGCTTCATCCTTTGACAAATCTGTCCAAAAAAAAAAAATTATGTGTCACAATGCAAACATGTAGGATTATGTTGTATATTAGCTTTTGTAACAAAGACGAAATATTCTTACATCCTTATGGTCCACAACCCCTAAATCCATCAATTTCTCGACCGGTGCATCCCACTTCTTTATCCTTGGCTTGGCGTCAAGGAAGGTTGTCTTTGCCATATTCTTCATCTCATATGCCCAAACATGCATGTAACAGAGAGAAAACATAATGCATATGTTACTGCCCCTAGTCATTATTGTAACAATGTAGATGAAAATAATTTTGTTCACTTACGCATAGGCACATCACACACCCTATTGTGTAGAGGGTGGTTTCCCATTTCTCCCCTTTCCTCCTCAGTTAAATGTTCTCCTTTAGCATCTTCATATTCTTGAAGATACTCCCATGCACCAACTTTTCCCAATTCATCTACCCAGTGGCAGTAACATCATCTAGGTAGTGCATTATGTAGATTGGTGTGCAACAGCTGGTGTCTGGGAGTAGGAATGTTGCCAGAAGGTGCAACATCCACACACGACACATGTTCTAAATGTCCGCTGGATCGTCGGTCTTGGAATATTCTTGCCAAAGCTTTGATAAGTTGTCCTTGTGCAAGACATCCTTTTCCCTTAACCTCTTTGAGGTCTCACCTTCATTGCCCTATTTACCTGTCGCCCTGGCAAACTGTTGCCATATTGAGCTCACTATCTCAAAATTTTTCCTAGGTATTATATCCATACCTTTGCTGGGGATACCTAGAATTACCCCCACATCCTCAAGGGTCATCCTTCTTTCCACACCTTTGGATAGCAAAAATCTATCATCATCCACATATCTATCTATTAAATCCTCCAAAAGGACTGTGTCAACCATTGCAAACATTGTCGACCTCATCATTCTAAGATGATTACTTGTAAACACCATGATGTTGTTGGTGGTGATGTAGCTCTTTATGTAACACCTATGGTATAGCCTTTTTTTTCCACTGCAAACATATCAAAACTTACTCTTAGGTTTTTTTTTGCTTATTACTTCTTAGTCAGTCAAGTTACTCTTAAATTTTTCACAATTCATTATACTTTGTAGGGTGATCACATTTTTAAAGCTAACTGTTTATTTTGTAGCAGTAATTTAATATACTGCAAGTAAGTGTCCTATGAGAGTAACAACAAACTAACACAATTATAAATCCATACAAGCTTACCTTCATCTGCCTTTCCTTTCCCCTTTTCTATCCTCTTCATTCTTTCCTCTTTTCCTCCCTCATCGGTAGCCTTTTCTTTTCCCTTCTATTTCCTCCTCCTTCTTTCCTGTTCCCCCCTCTCATCAGCAGCCTTCGCTTTCTCCTTAGTTGCTTCGGCCTTCCCTTTCCCCTTCTTTGTCATTTTACTTCTTTTCACCTCTCCTTCATCTGTAGTAGCCTTTTTTGTCTCATTCTTTTGTTTACTTTCATCTGTAGTGTCAACATCCCCTTTCCTTTCTTCTTCTGCATATGAACACAGTTACTCAAAAAGTGTAGTCTTTAGCTTAACAATATGGTTTTCCTAGTTTAATTGATATATCTAGTGTGCGAGATACTCTTTGTTCTATAATAGTTACTCCAGCATTTCTTCAGTTACTCTATACTATCGTATAGTTACTCCAATGTTTTGTTGTAGTTACTCTAGGCATCGTCTAGTTACTCTACTTCTTATAACAGTTACTCTTTTAACATGCATTATTACTTTTTAGTCGAAATCTTTTTGTTTTCTATTTTTCGTTTGTAATGTACATGCAAATACCAATTACCTTTTCGTTCTTCGTTCTCCACTTTGTCATGCAGAGGTTCTTCAGTCGTGGTAGCTCTGTTGCCTCCTTACTATAAGTAGCCACCTTATTGCGTTTTGCTCTTTTTGCTGAAGGCTTACTCGTTAGGGGATCTACAGCCCATCTTTTGTTCCCTTTCGGTTTTGTATGAGGAGTCGCAGAAGCACCTCCCTTCTCCCCTTCTGCAGCCGCTTCTTGTCCCGCTTCATCTGCTTCTTTGTCCATCGCAGCCCCACTTTTGTTCCCTTTCTATTTTGTTAGAGTAGTCATTGCAGCACCTTCCTTCTCCCTTTCCGCACCTCCTTCTTTTCCCACTTCATCCCGTTCTATCTCCCCTTCCGCGGCCGCTGCTTTTGCTGCTTCCTCTAGTTCTTTGGCCATTGTCTTGTTGGCTTGATAGTGGTGCAATTTGAAGTCATCGTCTTCTTCAATCACAGTCCTTAGATTCCTTCTCCATGATGGCATTAATGAGGTCTTCCGTGATGCCTTCTTCGTCCTCATCATCTTTGAAGAGGGTAGTTGCTCTGTAATTGAGATGCAGCGAGAGAGAGGAGATGGAATCAAAGATGATAGAGATGGAATTTACAGTCGGAGTGACTAGGGATAGAGGAGGTGGGGATGGAGGGGTTGCGGGATGTGGTTGCCGGTGCTTTTGTGCGAGAACAGCTGCTATCGCAAGGCAGAGCGAGGGTTCATACGGAGGTTTTGGGGGTATTTTTCGCTTGCTGTCTTTCCACCCTTTTTCTCACTTTTTACGGCCTTGCCACCACGCCCTGCTGCCGGGTAGATTCTGCTTTGTTACCCACGCGGGCATCTAAGATCAAATATATATATATATATATATATATATATGTATATGTTTATATATATGTATATATACATATATATATACATATATATACATATATATATATGGTTGTTCATTCGTTACCCATGCGGGTAGCCAGATTTTCACTACCTACTGGAGTAATTCAGGGTTAAAAGATTAACTATATGGTACACTGGAGTAACTCTTCTGAATCAAAAGAGTAACTATGTTGATATATAGAGTAACTATGTTACATCCCCACCTTTTAGTAACCCCCAATTAAGGGAGACCGAGAGGTCGAGGCCGCACCCATATCCTCCGGATCAAAAGTTCGGCACTTAACCAAGAACAATTATCAAATTTTAATAGACTAAACGGGAAACTGTAAGAAAATAAACTTTTGCATACCTTTTTGAAAACTTCGATCTCCAAACTTCTATCCACTTATGGATTCTATTCTAATTAATCCTCCTTGTATTTTACTTCATGTATTTCACAATATGGCGATTTACTATTTGTCCTTTTGGCTTGTACCTAAAACGCCGACAAACAAAACGTCGGTCAGCCGAAGCTGGTATGTGGGAGAAACAATAAACGTGCTACTATGATAACAATGTAATCATTCAATTAATCATTTAACAACCAATATTACATTTTAAATATAACTCTGTGATCCATGAGTACCCTATCCTCTGTGTTATCCCTGCAGTGGACCTGGATACTACCTTCCTTATGGTAGATCCCCATTAAACCTCTCATGGTCCCACCTATAGGTGAACCAGTTTCTAGAGTTGAGTCACATGGCACTACTCATAAGTAGCCCACTTCTTCACTCATGGCAGGCTAATGGGTCTCATGGCACTACACTTGGTAGCCCAATTTCTAACCCACGATAACCTAGACCTTACTCTAGGTTACCCCATTTTAGCCTTGACAAGCCACAGAGATGGACCTGGATCTAGCCAGTTATACATGTATATGTATAGTGATAGTCATAGTCACTCTATAGTTGCATGAAATAAAAGCATCTAGCAGTTATTTCAAGCCATGAGGGAAACGTCGATAAAATCCTCGGAAAACTAGTCGGGATAACCATAAGCGTAACCACATACCTGATGTGATGATTTCACAAGCATTAAGCAAACCCAACTAAGAATGCAATCCAAGCAAGCAATTCAATCATCATATAATTCTTGAAAAGAATATGTACTCTATTTATTACACACTTCATCAAGAATCTACTTTATTGTCTTGGATTCACTTTCTAGGGTTTCTAATCTGCATTAAGGTTTCATTAATATTCATTAGGGTTTCTTATATCAACTTCTCAAACTTTATCCCTTTTAGGACAACAAACCCTAAAATACTTTTTTCTACTTATATGAACCTTAATTGCTCAAAAATCCATTTTAACAGTCTTTTATGCCCAAATTGACTTAGGATCATCATATCTCTATTTATTCATGGATTTGATCAATTAAAACAATTAAAAGACATATTCCCCTAAATTAGGGTTTTCAAGCTCATTAATGCATATTCATGCACGAAACCCTAAATTAAGTCAATTATATAAAAAGATCATCTTTTTAGATCCTATCTTCACTTTTATCAATAATAGGTTAATATTGGCTTGAATTATCCAATGAGCATCATTAAATCCATCTATCATCAAATCTAAGGGTTTTTCATTAATTAAATAAATAAAGATGATAACTTAATGTACTTTTCAAATTTCAAGCATATTTATGCACATAAACTCTAAATTAGACTAATCACGTGCAAAGTTCTTCCTTTTTTGAACATAATGTACCTTTTTACATTTAACAGGTTAACATCAACTCTAATCACCCATTAAACTCTACTAATTACATTAATCATTTCAAAGTAGAATTTCTTAATCTTTAATTCATTAAAGTTGATAACTTACATTACTATTTGAATAGCATGCAAAATTAGGCTTCAGACATAATTTCTTTGTGTTCCTCTCGTTTTGAGGATCAATTTTCATATATTACTTGTCTTGATCAGAGTTACAAATAATTAACTATGAATTTTGTGAAGTTCACTTACTTTGGACCAATCATCAAGCGCCACGTCGCTTCATGCATGCAATCACAGCTTGCCTTTGAGTTTATAACTAAATTATAGTCTTGCCCCCTTCTAAGTGGCCGACTCTTCATACCCGAGAGGGATACATCTGTCCAATGACCATCTGCCCTTCATCTACCTCGCAACAACCTAACGACGCTAACCTGTAGTACATCGGAGGTCCGTCCTCCTCTCCTATAGGCTCAGGGGTGGCCGCCCTAGCTCCGATACACCCTGGAGCCCTCGAGGCACATCCAATCATAGCCAAAGACGGCAGTTCTAGAGCCGGGTCTCCCCGCAGTTACTATTGTGGTGTGCTGCAGTTCTGTAGACATATGGCAGGGGTCGCCCGAAGGCTAGGGTGGGGGTTGGATAGTTGATCTTCCTTGGATCATCACGGATGCTTATTGCCTTTAACAAGACTATACTACCACACTTCGTGCTCGAGGAATCGCACTACACCTTCTTGGTTAGGGTTTATATGCCAGAAATAAGAAGAAGAAGAAGAAGAAAGGAGAAGAGAGTGGGAGATGTGGGATCTCTCTGAAACTCAATCCAGGGGGTCTACCCCTTTATATAGAGGGGTACCCATGCCCATGAACGTTTTCCCACAAAGAAAACAATGTTTTTCCTAATAGGAAAGGGATTCCTTCATCAAGAAGCTAGTTCTCTCTCTTCCTCTTCATATTGCTTTTTCTTTTGATATTATGATTTCAAAAATTATCCCACTTATTTCTTGCTTTTCAATCCATAGGCACGAAATCCTATTTTCTTTTAATAGAAAATACCACCTTTTGAAAAACAACACAAAATTCATTAATAATGTATCACATTATCCTTTTATTTTGCAATTTTGGTATTTTCTCTATCTTTCTTCTTTATTGGGACTCCTTGGATCCCAAGAAACTCTATTATTTCAAAATCCTTTTTATTGTATACTCATTATCCTTCTAGATGCATCTAAATGCATTATTCTTTATTATTTCTCATTATCTTGTTTATTTCTTATTAAAATAGCATCTTTTTGAGGATTTCTCTTTATTTCTCTTTTATTTTCCTCATTTATATTCCTTTTAACATTAGGAATCCTTGGGATACGAATTTCCACAAAGGATAACTCAATTATACCTCTTTTCACTTATTTTCCACATTTTATCATTATTTTCAATTTCTTTCTTAATAAAGAAATACTTAATTGGTCTTTTCTTTTCTTGTTGCACTATTTAGGAAACTTTAAACTCCTTGGAACCCAAGGAACCCAAGAGTTACAAAATCCCTCTTTGGATTTTCCTTCTAGAGGTTTCCACATCTTTCTTTTCTTTATTTTCTTATTTACTCAATAATGGTGTTTCTTTTGTCTTTTCCTTTATTGGGCCCAATAGCCAATAAAGCCCACAAAACAACCATCAAGGCAATTGTAAACGAAATCCATTTATTTGATCCCAATTATATCATTATTTGTTCAAATATCTTTAATATGAGAAATTACATTTCTCACCAAAAGAACCCAAAAATTGGGGTTATAACATCCTTCCCCTGTTATAGGAATTTTGTCCTCAAAATTCCATCAGGCAAGCAAACAATTTAGGATAAGACTTTTCCATGTCCATCATTGGCCCCTATGTGGCTTTACCGTACTCATGGCGCTTCTAAAGAACCTTTATCATCACATATTCTTTTGTTTGAGTTCTTCCATCCTGACGTCTATAAATTGCACAGGTGGACTCAGGCTGTTTCAGCCTCCCTTGGGGCTCACTAGGTTCATTGCTCAGCACATGGTCGGGTACCTCACATAGTACTCTAAATTGGATACATGGAACTCATCACACATTACTATATCCTGAGGGGTAAGGTCAAACTTAACCTTCCCTACCAAACCATGTCAAAAGAACCCATGCATCGGGGACTCAGCTCTCTTAGATATAACTTAGAGGGGTCGGATTTTCATGTCACATATTCTCCCACAGTGAACTACATGTCAGTCTACTTTGCATTTTCTCACGACTCTCGTCGTCTCTAGGCTCCTTTCAGCCATTACACGATCAAAGCGACTTCATCTACACACACTGTGGTCCTCTTCTAACCATCACGTGGTCCTTTCACCAACATCACCTTACTGAAGTGGTGACCGACACAACCTCCCCTTACAGAGCTTCTTTAACTCCCGATACTGGTGATGGTGGTTATCATCACATCTTTCATAGGACAAGAACTGTCTCTAGCTATCACCCTGAATGAGAACATATGCTCTCATCAGACCCTTTAGTCTGGATCATACTAACCATTAGTTAGGGGTGATAAACTGTACTAACGTAGGGTTCTTCATGTTTCTACTTCCACCTCACAGAAGTGAACCTTTAGTCTATACTCAAGAACTTTTGCACTCACCTCATGGTGTATTTGAACCATCTCTTTCATATGTAGTTCAACCTGGTCTGTCCCTTGACAGTAGTCTTTCTTTCTCATGTCATCTAGGTAAGGCGATCTACCATGACCCATATTGCATCTCGACCTTCCTTGGTCCAGGGGAGACTCACAACATCCATAGTGATGAACTCCCTTTCTCTTTCGGGGACTCGTTATCCTTTATATCAATGCATTGGGTTACTGGTGTTCGTCCTTCACCCTCGACTTGTATGACCATATACCACATGCAACTTTATCCAAAGTCTCGGGGTGTAAACGGTGCGGGTACGGTACGGGTCTGGCCATACCCATACCCATACCTGTCTAATTTTGTAGGTCTGGTTCCGGTTCTAGACCCGCATTATACAAAACTTGGACCCGCACCATACCCATACCCGCAATAATAGCGGGTATGCGGTGTGGGTATGCGGGTAAGCGGTTCTATAAAACATCATATTATTTATGTTAGAGAAATGACTATGTTCTATATATTTTAATACAACAAGATATTGTTATTATATAGTATATTAACATGCAATAGTTATATTAGAGAATGCTATATTTTATACATTAATATTAATTGACTTAATTTTTTTCATATTTGTAGCCATGACAATCTCACTCGAATTACAGGGACCTACACATATTAGTAATGTAAATTAGTAGACATTTTGATTTTAAGTTTACATATGATGTTCATTATTGTAACTAGAATAGTTAATTCTTAATTATATGACTAGTCTCAATCTTATTGTGGTTAGAGTAGGATATAATCTCAAGAATTATATTAGTTAGACCAGTAAAGTGTTATATATATAATATATTATTTAAGTAGTTACTTATGTATAGCGGGTACATGGGTCTAGCGGGTCTGGGTCCAAGCATACCCATTATTGGACCTGTTTATATACGGGCCCAAGGGTATACGGGTCTAAGGGTATGCGGATATAAAAAATTAGACCCGTGACGGATTTGTAAGGGTCTGGATTTGTGGGTCCGCGGGTCTACCCGTACCCATTTACAGCCCTACCAAAGTCCTACTGTCACTTATTATCTTGGTGGTATGGTGTATGGTGATCTTAAAATCATGATCTTCTGTATGTCATGATTCCTCGAGATCTATTCCTCAGAAACCCTAAACCACTCTAGTTGGGGTTTCATCACCTTCTTTTCCAAAGAAGTGCATCTGAGGTTCTACCACCATCCTTTCATTGCATCAAGGACTGGACTAGCTAACCAAACAACCATTAACTTGTTCAACAGATCTCATTACATCAGAGTATTAGCCAAACATATCTCCTTTCCAAACTTAGGATTAGCCTAACAGCCTCTTCTAGCTTCTAGACAAACTAGTCAGATACATCTCAACCAGAACATCCATTACCACCTCACATCCTTAGGTATTAGGTAACATTTAAGACATATACTTCCACGTATTTCACTTATCATCTCAAACTCAAATTCTAAGTCTATCTTTATTGAGAACACTTTGAGCTCATCTTCTTGGTGATCAAACTCGACCTTGTATGACTCATATCTCATGATAAAAACATCTTCATAAGGTGACTACCTCATTCCTCTTAGTGTTTGCAAACCATCCATGTATCATTCACTATACCAGGGTATGTTATCATCTCTGTCCTCATACCTTCTAGCAACGTTCCAACTCACATCATCTTTATCCTTGGTGTATGGCATGCGTGTTTTCCTATCTCTCACTCCCATAACAAGAGGAAATAAACATTTGGTTGCAGTCTAAATACAAAGTTCTTCCTGTTCCAAGAGTAGAGATGGTACATCCCACCTTACCAGTACATCGTTAAATCTAAGTTGAAACGTGTCGTCTATGTCTCTACATCACAATCATCTCGATATCAAGGTTACTTCCATGGAAAACTAGTCTCGAACCTACTTGGGTCACTACACAATCCTTGGTCATCACCTCTAGGTCTATAGGGTGTCGGCACTTTTAGGGTCATCCCTCTTCCCTTATGCATCTAGAGAGTGCCCTACTCATCTTCCCTTTGGGTCCCATGGATTCATGAAGGTGATCAGTCTCCTAACCCATTACCCTCAGACAATGATAGTTGTTACCTCCCGAACCTTTGGTCATGTGCAACTAGGGAATTAAGCAGCTCCTACTTCCATCGGTCTTATCCCTATTGACCCTAGGATAGACTTAGGATTCTCTCATAGTACATGTTCAACTTAGAACCTTACCCAAGCCTTCATCATCTCTCTCTCTGCATTCATGGGCTGACTTTCATCCTTTCATAGGGATCATGGCAACTTGCCTACCTTAGTCAAGCCCCAAACCAGTTACCTCCATGGTAACACATCCATATGCACATAGAGATGGCTATCTATGGTTTTAGAGGTTCGTCCTCATACCATGTACTTTTTGCTTAGCTTCTCAAGATCCTATGAGACCTCTTTAGGTTACCTTAAACCAACAAAATTGTTATACACCCTATAAAAGGGTCCCTCTCCCAGGATGGGAGGAAACTACACCTTGATAACAAAGGTCACAAACGTCCTTCTGTCTAGGGTTTACATCCACATAAGCATGCTTAATCCTAGCAAGCTATTAAGGCACAAGCAGATCACCTACTAAACCATGCTAGGCCATACTTGTTCTCATTCCTCAACACTAGATCACGATCATACCTTCCCTTGTCATCAACTTAGCTGCGAGCGGTTCATCGAACATACCTTAAACTTAAGGGGATTCCCTTTTTCTCTATATAGGAGGAGTATCATGCTCGGAACTATAGCAACTTAATTCTCATCATGAGCATTAGGTATACCACTTCCCCTCTTAGGCCTAGGAACCCTAGGTTCACTTTTAGGTGTCCAACTGCATGCTCTATCTCTTAACCACGAATCCAGCATGCAAAAGGCATGACATGCACTTCCTGTCATCCTTCAAGTTGAGCAACACTTAGAGTTGGATCCTCCTCAAGGACAAACAATAAGGTACAGGGCCTCATAACCTATTACAAATCCTCTTCAGGGTATACAGAACATCTTCTTCCTTTCTCAGAAGGTAAACACTCATACCATAGGCACATAGGTGCCAGAAGCCTCATCCTCTCTCTAGGGTTTGGTTCCTCCCATGGAAACCAAGACATCATCAACCTCTAGGGATCAAGCATGTGGCGACCACTATCATCCACTTAGGTTGCATCGTCCTCAACTCCCTACTTTTCCTCATATCTCGGAGTCTAGACTTCCAACCTTCTTACTTGGTTTCATTCTCTCTCTCTAGAGCTAACCCTACAACCAACCTCACTATTAGAGGTCCTCTCTTCATGAAGGGTCAACCTCAAAAGCATGTCCCTACCTGGATGAAGCCTATGTTCAACTCATGTTCTCTCAAGGTTATCCACAGCCCCTTATGCTTATAAGCTATCCATCAAACTCATCCCGGCCAGGGTTTCAACCTATTGCTCACACCACTGATGCCTACTGGGTGCCTATTATGCCATGCTCATATCAGCTCATGGGGTCCCATATGTTCTTCTTTATCCTTGTCAAGGAAGGAGCTATCCTTCGTCCTGACCTACACGACCCCTTTCCAGGGTTGGGTCGCCAAAGGTACTCAGTCATCCAACCTCTCATGGCGCATATGGCATCCCAGGCATGTCCATCCAAACACCTGGTCTACCAAGACATCTAGCTCTTCGTGTCATATCTCTCTCTAACCTTTACTCAGGGTTAGGGTTAACATCATCCTCAGAGGATGTGCCAGGTCTCTACTTTTAATGGAGATCTCTATCTCCAAGACTAACTCTCTTTATCTATCCTCCTGATACGAAGGTCTAGCCTCAGGTCTCTTCTGAGGGCATGACAACTTATGTCATATGACCTAAGCATGTATCTATTCTTTAGTTTGCACTTAATCTATTAAGCTTATGTCCATGACATCTTATTTACATGCTTTTCATTAATTTGATGGAGGATTCCTTAGACCTTATCAACCTTACCCATACCTCAAGAGGGTGAGGAGAAGAGAGAAAACCTTAATCCTTAAGGTCCTTAATAGAATTTGAGTTGAGAAGGGATGAATAAGATGAGAGAGTCCTAAAGGTATCTTATTTCGATTCATACCCTAAGACATTGGCCAGGCAATCACACGGATCCAGGAGTCCTCATATTACGACTAGCGGTGCGGAGGAAAATATTGCCAGCCCCCGGTCGTGATCCTTTTCTAGACACCTTCGTCTTTTAGATAATCCTCTAATAACTCCCTTGGGTTCTATGGAGTTTGTAAAATTTAATAATTATTAATGGTTAAGTGAGGAACCTACGCTCTGATACCAAATGTTACATCCCCATATTTCGGTAACCCCCAATTAAGGGAGACCGAGAGGTCGAGGCTGCACCCATATCCTGGGGATCAAAGGTTCGACACTTAACCAAGAACAATTATCAAATTTTAACAGACTAAACGGGAAACTATAAGAAAATAAACTTTTGCATACCTTTTTGAAAACTTGGATCTCTAAACTTCTATCCACTTATGGATTCTATTCTAACCAATCCTTCTTGTACTTTACTTCATGTATTTCACAATATGACGATTTACTGTTTGTCCTTTTGGCTTGTACCTAAAACGCCGACAAACAAAACGTCGGTCAGCCGAAGCTGGTATGTGGGGCAAACAATAAACGTGCAACTATGATAACATCATAATCATTCAATTAATCATTTAACAACCAATATTACATTTTAAATATAACTTCACGATCCATGAGTACCCTATCCTCTGTGCTATCCCTATAGTGGACCTGGATAATACCTTCCTTATGGTAGATCCCCATTAAACCCCTCATGGTCCCACCTATAGGTGAACTGGTTTCTAGAGTTGAGTCACATGGCACTACTCGTAAGTAGCCCACTTCTTAACTCATGGCAGGCTAATGGGTCTCATGGCACTACACTTGGTAGCCAAATTTCTAACCCACGATAACCTAGACCTTACTCTACGTTACTCCTTTTTAGCCTTGACAAGCCACAGAGGTGGACCTAGATCTAGCCAGTTATACATGTATATTTATAGTGATAGTCATAGTCACTCTATAGTTGCATGAAATAAAAGCATCCAACAGTTATTTCAAGCCATGAGGGAAACGTCGATAAAATCCTCAGAAAACTAGTCGGGATAACCATAAGTGTAACCACATACCTGATGTGATGATTTCACAAGCATTAAGCAAACCCAACCAAGAATGCAATCCAAGCAAGCAATTCAATCATCATATAATTCCTGAAAAGAATATGTACTCTATTTATTACACACTATATCAAGAATCTACTTTATTGTCATGGATTCACTTTCTAGGGTTTCTAATCTTCATTAAGGTTTCATTAATATTCATTAGGATTTCTTATATCAATTTCTCAAACTTTATCCCTTTTAGGTCAACAAACCCTAAAATACTCTTTTCTACTTATATGAACCTTAATTGCTCAAAAATCCATTTTAACAGTCTTTTATACCCAAATTGACTTAAGATCTTCATATCTCTATTTATTCATGGATTTGATCAATTAAAACTATTAAAAGACATATTCCCCTAAATTAGGGTTTTCAAGCTCATTAATTCATATTCATGCACGAAACCCTAAATTAAGCTAATTATATAAAAAGATCATCTTTTAGATCCTATCTTCACTTTTATCAACAACAGGTTAATATTGGCTTGAATTATCCAATGAGCATCATTAAATCCATCTATCATCAAATCTAAGGGTTTTTCATTAATTAAATCAATAAAGACGATAACTTTATGTACTTTTCAAATTTCAAGCATATTTATACACATAAACTCTAAATTAGACTAATCACGTGCAAAGTTCTTCCTTTTTTGAACATAATGTACCTTTTTACATTTAACAGGTTAACATCAACTCTAATCACCCATTAAACTCTACTAATTACATTAATCATTTCAAAGTAGAATTTCTTAATCTTTAATTCATTAAAGTTGATAACTTACATTACTTTTTGAATAGCATGCAAAATTAGGATTCAAACATAATTTCTTTGTGTTCCTCTCGTTCTGAGGATCAATTTTCATATATTACTTATCTTGATCGGAGTTACGAATAATTAACTATGAATTTTGTAAAGTTCACTTACTTTGGACCAATCATCAAGCGCCACGTTGCTTCATGCATGCAATCATGGCTTGCCTTTGAGTTGATAGCTGAATTACAGTCTTTCCCCCGTCTAAGTGGCCGGCTCTTCATACCCGGGAGGGGTACATCCGTCCAACGACCATCTGCCCTTCATCTACCTCGCGACAACCTAACGGCGCCGACCTGTAGCGCGTCGGAGGTCCGTCCTCATCTCCTCTGGGCTCGGGGGTGGCCGCCCATGGCCGCCCTAGCTCCGATACACCCTAGAGCCCTCGAGGCACGTCCAATCGTAGCCAAAGACGGTGGTTCTAGAGCCTGGTCTCCCCGCAGTTACTGCTGCGGTGTGATGTAGTTCTGCAGACATATGGCAGGGGTCGCCTGAAGGCTAGGGCGAGGGTTGGATAGATGATCTTCCTTGGATCGTCGCGGATGCTTCTTGCCTTTAACAAGACTATACTACCACACTTCATGCTCTAGGGATCGCACTATACCTTCTTGGTTAGGGTTTATATGCCAAAAACAAGAAGAAGAAGAAAGGAGAAGAGAGTGGGAGACGTGGGATCTCTCTAAAACTCGATCCAGGGGGTCTACCCCTTTATATAGAGGGGTACCCATGCCCATGAACATTTGCCCACAAAGAAAACAATGCTTTTCCTAATAGGAAAGGGATTCCTTCATCAAGAAGCTAGTTCTCTCTCTTCATCTTCATATTCCTTTTTCTTTTGATATTACGATTTCAAAAATTATCCCACTTGTTTCTTGCTTTTCAATCTATAGGCACGAAATCCTATTTTCTTTTAATAGAAAATACCACCTTTTGAAAAACAACACAAAATTCATTAATAATGTATCACATTATCCTTTTATTTTGCAATTTTGGTATTTTCTCTATCTTTCTTCTTTATTGGGACTCCTTGGATCCAAAGAAACTCTATTATTTCAAAATCCTTTATATTGGATACTCATTATCCTTCTAGATGCATCTAAATGTATTATTATTTGTTATTTCTCATTATCTTGTTTATTTCTTATTAAAATAGCATCTTTTTGAGGATTTTTCTTCATTTCTCTTTTATTTTCCTCATTGATATTCTTTTTAACATTAGGAATCCTTGGGATACGAATTTCCACAAAGGATAACTCAATTATACCTCTTTTCGCTTATTTTCCATATTTTATCATTATTTTCAATTTCTTTCTTAATAAAGAAATACTTAATTGGTCTTTTCTTTTCTTGTTGCACTATTTATGCAACTTTGAACTCCTTGGAACCCAAGAGGCACGAAATCCCTCTTTAGATTTGCCTTCTAGAGGTTTCCACATCTTTCTTTTCTTTATTTTCTTATTTACTCAATAATGGTGTTTCTTTTGTCTTTTCCTTTATTGGACCCAATAGCCAATAAAGCCCACAAAACAACCATCAAGGCTATTGTAAACGAAATCCATTTATTTGAACCAAATTATATCATTATTTGTTCAAATATCTTTAATATGAGAAATTACATTTCTCACCAAAAGAACCCAAAAATTGGGGTTATAACAAACTCTGATAGCAAAAGAGTAACTGCGCAGAAAATATATAGTCAATAAATATATGGACGGATTTTTTTATTTTGGGGGGCAAATGATATTATTTTTGGATCAATTTTTTTTGGAGAGCTAGATAAAATGCTCCTTTACAATTGTGAAAAATAAAAATAAAAAAAATATCAGGAAGTATGCGCAGGTAGCTACCCGCACGGGTATTAAAGATGAACCATATATATATATATATATATATATATATATATATATATATATATATATATAATATATATATATATATGAAATAAGAAATATCAATTATAATTTTAAGGTTTAACTGAATGTAGATAACCATGTGGACGCATTCTTTAATACTAATTAGTTACAACATAAATGAATGAAAGATTCTAAAATATGCATATCTTCATTTGATAATTGAGAGTAAGAAATGGTGTATCCTTATTTAGAGCCAACATCACAAATGCGGATGCACTGGATTTACTTCGTTAACATATATACCACATCTTGACGAGTGAATCCGTCATTCATAATTTCATCTAAACTAAATCAGGACCTACATGCAGCCTCGGTTTTTAAACTCGGTAGGGTCGTGTGCCTTCGTTTTTCAAACATCTCTGATGGTAACTCTGCCCGAGGCCTGACCAAGATCTCTCGGAGGCGGATTGGGTTCGTTGACCCTGAGGTCAAGCCCGTCAAGCGTAACTTCAACTGATGAATTCAAGTTTCGCATCTAATGCATTAGGTGGGAGGGGACCCTCAGAATTTACAACATCCACATGTCCAACTGAGTCATTACGCAGCTCTGGATACTAACGCGTCGCTGGATAGAGTCTTCGTCCGTACAACGTGGACTCGGCAGTTGTCGGCGGAAAAAGATCCCTCATTGATGCGTGATTGCTACTTGCAAACAACCCACAACCGTTTCCTTGACGCACGACCACTTCATTTTCCTTCTTCCCTCAGCGAAATTTTGTTGTAATTGTAAATCTGCAAATTATCGGGTTCGGACAATACAGATGATGCATTGAAACTAACGTAGAGTTCTTCTGCAGAAGAGGGACGACATCTCCATTTCTTTTGTTCCTTTCCACCATAATAATTCCCTTGATGGTGACATGCTAGCAAATGCACTAACAAAATGACAAAGCTCCCATCCCCACCTCGTCTAGGTCACCTTCTCACGTTTATGTCCACAACCATCATTGAATGCGGTCTTGGAAAATTCCTTCCAACCACACAAACATGTAGCACATTAGGACTGTTCAGCTGCCGTAACTACTACAGAAAATGTTTTTTACAACGGGAGATAGACAACAGTTCTGATGATTGTGTTGTAGTTAGCATACTTATCACAACAAGCCCATTTTTGTGTTGTATATTGTATATTTTATACAACACAGGTCATTTACAACATGCCAAACATGTTGTAGTATAGGAGGATACTACAACAACTGCTACAGTGTTGTAATAGGTTGTAGTATCACAACATATTCAAAACCTTTGTAAAAGATGTTATTTACACAACATATTTTGACCCGTTGTAATAGTCACATGTTGTAATAGACCATTATTACACAACACAGACTCACCCGTTGTAGTATGTATTAATTATACAACAGGCATTTACATGTTGTATTTGGTACATGTTGTAATAGACCACCATAATATAACATATTAAAACTCATTGTTATAACCCAACATGAGACAACATACTCCAACCTGTTGTTATATATTATAATTACACAACATGTTGTAATATCCACACATAAAACATCGTTGTAATAGACCTCCATTACACAACGTAAACTAAACCATTGTAATATAATATAATTACACAACATGATATCACCTGTTGTAATAGCTACATATTGTAAAAGACCATAGTTAAACAACACATCATATTCACATAATTCTCTGAATTTTTCATATATTTGCGTATAATAAACAACACATCATATTCACATATTGTAATAGTCACACAATATGCTATAATTAATCCATTGTTATATGCCAAGATTATACAATAGACTCTGACTTATTTTATATACCCGGAATCGAGCTAAACCCAATTTTTTTATTAGAGAATTTTATCAGGAACATGTAATCAAATAATTAATTATTTGTTCATATAAAATTATTGTCAAATATGGGTCCGAGTTCTTTTTGGGCTTTAATTTTTTTGATATGGGTTGGTTTCAGTTTGAGAGGTCAATTGAACAAAATTTAATTTTGTGTGGTCATGTGGGAATGACAATTTTTTCACTCTGGGTAGATGTTTTGACCCGGAACCGACCACCCAATATTTTATCACACAAAATATAATCATGAACATCTAATCAGAGATTTTTTTATATTCATTGTCAAATCTGGCTCAGAGTTTTCTTTCGAATCTAATGTTTTCAATCTGGGTCGTTCTCAATTAAGACACCATTCGAACAATTAAAATCTAGTTTTGTATTTGGGTCCGACATTGACAATTGAACTCTCTAACTGGGCCATGTTTTGTCCCGAAATTGACTGACTCAAAACCACTTTTTAACACCCTGTGTGATATTATAACAGAGTAACTAATCAACCTCTATATTTACATGTTATACATATGTGTCTACTATTTTACATACAAAATAGCCTTTGAAATATTTTGCTAAAAAAAATCAATTTTAGATTGGGTCCGAGATTGACTGGGCCGGTTCATTTTTTTTACCCAGAACTAACAATTATTTAACACCCTTATGTGATATTATTGCAGAATAATTATTAACCTACATGAATCATATACATTGCATATATATAGAATAATTATTAACCTACATGAATCATATACATTGCATATATATAATATATATATGCAATGTATATGATTCATGTAGGTTAATAATTATTCTGCAATAATATCACATAAGGGTGTTAAATAATTGTTAGTTCTGGGTAAAAAAATGAACCGGACCAGTCAATCTCGGACCCAATCTAAAATTGAATTTTAGATTGGGACCCGGGTTCGACCCTCGGCGAAAATCCCCGGGGTGCAGTTAAGGCCTCACGTTATTGAGCGTGCCGCGGTGCCCCATATACGCGGCTGGTTCTGGGATTTACCTTGTCTGCGGGGGTCACAAAAGTGGCGCTCGTGCGAGAGGGTTCCTCTTCATAAAAAATATATATATGATACACATGTATATGAGAGGTTAATAATTATACATTCATCAGTAGTTTCAGTGAAAAAATTTCCCGCGCTTCCTCTTTTCCTCCGCGTGCCTGGTTTCCCCCAAAAGATCTGTTTCACCGCCGCACAAATTGCCCCCCGTCTCACAGCGCCGCAGCAGTTTCACGGACGGACGACGACCGACGACGTGCGAGAGGGGTTTACCGTCCCAGAGCGCCGACAACGGACGGACGACGACCCCACGGAAGCGCCGCTGCCCTCTGCTCTTCGCCAGACGGACGACGACCCCCCCACTTCTCCGGAAAGCGTCGCTGCCCCACGGACGGACGACGACCCCGCTACTTTGAGCTCCCTTCAATCCAAGGTAAACTCTGTACGGACAGGCTTTGAAGCCCAACATTGATATTATCAGGCTTTACTAATGATGGTTAGATCAGTTTCATCTCTTGTTTGTAATATCTCTTGACCACTTGAGTTGTTGATGTTGTATATAGTACACAAACTTGGTAATGGGTAGAATAAGCCCTTTCATCTTTTTCATGATCTTGATTAATATAACCTTTTTTTAGAACTTTTTACCTAGCAATTTCAAAAGACTTGTATATTTGTCCACCCAAACAGATTACGCTGTGATCTTTTTCTGCAAGATCGTTATGTTTTTTCTGCAAGTACTTAGCATTATTGTAGATTATATTAAGTGTTCCAACTTCCCTATCTGTGAACAACGCTGTTACATATTAAATTACTGGTATCTTACTTGCCTATGTATAAGCACCACCGTCTTACTTCCCATGCTCTCCTTCTAGAAAATAAGAAGATGTAATTTGGCAACTTTAGCATGACAGTCCTATACACGAGGCATTTGATCCATTCACCAACCAATATCTCACTTGTAATTTCTAACTGATGCCCACCCATTCTGCTACCACCAAACCGATAAACCCATCTTAGAAAAAGGTTCTCTGTGAGGCCCCATCCTTCGGATGACTCTACCTTCCCAGTTTATGTATTACTGCAAGGCCACCTACTGCTGATCACTCTCGTTCTAAACAAATCTGTAGCATTGACAGTCCATTATGGACGTAAGTCAATAAAGAATTATGAGTCAGTCTTCTGATGAACCATCTAGCTTGGCTTCTTTACATGTCTTCATTGAGGTAGAAATGGTTGGATGCATCTTCTTTATGATCTATATTGATGGCTTTGTGACCACAAGTGTTGATGCTGATGGGAACACCGTCCAATATTTTTACAATTTATTTAAGATCATTTCCATGCCAAAGATTTTGCAAATAAAAGTATTTCTTGGCATCATAGGCTAAGATCGTCTCATGGAATTCATTTTATCTTTGATGCTAGTCACTTGTGGGTAAAGTGTGTCAGTTGTGGAAATTTCTAGCAACAAGCTAAAAGCTCATACTGGCAAGTCAAGTATTAAGTAGATCCTAGTCTTTATATGAGACATGTAAAGAGCTGATCCATACGTCAACTTGTCAAGTACAGACCTGATGTATCCTTTTTTGCTATTATTCCTTGTATGGATCACTAGCATGTTTTGACATCCATCATGCAATATTCGATGGAGAGTTGTGATATAGAATAGTAATGTGATAAGTGTTAGGGCTTATAGACATTGATTGGGCAAGATCACCTATCGCCTGATTTTGAAGGATACTGCATATTTCCTATGGTAACTTGTATAGGGAAGAGACAGAGTAATAACCTGCTCAAGTGTTGTGCCAAGATTTCAAGTTTTGTCTCAAACCACTTGTGAGCTTATATTGTATATCAATTTCTTATTGACTTTTGTTTCACTTGGCCTAATTCTGTGGAGTCATTGTATGACCCTTAAGTCACAATGATTCTATATCATTAGAGTAACACATTGCTAAAAAAATCATAAATCCGTCCAATAAACATGAGCGATCATGCATATTGACAAGTTACTTCATCCATTCCAGAGGCTACTACAGAGCTTATAAAAACATTTATAACTAAATATGCGAGTCAACTTCTAAATCTTTTCACTAAATCTTACCACGTACATGGGTGAAGTTCTTATAGTACAAGGTTAGAGCCTGTGATTTGTCTGCTCAATTATAGGGGGAGTGTTTAAATTTATGATATCCTCCGGTATACGTGTGTCTGTTCGAGGTAGTGTCAGTATGTAAACGTCTAGAGTCATTGCTACTATACATCAACACCATACAACCCTGGAAAATGGAATGTTGTTTTTTCCTTGAAAATCAATTAAAATTGAAAATTTGTTCTTAAGGGAACATCCACCCTCTTCTTCCAAGCCCCAACGCGTTCCCAAATATCACCACCACTTGCCTTGCGGGGGTTTCCTCCTCATCATCATTCGATGATCCCCTCCTACCCAATCTCTCTTTCAATATACTTATAACCATTCAATTCCTTTTGCCTTATTTGGTGAACTGAATCTGCAACAAAAAGGTTTGGTTGGACCTAATTTAAACTTGCTAATTTGATTTTCTTCCAGCGACATGTTGCAAGGAGTCTACCATGTAAATTTTCAGATATATATTTGTGATCTAAAATTCTGAGTCAACTCTAATTTGGTCAACCCTTTCTAAGACAAGATCATATACCAATTATTAGTCTCACCATGAACCCTACTTATTTGTCTTTTGATGTTCAGTTTATGTCGTTAAGCTATTTCCATGTATATTGTGTTACCTTCATTATTGAATTGATGTTAGATTCCAGATCGGAATGTGCTAGTAAAACTAACATCTCATTCCAATGTCATTATCTATGAATATATTCCCATAAACAAATTACTATTTTTAATCACAGTTCGTCATCATTTAGAAATCGATGCATTTTAACATGTGTTATTAACGTATCACACTAGTCTAACAGTAACAAGCTATGTTTATGTATCACACTAGTCTTAGAGTAACAAACTGGAAGCTTTTGCTACTACATGTTGATTACATGAAGTTTCTAATTTCTGATGTTTAGTAGATTTGGGCTCTGTTCTCATCTAGGATTTGTGAATTATTTTTCTAGTGGGGTAGTCTATACCCTATTGTTAACTTGTTTCTATTTTTTTGGATAATGTTGGCAGCTACTGCATATTGTTGTCATTGACTTGTTTAGTACAAAATAGTTTTGGTATACATGTTAATCTTTACTAGATTGTATTAAAGTGATTCTATATAGACACATTGCACTTCTCTCATCCTTAGGGGGAGATACAATTCTTATATATATCGTATGAAGATTAAATGGCATCGACAAAGCAACTACTAAACGGAATACACATGCACACACATAGTGATGTCTAGACTTGGTTTGGTGTGTCCTGAACATGAAGGCTTGACAGGTTGTACTTTTTGCATGTTGATTTCCCCTTCACTGCTGGTCTATTGTGTCAAACAACTCTGGTATATACTGTTACAAAGAAACAGTCAAGTCGAGTCAGGTGTCTAGGATTCTATAGGTAGTCTAGCTGGGTTCTAAATAGTTCATTTCAGTGGTTCTTTTTCTTTCTCTACTTTTACTTGTATGCAGAATACAGAGAAAGTTAAAATAGATTAATATTATAAAATCAAACTTTGTATGCATGTTCATACGAGTAACTTATATATCAACACCAACATAGGTCATCCTATATCTGCAACATAATGGATGACCTCTCTTTACTCATCTTGTTCAAGAGGTTGTGATTTGAGGCATGCATATACTAATGTTGTGTAGAGTGTCCTGCATTTTAGAATATAAAACATCCTTGTCAAGTTGATTTCCACCTTTGAAAATGATGTATAATTTCCCTTTTATCAAAGCATATAAAATAGAATGCCCAGGCCTCTTTCTAGACATGCATGTCCTCATTGAATGGGTAAGCAAATTGTTGAATAGTGGCTACTAGAATTCTGTGATTGAATGCCCAATTATAATCTATTGAGTTTATGACCTACATTAACGACCATTGTATATCATCTGAATAAGGTACCTAGAAATAGGCAATACCTACAACATCTACATAGATAGGAGTCACTACCATCAATATAACAAAGTGTTAATCAACCATCCATCACAAAAGAGACCATAAAGTTTCAGTTGGACAATGGACGTGGGGGCATAGATGTCGATTTTGTTTTGATATTGTGCTAGAGATTGATTTCCAGCATGAACGACTTCTAACATCTTCTCCCTTGAATGGCATGACCTTTCATCCCACTAGATAGTTTTACAATTTCATTCTAGACATTTTGGATACTTTCACACTCATAAAGAACAAGCTTTAGAAGATATTAGGTTGTAACAATATGTATCGTTCTATCAGGTATGCACATCTGTGTAATTAAATATATTTATTTTGTGTCTATCACTTTATATATATTTATGGATGAATCACTGAATGATCAATATATGCCTATTCTATATATTTCATATATATTTTCATAGTCACTGATTAGTTTGATAAATGGAGTTGATTAGGGCATCCTGCAGCAAGCTGCTAGAAAATGTTGGTTATTTAGGTGTGCTTTCCCATAAAACTGTAGCTTCTCCCCTGGTCATGATGTCAAATATTTCAAAGATTGGCTTTTGTAACAAAGGCTAATTCAAGTGGTTTAGAATTGTAGTTTGAAGGGTTACATTGGTCAAATTTAGCTTGGGATTCTATGGAATAGGCTTTAGTTTGTTTGGAAGATAGATTTTGTTGCCTAAGTATCCCAGCACATCACCCTGAATATTCTCAGTCGTTCAGGTTTTTGCACTAGAATCATAACTTGTAATTCTTATGGTAACTTTTATAGAATATTATTTCAATTTCATATCTATCTTGTATAGAATATAACTTCAATATATTTGTGCATGTTTGATACTACAATTATGTGTCAGCAAGGCTAGGCATTTTGTTGGATTGTTGCCTTTATTTGATCATCCTAGGCATGACAATGCAAGCTATTTGTAGGTTTTATAGAAATGATTTTATGTGTGTGATTCTAAGCTGTAAACTTAATTCAGTTCATGCTATGGGGTTTAATCTTTGGAATTTTTTGAGATCCTATCAGTGCTTAGTCATGCTCTGACATGGAGGAGAGCCTTGCTTCTTTCTTGTTTCCAGTTTTCTTACAATCTTTTTACAGTGTTGAGAAAATAAAGAGATTTACTAGGCTCATGTTAGTTTGAAGATTATAGCATTTGAGATGCATGAAGAATAGATATAGACTTAATGAATTGATGTTATATTGAATGCATTAAAGTGGAATAGTTTTATTTTCTTACTATTTTACAGAATATGAAAGTATATGGTTTTTCTGTTGATTTAGTTATGGCAACCTCTTGATGATTAGTTTGTTTGTTGTTGGTTTAAGTGCAAAGATTTGTTTAAGCTAGTGTTGATACAGTTAGATGGAAACTGGATTATGGGTCATATAGTTTGTTTATCTTAAATTTTACTAGGACCATGACCATCTAGTGGCCTCCTATCCTATGTATGGTCTATGATTCTTATCTGGTTTTACCTAAGTATGGTGTAGGGCTTCCTTTATTGGAGGGTTGTTTGCAACTATGCCTTGTTTGCAACTATGCCTTCACTACAAGAAATATCCACATATTTGTACTCACCCCTTTTATCGTTGTGCAGCAATGGATCGAAAGTGGATGTATTCAAATTGCTTATCTGAAGAGTATGAAAAAGGAGTGGATGAATTTGTAAGGTGTGCAATTGAACATGCAGGAAATGATACTAGACTTCTTTGTCCTTACACAAAGTGTGCTTTCGGTAAGCGGATTAACAAAGACGCATTGTGTCATCACTTATTTCGAGACGGCATTGATATGACTTACACACGATGGATACATCATGGCGAGAGGGAAGATTTTCATATTGTAGATCAGAGTGAACAATTTGAGGGAGGTGAAGGAGACACATTGCAGGACATGGCTTACAATGTAGAATAAAAGATACGAGACTGTCCTAAAATGTTTGAAAGGTTAATGACTGACTCTGAAACACCATTATACAATGGCTATGTCAAGTTCACCAAATTATCTTCTGTTTTAAAGTTATATCACTTGAAGGCGGCCAATGGTTGGTCTGATATAAGTTTTACGACCTTGCTACATCTCTTGAAAGATATGCTTCCCGAGGATAATGTGCTTCCTCGTCGTACTTACGAGGCAAAGAAAGTGCTTTCATCCATGGGCCTTGATTATGAAAAGATACATGCATGCTCCAATGATTGCATTTTGTATCGAAATGATCATGCTTTGAAGGACAGTTGTCCAGTCTGTGGAGAACCACGATACAAGAAGGATGGAAGCCCTAGTAAGGTGTTGTGGTATTTACCAATAATACCGAGATTTAGGCGCTTGTTCAATAATGTTGATGATGCGAAGAAGTTGGTTTGGCATGCTGACGATAGAAAAAGAGATGGTTTTCTTAGACACCCTACAGATTCTCCGCAATGGATGACAATCGATAATATATTTCCAGAATTTGGTGGTAATCCTAGAAACTTAAGACTGGCACTTTCTACAGATGGAATGAATCCCCATAATTCTGGAAGTCATTGTACATGGCCTGTAATTTTGGTTATATATAATCTTGATCCAGATGTATGCATGAAATGCAAGTATATGCTTTTGACTTTGCTGATTTCAGGACCAAAGCAGCCTGGAAACGATATTGACGTTTACTTGGCTCCACTTGTTGAAGATTTAAAGATTCTATGGGATAAGGGTGTTGAGTTGTATGATGCATACCGCAAAGAGAATTTTAATATGAGGGCGATGCTATTTTGTACGATTAATGATTACCCGACATATGGAAATCTATCTGGGTACAGTATCAAAGGACATCTTGGTTGCCCTATCTGTGAAGATGAGACCTCTTTCTACCAACTGAAACATGGGAAGAAAATTGTTTATCTCGGCCATCGCAGGTTCTTGCCTAAGGATCATCATTATCGTAGAGTGAAGAAAGCTTTTAACGGAAAAGTAGAACTACGAAGATCTCCATGACCATTAACCGGACAAGAAATCTTCACTAAGGTGAAACAGTTGAAAGTAAAATTTGGAAAAAAGAATAAATCTCCAATTCTCAAAGGTCTCTACAAGAAGAGGTCTATATTCTTTGATCTTCCTTATTGGAAGTCTTTATATGTGAGGCATTGTTTAGATGTGATGCACATAGAGAAGAACATATGTGATAATCTGATTGGAACATTACTTAATATCCCATGGAAGACAAAAGATGGCCTCAAGGCAAGATTGGACATGGTTGACATGGGTATTTGAGATAGATTGGCTCCACAAATGAGGGGAAGTCGGACCTACTTGCCCCCAGCATGTTACACACTTTCAAAGTCTGAGAAAGTTGTATTTTGTGGGTTCCTAAAAGGAGTTAAGGTTCCAGAGGGATATTCTTCAAACATGAGTAGATTTGTGGATATGAAAGATTTGAAACTGTTGGGCTTGAAATCACATGATTGCCACATCTTAATGAAACAGTTTTTGCCGTTGGCTATCCGTTCCATTTTGCCTAAGCGGGTTAGAAATGCAATCACTAAACTTTGTATGTTCTTCAATGCTTTATGCTCAAAAGTCATTGACCCTGAGACGTTGGACTCATTGCAAAATCATATCATCATCACTTTGTGTCAGCTTGAGATGTACTTCCCTCCTTCATTCTTTGATGTAATGGTTCATTTGACTGTGCACTTGGTTAGAGAGGTCAAACTATGTGGTCCGGTATTTTTACGTTGGATGTATCCGTTCGAGCGATATATGAAGCTATTAAAGGGGTATGTGAAGAATAGATATCGACCCGAGGGTTGTATGGTGGAAAGCTACATAGTAGAAGAGGCTATTGAATTTTTTGTCCAACATTTATATAATGTTGAAGCCATTGGTCTTCCTAAATCACGGCATGTCAGAAAAATTGATGGACAAGGCAGTACAGGATGCAAGTTTGTACGACTTTCAGCTGATGAATTACACACAGCGCATGTGTATGTCCTTCGTAATACAACCGAGGTTGAACCATATGTTAAAGAACACATTGATTATTTACAAACTCGTTACCGATCTAAGAATGAGAAGGATATAATGAACTTACACATCCTTTGTTTCGCCAAATGGTTAAAGAATCGTATTAGTGAACAGATTGAGAATTCACCAAATTCTGTTTCAAAGACCTTGAAATGGTTATCTATGGGGCCTAAATCAGCCGTGTTGTCATTTGCTAGTTATTTTATAAATGGATACACTTTCTATACAAAATGTCAAGATGATAAAAGCACGATGCAAAACAGTGGGGTGTCTTTGGTATCCGAAGCTTTGCACATTGCTAGTGCTAAAGACAAAAATCCAGTCTGGTGTGACATGTCCTATTATGGTGTGATCCAAGATATATATGAGTTGGACTACAACACATTTCAGATTCCTATTTTTCGTTGCAAGTGGGCTGAAAATGATAAGGGTGTACGAACAGAAGATGGATTGATCTTAGTGAACCTAGATAGGGAGGGATGTAAACACGATCCATTTATAATGACATTACAGGAAAAACAAGTTTTCTATGTGATAGACATGGCTAACAAGGGCTGGTTTTTAGTCTTATCTCACATAAGAAGGCCCCATGAAGGAGATGATGATGACGATGACATTGTTTTAGAAGAAGAAACTTCTTTGTCTTCAATCATTCCATCAATGTCTATAAATGATGATCCTGTTGTTGAAGAAGAAGAGATATGTGCTCGAGAAGATCATAATGACGGGACATTTGTTGATGATGTCAGTGTGCATAAAAATAAAAAACAGCGTACGCATAAGTGAGAGTAAGTATTAGCATTTTCTTGATGTGCACTAATATCTTTTTGTAATGAATGTAAATATGTCTTAAATTTTGTAAGATTTTATTATGTGTTTTATATGCAGTTTGCTAATTTTTTTTGTACCAAATTTTGTTGTAGATGTCTTCCAATGAAGACGACTCAATGACCACAACGATTAGTAGGGGCCGTACCACAATTCCTAAAGTTTTGAGAAAGAGACGTAAAGGACAAAAAATTCAATTGGAATGGAATTCAGAAGGACAACCAATTGGGAAAACCCGAAACATTTTCAGCAGCTATATTGGAATCGCATCCCGAGAACGAGTTCCAATCAACATCGATACTTGGAGTGATGTGGGAGAAGGTCTCAAGGACCTTATTTGGGAAGATATTGAGGTGAGTATGTAGACGTTAATATTTTTTGTATATTTTTTGTATGAAAATATTATATTATATTTTATGTGTGTGTGATTTTGTTATTTGTAGGGTGTTTTTTTTATTGGATCTGTCATAAAGCAGTGGGTATTACAAAGAGCCAATGATAGATGGAGGGAATTCAAATCTCGGTTATCAAGAAAATTCATGAGGGACGAAGATGGAAACATATGCAAACACCCACCCAAAGAATATGATTTTATATCTGCAGATCAATGGGAGGATTTTGTCATGAGTCGATTGACCGAAGAATTTAAGGTGATAATAATATAAGCTAGTGTACTTTTGTTTTTTTTCTTGTAAGACATTTAAATATATTTTCATATTTATTGTTCGTAAAAATAACCAGAGAAGAAGTAAGGCTGGAAGAGAATCATCGTCAAAGAATGAGTATCGACGTAGAATTTCTCATAAGGGATATGTTGGCCTACAACAAGAAATTGTAAGATTTGATTCATTTTAAAGCGATTTGTGAAATTTCATATAGAGGTATAAAAGTATTGTATTTTTATCATATTATAAACAAATCAGTGAGAATAGTTTAGATCCAGTTATTTCAAAGATTTCTACAGCAGAATTATGGAAAAGAGCTAGAATGGACAAAACTGGTGTTGTTACTAGTGACAAGGTCAAGGAAGTGGTGTACAAGATTGTAAGTTTAATTTTTTATCTTGTTGATTTTTCATCACAATATATAGTTTTTATTATTTTTACATATGTATGTTTTATATTTTGCAAGGATGCTCTATCTCAGGAAGTTTCTGAGGGACTCATTAGTGAGAAGGGATGTAATGATGTGTTAACAATGTCATTGGGAAAAAAAGATCACCCAGGACATGCGAAAGAAACCGGACCAGGAATAACAATTACAAAATATTGTCAAAGTGTGGCTCGAACGGATGATCAACCATCCCATATGCTGTTACAAATGCAACAGACCATTAAATCTTTGGCCATGAAGATCAAGTATCTTGAAGGGAAGAATACGGGCAAGGATCTCGACAATGTTGGGGATACATACCAATACCCTACTTCCAAATCTAATTGTCCACTTGCACAATTCTCACATCTACCTGAGGTAATCAACAAGTATGTTATGTAGTAAATGTTAGAGATAGTCATTTCTCATGTTGACAATATCTATATTTGATTTTTGTAGGGCTATCACAAGTGTATTTTGATGTTGGATAATCCATTACGTTCAGTAGCTGATGGAAGGGTGTATATATCTCATACAAATGAGCCAATTATCCTTCACAATGTGACATTGGATCCAAAATACAAAAAAGTGATAATTGATACCCCATTGATGCCTGAAGAAAGTGTGTCAATACCTTTAGATATGGCTGAAGTTTATCAAGTTTGTCAAGGCATAGGCACCTACCTTCCTTGGCCTGCAGAATTGATCAAAATAAATATGAAGGTATATGCGATAACTTGACAATGTTTTTATTAATTTATTGAAATGAATCATGTCTATTAATAAACTATATTTTTTATTTTTATAATCATATGCAAGGAATCCCAAGACTCATTGTCTCAAAGAAAAGTGAGGGAATCAATAAGCACACAAACAGGAAATTCAAAAACTAGAAAAAATTGTGATGAAGTCTCAAGTCCCGTCAAGCCAACATGCAAAATGCCTCCAACGAAGCTGAAACTGTTGATGGTGTATGTGGAAGATGATGAGAATCATAACATCTCTCTTCAGATGTCTGAAGATGTAGTAGGTTACACACATGAGCTGATTATCACACCGGAATTGGTTAAAATATGCCATGATAAAGACCAACTAGAAGCCTCGCATATATCAGTGTACATAAAGTAAGTTTCTATACGAGTAATATGTATTTCTATACAAGTACAAAGAATAATTATGTGTTTCTATAAAAGTACAAAGACTAAATATGTGTTTTTTTGTAGGCATTTGTTCAACAAAGTGACATCCGGAAATATATTTAATATTTTTGGATTTATATGTCCACATTTTATAGATCTGTTATACAATGATAAAGTGGAGACTCGGGCGCAGTACATAGCAGATCAGTTCATTAGAGGGAAGAAACAAAGATTAGAATTGTTCTTTATACCTTGTAATGTGGGGTACGCATACATTTTGTCGATTGTCTGTTATTTGTTTACTTTAAATGTTGCTTAAAAATACATTAATCTTAAATTGTAATACTCATGTATGCGTAGGGGATATTGGATACTTTGCGTCCTCGACCCTATGTGGGGTAAGTGCCACTATCTTGATCTGTTATGAGGAAAATTACGTGGGAACGTGGAAAAACTCATGGAGTTGTAAGTACTTCATAAAACAATTTCAATTACATAATACATGTATTGAAAGTTCCATATATAGTTACTAATGCATAGAATTCTTGATATGAATTTGAATAGGACTCATAAAGTTTATCAAAAGAAAGATGTGCAATATAGGAAGAATTTGAAATGGGAAATTATCAAGGTAATTTACCATTTTGATCCAAAAAAATATTGCTTTCTGATTCACCAATAGAAGTGTTGTTCTAGTTTCTTCAGATTCTGCTACTTGATTTGATATGGTGTTATTTTTACAAATGCTCTTATTTTTACATATATCGATTACATCTTCTTCGGGTCAATATCATCAAGGGCATCCAAGGAAATTATCAAGTGTCTTGTCACTTCTTTATGTTTTTTTTTGGTATCACAATTTTTTTGGTATTGCATCACTCTTCGGTTCATACTTATATTGTGGCCATACTCCATATTATAGTTTATGTCAAATACAACTTACTAGACCTTTTCTCATACTGTTTCACCTATTATATGATATTACTGTTTCACCTATTATTTATTCCTTTATATTGTTACACACTTCCTTCCCTTTCTACATACCAACTATCCACCCATGGTTCCACTGTGTGATGGGGTTAATATAGATCACAGTTGTTCCAAACTCTAATAAAAAGTCATGTATCATTTGTTCATCCATACCTTAAAATCGAGGACGAGAGTGTTGTCTACCAGGGTTGTAATACAACAAGTCCCTAACAGAGACCCCCTTCCCGTGAGATTGAGAATGTAACTCCCATCTCTAAACTATTCTCTTCCTCGTCTTGCTGATTGATTGTAGGGAAGGACCAAAATAGGGCAGCCCACCCACTACTCTTTCTTTGCCCAATGATGTTATGGACATGCTTAACTGCCAATCATGCTCAAAAATCATATACATGCTTATTTATTGGATTCACTATCTATCTCTCTATTGGTGTCCCTGCCATGGTAGAGTCCTCTTTTCTTTGTGATAATTCAGATGCATCGGTTTGTCTTTTTGGTTGTTGTGTTGCGTCTACTTGCTACCTTCTCACATAATAAACTGAAAGACAACTAGGTGAATATAGATAGAGTGTTGACCCATCGGCTAAAATTTCAAAACAATCTACCTCACAAATTCAATGTCGGCTTCTTTTTGGTTTATTCTTTCATGGGTACCTACAATATGATATACTTTGTTGTTGAGATGCACATACATGAGTGTAGTTGTTTTTTTATATTCACTGTCACTGTACTATTCTATTGGCAGTGTCATCGTTTGCACTCAATAAAACAAGACCTCATTTTTGTTGCACCAAGTCTTTATTTTTTCTTCAATGCTACCATATTAAAAATGTGTTTGTTTGCGGACGTGGTTAGCAACATCAACCTACCTGGTTATAGGGCTATTTGATAGCAACTGATTACATACTCAATATTATTCTAGATTTTCTGATTAACATCATTTTTAGGTCAATAATGTGCATAGCATCATCTTTGATTTACTCATCACCATCAACTGACTTGATGTTCAATTAGCATCATTTTCTAATATTGCCCCTTCTCCCTGTTCCTTTCTCCCTGTTCTGTGATCGCACTCTCCCTTTTCTTTCTTCCCTTCTCCAAATTCTGTTAATCTCTTCCCTTGTACACTCCAGAATCCTTCTTCCTTTCTCCCTATTCCCTTAGCCTCTTCCCTATTGTACGTTCCCTTTTTTTTCTTCCTTTCTCCCTGTTCCCTTAACCTTTTCCCTACTATTCTCTTTTCATTCTCCATGTTCCCCTTAGAAAAGTAGGACACCCTACTGTAGTACAATGTATAGGCGTACAACATAAGCTCTCTATTTTTCAAAATATCCACCACAAACAAAAAAGATGAAAACAAGTAGCCATAATTATCATGGAGACATCATTTTGCAAGGAAATTGGACTAGGTAATTAATGTACTAGTCATGTTATTGACTCAACATAAGTAATTCATATTATCCTTAATTGACTTAAGAACTATTATGTACTAGTTTAGATAGAAAATATAGCTATTGTAGGTCTAAGTTCACAAATATTGATCTTCCCAACTATGAAATTAACATCTTTTGGTTGATGCAAGATGCAAGTCCATGTCTAGGAGATATAATGGGTAGTTTCGTGTCAAATGTGGCAGAGATGGAGCTCCTTGAAGAATAGTTATTCAAGTGCTCTATTTCTGTTGTAAGAACATCTCCTGGATATAATCTGTCCTCTGAGTTTAGAATTAAACATATGCTTCCTGAAGAATATCTTGTGTTGTAAGAACATCTCCAGCAAGCCAAAATTTTTGACCCATAAACCGCTACATGTCAGCATGTTGTCACCTCAATAATTTCAAAAAAATTCAAAAAATTTGGCTTGCTGGTTGTCAATAAGACCGATATTTGCATATGAAAAGCGATGCTCGTGCGCAAAAGCCCTGATTGTGGCAGTCCCAGCCAGTGACTCAGCAAAGTGATGAAGAATAGGGGTTCTCTGGATTCCTGACAGTCTAGCTAATTCTCTTGCAGTTGGCACATAGTATTGCTGAAATAGTTAAAGCATAGTTTTTAGTCACAACCAAAATCCGTTTCACAACATACATTATGAATAGAATGAAGTGTTACTTGTATCTGGCAACACTAATTTATTTTCTATTAAAATTAAGTTACTTAACATAATAAACAGTAAATCATTTGTATTACCATGAGTTATATATATAGGGGAACTCTTAAAAGTTCAAAGCGTACATAAAAGTTGATACCTGATACCATATGCAGATTGCAGTCACTGGAATAAAAACTACAAACATTGGCCATGCTACTTGCGACATCACGGCAATAGTGCCAATGATACGAATTATTGAAAAAGCACACCAGCCCAATTTTGTTGCCATTTCCATATCTAGAATAGCTTGGTCTGTTGAAGCCTAGTACAAGAGTTGGAAAGACATGTCAGTGCAAGGTTTGAAATATCACAGACAAAAATTGAGAGCATTTAAGAATTTACCCTATTTAATATTCTCCATGCGGGAGTGGAATCAAAGAAAGACATGGGAGCACGCATAACATGGTGTAACATGTTTAGAAAAAGCTTTTGCAAAGTTAGAAGACCAGCTATTGCTACAAAAATTGCCCGACCAAACACACACAAAGAACTCACAACTGATAGGACTATGTACACAAGGAAGAGAACATCCATTCCAATTTTAGGTGTCTCCCCTGTAGTGGGAGGAGATGCCCATGCCATCCAGTAATTGCTTGCTACCTGCAAGTTTGAAAGAGGGACTGGCAGAGGATAATGATTGGAACAAAAGCACCTCTCTTTACTGCCCCCATATAAGAGATATAGACATCTTTCCCTATGCTCCCTTTTCACGTTCCTCTTCTTGTGTTAGTCTCCCTCTGTTTTCGATGTTTAGGTCGATACTCTGCTCCGAATTGTGTTTATCGCTATTTTGAAAATTGGCTCTTTCTTCTTCTGCATCTACGTCATCGCTGTTGAAAGATTCAACCTTCCTTTTATCATCTGATGGGTTAGATCTGTTTGATCTTTCCACATTTAGAACCGAGTCAAGCGCTTCACTGTGAGCTCCAACTAGGACTTCAAAGCCTACATTTTGTTGTAGAAGCTCCTCAAATTTCCCTGCTTGTTCAATCTTCCCATTTTGCATCACCTGTTCAGACATTCTATTCTAGTTAACTGTGGAATCTATCAGTTATGATATTGAGAAATGAAAAACGTGGGTAAAAAAAGCATGGGAACAATTTGCCTACTGGGAAATACTAAATGTGATTATTTAATTACTAACCAAAACCAAGTCTGCTTCTGGAAGAAACTCTACTTGGTGGGTTACGTAGAGTACAGTCTTCTCTTTAAGAATTCCCATCAAGCATTCATGTAGTAAAGCCCAGGCTATTGTGATCTTCTTTACAGGTCGGGTATTACGAAAATGGACCACTTCATGCAAACTATCGTGTAGAGAAGTATATAACAGAAATATATCGAAAAATTAACCTTAAATAGGTGAGCTTTCCGAAAATTAACAATGATAGCCAGTGAGACTGACCATGACAATACTTGCAATATTTCAGATGAAAGAATCAAGACTATCGATTCACAATTGCATACAGGTTTTCGTAGAAGGACGAGCACTAGCTTAACCAAGTGGATAGCAATGAGGTAGGAGCAGCAGCCGAAGCTTAATTTATATAAGAAACTGAGATTTATGGATCCGTGATGAAGATTCCTTGAGAATGACCTCTGGTTGCTCTTGTCTGAAGAGATACATCTTTTGTAGAGAAACTGGAAAAAAAATGCAGCCAATGAATATGACCTGAAGGACGGCTGCAATCTCCTCCAAGAAACAGGGACCTATCACCTGCTGCCATGGTTCCAAATGAAATAATTGAGGACATGCATACGATTGTTGTGGAGTATGAGTACTTAGCTATCAATAATAAAGCAGCTTAGAGAACACGATATGAGAAATTTGTATACAATTTGGAATGGGTTTTTTTTACAGACCACAAACTTTATCCCTGTAATTAAATATTTCACATCAATAATTTCACATTTAAGACCAAACATACTAAAGTGTATTTTTCTGTCAACTTTTCTTTCTCGTGGAAACCCGACACATTACCGTAGTTTTTTTCTCTTTTACCTATCTTTTACCTCCACCAACACTCTTCCAGTTGTTCAGAACTGCAGCCATGCTGCCACCTCAATAATCTAGAAATAATTGAATACTTCCCACTATCATAACAAGCATTGACAAAAGCAAGATAAGTGATCTAATTAACACTTTCATTTTTGTCCAGAAGATTATCAAAGAAAAAAGAGGCTATATCTACTAACCCTCCAGCTGATAACTTCCTGACTAATATATTTATTGTCCGGACCCAGAGCTTTTTCTCAAGTCTATTGAATGTATTTGTGGCAGTTCTAAGATCATTTCTTTTGTAGTATTCGTACTCTAAGGTGATACGAGTAACTTTCAGACCATTATTAACCATTGCATCATATACTGTTTTTGCTTCTTCAAGTCTTGACACTTTGCAGAGTCCACTTATTAGAGCTCCATAGCTAATCGAATCGGCCAGACAGCCCATTTTTCTCATCATCTCCATTGCAGAGTCAACATCAGAAACTTTACAGTATCCATATACCATTGACGTGAAAGTCTATTTGGTTGGATTTAACCCGGTCATTAACACCTCATCGAAGAATATTTTACTAGATTGCATCCTATTCTCCTTGCAGAAAGTGGATATGAGTGTTGTGTATGTATGAATATCAGGCGTATAACAAAACTTGTACATCAGGTGTAACAAGTCAAGAGCTTGCATTGTATTTTCCTTTTTACAATTTTCACTATAAAAATTAGAACAGCCATTGTGATTCAAAATATTGAGGAGAATATCACTTACATACAATGTACAACAGATTTTTAAAATTTCAAACAGCAGTAGCTTTTTCAGTTCGGTCCTAACGGTCCAATCTGCGGTCCGTTCCCAATATTTTACGGTCCGGTCCGATCCATTATTATTTCGGTCCGACCTGCGGTCCGCGTTTTTTGATTATGTATACAATCTTTTATTAGATTTTCTAGTTGTTTATACTTTTCCATCCTCTTATTTGCTAACAAGTTCTCACAATTATTTGGATAACAAATTCATATCTATTTTGTATAGTGTCCAAAGCAGCCGAACAATACAGATTGCAGGTATTATTTGCTGAAGTATATGAAAGACATCTTTGATGCGAGAAATAGAAATATTCCTGAATGTGTAAGCTACTTAACATTATATTCTTTTAGTTTGTTCAAATTTCTATATAAATTGAAAATATCACAATATGTTGATATATTTGTCATATGATTGCAATATTATTTGAAGTATATTGGTCGTTGCTTCAACCAAGAAGAAATCGATGAGGTCCGAAACGAGTGGGCGACATGTGTTCTTGAGCACACATAAGATTATGTGACATTTGTGGGAGACATTTGTTCTTTACCATAGACCAATGTGTGAAACTTTTTTAGTTAGTTTTCAGTTCGATTCTAAAGTGGATACTCAGTACTTTGTATTATTGAATCGTTGTATGGATGATTTAAGATTAATTAAATTTAGTACGAGTTTCTTTCAAGGTTTGATGGAAATTTTGTTCAACTATGTGTTTGTTTGTGAAATGAAAAAGTATAATTGCATATTTATTATAATTTATTAATAATATGGTTAATTTGATCAATACAATTGGTTCGATATATGACCTTTCAAACTCTAATCAAAGACAACAGTTAATAATATGTTGTAAAATTTATGATTCTACAACAAACAACACATGTTGTGTTATCCACACCTATTACAACAGGTTTGTCAGGAAAAAATACACCTATTACAACAGGTGTTTCTAGTGAACTACAACATACATAACCTGTTGTATAAATTGTGTATATTACAACAGACACACACCATGTTGTCTAAACAATCTTATTACAACGGTTAAATGTATGGAAAGACAACATACTCCAACAGTTGTATAAATATGTATATTACAACAGGTTCACTGCATGTTGTAATAGACCTACCTATTACAACGGGTGTGTTTAGTGAAAGACAACATGCTTTGACTGTTGTATAATATATATTACAACGGGTGAATCGCATGTTGTAAAAAATACCCCTATTACAACATGTGTGTTTCGCGAAAGACAACGTCGTTCAACTGTTGTATAATATATATTACAACAAGTGCACCACATGTTGTGTAAAATACCCATATTACAACATGCCATTCCTTAAAAGACAACATGTTTCAACTGTTGTATAAAATACATCTATTACAACATGTGATCACATGTTGTGTAAAGCACCCCCCCATAAGACCACGTGATCTAATACAACAGTTAACACCTGTTGTAAATTGAGAAAAGGAACTGTTGTAAAAAGTATTTTTTGTAGTAGTGTGTGATGATAGGGTTATAAATATCCCACCACAGCAACAAAGAAGATCGAAACAACCACAAATTAGAAAGCAGCCGCCAACCACAAATTAGAACAGCCGTCTTTCTTTTTATCTTACTGCCATTAACACGAAGAAAAGGACTGTTGTGCCTGACGGAAAGAAGAGGAGCCAAGGAAGAAGAAAAGAAAGTAGGAAGAAAAAAAAGAAAGATGGTCTAGTACCGCTCTGGTTTCTTCACCGGTCTCTAAACTAGATTCTTCACCATCATTTATGTTCTTGTTCTACCCATGTATATCTACAAATGAGTGTTTTTTTAGAGATCTTTTGGTGTGGTGACCTCCGGCTATGGTATCAACATTCAGGGCTTTAAATATCATTTTGGTGACTTGAAAACCTTTGTTACCAAAGGACAGATGGTCATGGCTAGAGGCAAAGGTTGCTGCACTTTAAATAGGATGAATATAAAGGTTTGCACTGACAGTGTCAATGTTGTGGACAACTCTAGTTCTCCAAATTTATGGCACAGGCGGATTGGGCACATGAGTAAGAAAGGCTTACAGGTTCTTGCAAAGAAAGATTTGATCCCCTACGATAAAAATGTGATTCTTCACCCCTGTGAAAGTTGTTTGCTTGTGAAGTAAAAAAGAGTCCAGTTCAGTTCTGAATGTGAGAAGAAGTCTAATGTGTTAGACTGGTTCTATTTTGATGTTTGTTGTCCTATGGAAGTTAACTCCTTGGGTGGAAAAAAATCTTTGTTAATTTTATTGACGATGCATCTAGGAAAGTGTGGGTCTACTGTTTGCAGAGAAAAGATCATGTATGTGATACTTTCAAGAAGTTTCATGCCATGGTAGAAAGGGAGACATGTAAAAAGCTTAAGTGTCTTCGTTCTAACAATGGAGATGAATATACTTCAAATGAGTTCAGGTCTTACTGTGAAGGATCTAGCATACGACATGAGAAGACTGCTTCCAGTACCCTACAACACAATGATTTGGCTGAAAGAATGAATAGAACCATTATGGAGTGAGTCAGATGCATGATGAAAAATGTAAAGCTACCTAAGGAGTTATGCGTAGAGGCTGCAAACACTGCTTGCTACTTGATTAACATGTCACTGTCGGTTCCTTTAGATTTTGACAATCTAGAGAGTGTGTGAATAGGGAAGCCAGCTTCTTATTCTCACCTTAGAGTGTTTGGGTACAAGGCATTTGCACATGTTCCTTAGGAGTAGACGTAGAAGCTTGATGACAAATTTGTTCCTTATATTTTTGTTGGCTATGACGATGAGTAGTTTGTCTATAAGCTTTGGGACCCAAAAAAGAAGAAGATAATCAGATCCAGAGATGTGATTTTCTTTTAGGACCAGATGGTTTTTGATATAGTGATGACAGAGCCTGGGTAGGTAAAAGATGATACTGTGATTGATGTGTCAGTTCCCTCTCTAGTCCAGCAGAATGTTGAAGCATACCATGTTGAGTATGACGAGATCCCACATGATGATATGGTAGAGGACGATCCTGGTACAAATAACATCCATGATGAGGAGGTTCTTGAGCAAGGGGAGCAACCTCAACCAGTAGATCCAGTAGGTCCATAGCTGAGGAGGTCTACTGGAGGGAAAAGGGCATCTACTAAATATTCTGATTCAGAATTGTGGCGACACATCCCGCTATCACACAGACAACGAGGTGCCATGCGAAAACGTGCAGAAAACACCATAAACCACTTGTTACCAAAAATACAAGTTAATTAAAACTGATGTCGGAAGAAGATAAACCAAGAAACTATTACATTTAGCTCCTCAGCCTACAAGAAAATAGGTTATATAAACATTTACAAGCCTTGATATGTGTCCACAGCTTAGAGGATCAGTTGTCTAGTCATCATATGAGTTCATCACCTATTTATATATACATAACGGGCCACAAAGCCTATCGTGCAACTCAGTCCATGGGACATGTCATGCAACATGTGTGTTGTGCACTAGGTGTATCGGGCACAAGGTGTATCGGGCACCAAGCCACTACCTAGGCTAAGTGTATCGGGCAGGGCACTCAACATAGTATGACGCCCGACACACAAAGCCAAGAACCAGGGTGTGACGCTCAACACAACCACAACATGTCAACCATGACTCTAGTCCAAAGAAGGGTATCGGGCAACACCATCCCCAAACCATATCGTGCAAGATGCAACCCAACAAGGTCATATTCAACCCCAAGCACACGGACACCAAACCCTAAATTGATCAAGAAGATCGGCTCACCTCTCAACAACCAAGAGAGAGGGGTTTTGCGCAACCTCTATCACAACTTGGGAAACCACTAGGATCAACCCTAACAAAGGTCTACATCCACCACAAAGCTCACCTCTCAAATCCATGGTGAGAGAAGGGTGTTGCTCAAACAACTAGAATACAAGCTCACCTCTCAACTTAAACGAGAGAGGGGTATTGCCCATATCACTAGAGTTCAAGCTCACTTCTATAGACCAAGGAGGGAGAGGGGTGTTGCTCAACAAGAAAACCCTAAAAACATAGTTCGGCCAACTAGGTGCAACTAAGAAAGAAACTTAACTAGCAACATACATAGTCGATTATGATCATAAGAAACATACAAGAACATAGAAGGTAGTATAGTTAGGATTAGGAGTTATGTAACCCGCCTTAAGCAAGCTCCAAGTTCCATGCACCACCACAAGAAGAAGAGCAAGGCACTCTAGGGTTCGGCCACCACTAGAGGAAGAAGAAGACTCCAAGATAAGGATCGGCCACCAAGCTTGAAAAGGAAGAGGTGTCGTGCACCAAGGGAGAGTGGAAACTAAGGAACTAAAGGGATCCTTAGCAAGAGAAAGGGAACACATATATAGGAGAGGATGGAGGAGAAACCAAGGTAAGACAAGGCAAGGTGTCGCCCACCTAGGGACACTTGTCCAAGGGCAATGCCACCACTCTAACTTGCCTTAAACACATGTCCAAGGCCATTTCCGCATGCAAGCATCAAGCACCAAGTGTCCACTAGTGGTGACACAAACGAGGTCAAAGGGGTCCATGGGCGACACACCTCCACACCATGCCCGACATCACACCCTGGGTGACACACCTAGGCCGACACAGTGATGGCCGACACACCTAGGCCGACAAAAGGCACTCCTGTCCGACACAAGGTCCATCAAGGCAAAGGCAAAGCACAACAAGGCCCATCAAGGCTCATCCAAGCCCAAGGAAACTCAAGCAATGAGCCCAACCCTTCCTCTCAACACTAGAGGAAGCAGGGAGAGGGAGGAACACCTCATAAGGTGACAAACTTACCCACAAACCCTAGACTTGGGTAGATTGCAAGTAGCACCTCCAGCTCTCAACAAAGCACCAACAAACCCTAATAACCACAAAAGGTGATTAGCAAGCAACTAAGCATCCAGGTTAAGCAAAGCAAACAGGATAAGCCCTAAACGGAGGTCAGGGTCCTTACAAGCTATAACCCTCTACAAAGGGATTTCAACCTCGAAATCCGAAGAGAAATGTGAAGGATAATTCCTCCTCATCTCTTCCTCAAGCTCCCACGTGGCTTCCTCAACGCACAATGATGCCAAAGAACCTTTAAAAGAACCAGGTCCTTCCTCTTCAGCTTCTTAACTCTTCTGTCAAGGATCATCAGAGGACCTTCCTCGTAGGTCACATCTTCATCAAGCTCAACTTTGACTGGCTGTATCAATGTTCCTGTATCTGTATGACTTTTCTTCAGCATACTGACATGGAACACTGGGTGTAACCTGTGCAACTCTGGTGGCAGCTCTAACTCGTAAGCTACCTTGCCCATACGTGCTATGATCGGGTATGGCCCCATATACCTATGTGCTAGCTTACCCTTTCGACCAAACATTAGCACACCTTTCCATGGCGAGACATTAAGATACACTTTGTCTCCTACCTGGAACTCCAAAGGTCGTCGGCGATTGTCTGCATAAGACTTCTGTCTGTCCTGTGCCGCTTTCAACTATTGTTGTATCACCTTGATCTTTTATGTTGTCTGTTGTACTAACTCAGGACCCAAAAGTTGATATTCACCAGACTCATACCAACATAACGGAGATCTGCACTTCCTACCATATAAGGCCTCATAAGGAGCCATGTCAATGCTCCGCTGATAGCTATTGTTGTAGGCAAACTCTATCAAACTGAGGTGTACGTCCCAACTGCCTAGGAACTACAAAACACAAGCCCGAAGAAGATCCTCCAAATTCAGAATAGTCCTCTCAGACTGACCGTCTATCTGCGGGTGGAAGGTGGTGTTGAACCTCAACTGCATTCCCAACACTTTGTGCAACTGTTCCCAGAAATGACTCATGAACTGAGGACCTCTGTCAGAAACTATCATTGTCGGCACACCGTGCAAACATACTATCTCATCTACATATACCTGAGCGAGCCCCTCAGCTGTATATGTTGTCTTTACATGTATGAAATGGGCATACTTCGTCAATCTATCCACTATTACCCAAATGGAATCATGATTCCTAGTTGTCCTGGGCAGACCAACTACGAAATCCATGGTTATATGATCCCATTTCCATTGCGGTATCAGCAGGGGTTGCAATGTACCTGCCAGCTTCTGATGTTCTGCCTTGACTTGCTGGCATACCACCCACCTAGCCACAAACTCGGCTACATCTCTTTTCAAGCCAGACCACCAATACAAGTCTTTTAGATTGTGATACATCTTGGTGACTCCTGGATGCATAGCATACATTGATGTGTGTGCTTCCTCGAGCACTAGCTTCCTTAGATTATCAGCATCGGGGACCACCATCCTATCTTGATAGCAAACTAGTCCATCCTCAGACTCATGGAACCCATCACGCTTTTCGCTGCTGAGCTCTGACTTGATCAACTGAATTGTCTTATCTATTTATTGTGCATCTTTGATCTGCTGTCTCAGTGTAGGCTTGACTTGCATATGTGCTAAAAGTCCAGCTAACAAGGAAACTCCCATTTGCACATTCATCTGTCGCAAGGAAACAAACATATCCCATCTATGACATACCAAGGAACTCAATTGTGCCTTCCTTGTAGAAAGAGAAGAAGACTTTCGGCTAAGCGCATCAGCTACCACATTCACCTTACCAGGGTGATACTCGATGGTGTAGTCATAATCATTGATTAGCTCCATCCATCGGCGCTGTCGCATGTTCAGCTCATTCTGCGAAAAGATGTACTTTAGATTCTTATGATCTATAAAGATCTGACACACTTCCCCGTAAAGGTAGTGTCTCCAAATCTTTAACGCATGAACCACCGCTGCCAACTCCAAGTCATGAGTCGGATAGTTCTCCTCATATTTCTTAAGCTATCGTGAAGCAAAAGAAACCACATGATCTTCCTGCATCAGCACACAACCTAAACCTTTCTTGGAAGCATCACAGAAAACAACATAGCCCTTTCCAGCCTCTGGTAGGACTAACACTGGAGCACTAGTCAGCTTCTCCTTCAAACTTTGGAAAGCTTGCTGGCAACGATCATTCCAAACAAAAGGTACATCTTTTATAGTCAACTTTGTCATTGGCAACGCGATCACACTAAAGTCCTTGATAAACCTCTGGTAGTATCCTGCTAAATCTAGGAAACTACGAACTTCTGTCGGCGTCTTCTGCTGTTCCCATTCTGCAATGGACTCCACCTTCTTCGGGTCCACTTTAAATCCTTCTGCAGATATCACATGACCCAAGAAAGTTACTTCTTCCAACTAGAACTCACACTTACTGAACTTGGCATACAACTGATGTTGGCGAAGAAGAGTCAACGCTAGTCGAAGATGTCGCTTATGCTCTTGCCTATCCCGACTATAGATCAAGATGTCATCTATAAAGACTACAACAAACTGATCTAGGAACGGAAGGAACACTCGATTCATCAAATCCATGAAAGCAGCAGGAGCATTGGTTAGTCCAAACGGCATAACCACAAACTCGAAGTGACCATACCTCGTCCTAAAAGCTGACTTTGGTATGTCATCTGCCTTAATCCTCAACTGATGATATCCGAAACGTAGGTCGATCTTTGAAAACACTGTAGCACCACGCAACTGATCGAACAAATCATCTATCCTCGGTAACAGATACTTGTTCTTGATTGTGACTTTGTTCAACTGTCGGCAGTCTATACATAGACGCATCGACCCGTCCTTCTTCTTAATGAACAACACTGGAGCACCCCAAGGCGATGTACTCGGTCGGATGAAACCTTTCTCCAACAACTCTTGTAACTGTTTCTTAAGCTCTGCCATCTCTACTGGAGCCATCCTATATGGTGTCTGTGCAACTGGTTGCGTTCCTGGAACCAGATTGATCTCGAAATCAATCTCTCGGGGTGGAGGAACACCGGGGAACTCATCAGGAAACACATCCGCAAACTCTCGGACAACTGTCACCTCCTCAAGGCTAGGACCTTTCGCCTTGGTATCTACAACGTGAGCTAAGAACGCCTTACATCCTTGTCATAGCAACTTTTCTGCCACCATAGAGGATACTAGACACGTCAGAAGAATCTTCCTATCTCCTTAGAAGATCCACTTCTCTCCACAAACATCAAACATTGCCTGCTTGGAACCACAGTCCAACACAACCTTATACTTCTCTACGGTATCCATCCCAAGGATCACATCGAGCCCACGCATATCAAGTGGTATAAGATCCACTTGTATACTGTGTCCCAAAAAAGATAAGACACAAGATGGACACTCCTCTCGAAGCATCGAGGAACCATCAAGAGGGGTTTCTAACAACAATCTATATTTCTTACAACTAACAGGTAAATGACAGTTTTCAAGAATACTATAGGCGATAAAAGAGTGTGTAGCACCCGGGTCAACCAGAACAGATATAAAGCAAGAAGATGACATATCAGAATGAAATAACTCCATCTGACCTACCACCACTCGCGGGTTGACTATCACCTCCGGCTGACTCATAGCATAGAATCGAGTTGTTGCTTGATGTCCACGTCCTCTGCTTCCTTGAGCAGACGATCCCGCTTGCGACGCCTGACCGTGTCCTCACCCTCTGCTACTACTGGGATGCTGTCTATTTGACCCTTGTTGATTCTGCCTTAGCTGTTGTGTTACTTCAACATCTTTACTTGGGCAATTTGACTTGAAATGCCATGTCTGACCGCAGATATAGCATGCCCTTTCTTCAAACCGTGGCCTAGATGGCCCTGTCACTTCCATTGAAGCTGTACTATGTGCCTTCGATGGTGAAGAAACATATCCTCTTCCCTTACTAGGAGACCACTGCGACGGTGCACTGGAACCTCTCATCACGGAAGGTGCTGAAAACCTTGGCTTATTGAAGCCGCCAAACCTTTGTCCCTGGAACTGAGCAGGCATCTTCTTAGACATGGATTCTCTTTTCTCCCTGACTGACCGTTCAATCCTCCGGACAGATTCCACAAACATGGCAAACCACTCTCGGTTCTCCAACGCAGAAGCAGGTGTTGTCGGCTCAGCACTCAGGCCTTTCTCAAAACGTCTGATCCATTCATCATCTATCACTGCCATGTGAGGACAAAACCTCAACAAGTCCATGAACTTGGCTTCGTACTCGGTGATGTTCATCGCTCCTTGGTACATGCGTTCAAACTGGCTGATCTTCTCATCTAGATACATCTTCGAAAAGTATCTGCTGACAAACTCACACCGGAAAACCTCCCAACCGATCACCTCACCTGGTCACTTCTCCTCCTCGATGGTCCACCAGTGACCAGCACTACCCTTCAATAGGTAGACAATGTGTTTGACTTTATCTGCTTTGGGGATGTCGAGGATCCGGAAAGCCTTCTCAAGACTTGTCAGCAACAGATCCGCATCCGCTGGATCAGCCGTCCCAGCATAGTCCGAAGCTCCGACTCGGCGAAGCCGCTCAAAGGTCTTCCCAATACCCGATGTTTCACCATAGGGAGCTTGTGCTCTCGGAGGAGGCACTGACAATCTCTCTACCATGAGATTCATCGTAGCCATCATCTGCCCCATAAGATGTTGATAGGCAAGGTTTTCGATAATGGCTGGGTCAAGTTGGGGGACCTCAGGCACCCAATCTCCATGTGCCTGCCCTATAGCTCCATCAATTGATGCAGCTTCACTGCTCTCAGTAGCATGTTCTTCGTGGTTTCCAGACATCTTGGCTTTTTCTTCCGCTGAGGGCAGAAGATGATTGTGAGAAAATCTGGAAAACTCACAAGAACAGACACAACCTAGTCCTAAATCCCTGTAGACTCAGCGAACCTAGAGCTCTGATACCAAAACTTGTGCCGACACATCCCGCTATCACACAGACAATGAGGTGTCACGCGAAAACATGTAGAAAACGCCATAAACCACTTGTTACCAAAAACACGGGTTAATTAAAATTGATGTCGGAAAGAAGATAAACCAAGAAACCATTACATTTAGCTCCTCAGCCTACAAGAAAATAGGTTATATAAACATTTACAAGCCTTGATACGTGTCCACAGCTTAGAGGATCAGCTGTCTAATCATCACATGCGTTCATCACCTGTTTATATATACATAACGGGCCATAAAGCCTATCGTGCAACTCAGTCCATGGGACATGTTGTGCAACAGGTGTGTTGTGCACTAGGTGTATTGGGCACAAGGTGTATCGGGCACCAAGCCACTACCTAGGCTAAGTGTATCGGGCAGGGCACTCAACATAGTATGATGCCCGACACACAAAGCCAAGAACCAGGCTGTGACGCTCAACACAACCACAACATGTCAACCATGAATCTAGTCCAAAGAAGGGTATCAGGCAGCACCATCCCCAAGCCATATCTTGCAAGATGCAACCCAACAAGGTCATCTTCAACCCCAAGCACAAGGACACCAAACCCTAAATTGATCAAGAAGATCGTCTCACCTCTCAACAACCAAGAGAGAGGGGTTTTGCGCAACCTCTATCACAACTCGGGAAACCACTAGGATCAACCCTAACAAAGGTCTACATCCACCACAAAGCTCACCTCTCGAATCCATGGTGAGAGAAGAGTGTTGCTTAAACAACTAGAACACAAGATCACCTCTCATCATAAACGAGAGAGGGGTATTGCCCATATCACTAGAGTTCAAGCTCACTTCTCTAGACCAAGGAGGGAGAGGGGTGTTGCTCAACAAGAAAACCCTAAAAACATAGCTCGGCCAACTAGGTGCAACTAAGCAAGAAACTTAACTAGCAACATACATAGTCGATTATGATCATAAGAAACATACAAGAACATAGAAGGTAGTATAGTTAGGGTTAGGAGTTATGTAACCTGCCTTAAGCAAGCTCCAAGCTCCACGCACCACCACAAGAAGAAGAGCAAGGCACTCTAGGGTTCGGCCACCACTAGAGGAAGAAGAAGACTCCAAGATAAGGATCGGCCACCAAGCTTGCAAAGGAAGAGGTGTCGTGCACCAAGGGAGAGGGGAAACTAAGGAACTAAAGGGATCCTTAGCAATAGAAAGGGAACACATATATAGGAGAGGATGGAGGAGAAACCAAGGTAAGACAAGGCAAGGTGTCACCCACCTAGGGACACTTTTCCAAGGATAATGCCACCACTCTAACTTGCCTTAAACACATGTCCAAGGCCATTGCCACATGCAAGCATCAAGCACCAAGTGTCCACTAGTGGTGACACAAACGAGGTCAAAGGGGTCCATGGGCGACACACCTCCACACCATGCCTGACATCACACCCTGGGCGACACACCTAGGTCGACACAGCCATGGCCAACACACCTAGGCTTACACAAGGCACTCCTGCCCGACACAAGGTCCATCAAGGCAAAGGCAAAGCACAACAAGGCCCATCAAGGCTCATCCAAGCCCAAGGAAACTCAAGCAACAAGCCCAACCCTTCCTCTCAACACTAGAGGAAGCAGGGAGAGGGAGGAACACCTCACAAGGTTACAAACTTGCCCACAAACCCTAGACTTGGGTAGATTTCAAGTAGCACCTCCAGCTCTCAACAAAGCACCAACAAACCCTAATCACCACTAAAGGTGATTAGCAAGCAACTAAGTATCAGGGTTAAGCAAAGAAAATAGGATAAGCCCTAAATGGAGGTCAGGGTCGTTACAAGAATGGTCATTGATCACAGAAGATGGGGAGCCATAAAACTACAAGGAAGCAAAGTGTAATAAAAAAAAAGATAAGTGGTTGCATGCAATGCAAGATGAGATGGACTCATTGAAGAAAAATGATACCTATGAGTTATGCAAGATTCCTAAAGGTAGAAAAGCCTTATAGAACAAATGGGTCTTCAAGTAAAAGAAAGATGGGAGTGATAACATTGTGAGATACAAAGCTAGACTTGTGGTGAAAGGCTTTGGGCAAAAGCAGGGCATTGACTTTGATGAGATATTCTCTCCAATGGTGAAGATGACATCCATTCGTAAAGTTTTAGGGTTGGCAACTAGCTTGGACCTTGATGTTGAGTAGCTTGATGTGAAGAAAGCCTTCCTCCATGGTGAGCTAGAGGAAGAGATTTATATGCAACAACCTGAAGGATTTGCTATGAAAGGCAAAGAACACATGCACTACTACAGAAATGGCTTATAAAGTCACTTTTCAAGGTGTCGGTTGTATACAAAAACTGACACATAAACCCTACTGTGTCGGTTTTGAACAGAAACCGACATCCAATCCGTGAAGGTCGACTAGACACGGGTACCGCTTTTATTAAGTGTCAGTTAATTAATAAAAACCGACACCTAAAATCAACCGCCAAACCCAAAATTCCAGCGAAAAAATTGGCTCCAATATTTTACATATTGCGTCGGTTCGTAACTAAATAACCGACGACTAAAGGGTATTCGTGAGATAGGAATAGTTGTCGGTTGTCGTTTAATCAAAAACCGACGACTATAATCTAGTATAGTTGTCGGTTTGTGGCAAAGAACCGACACTGTTGGTTTAGTTGTCGGTTTTTTATATAACCGACACGTATTTTCAACTTAATAGCTCACCCTGCCCGAACGATTCTTCCCATTTCCCTATTTCGTTCCCGATTTCCCTAGCTCCGGCGATTTCCCTTGCTCCATGCCGCCACCGCCGCCGCTCCTTCCTCCGTGCTCGCCACTCGTCGCCATCGAGCGAGAAGCAGTCGGCCTCCCTCTCCGCCCGCCCACCGGCCTCCCTCTCCGCCTTCCGGCCTCTCCTCCGCCGTCAGCCTCTTCTCCGCCCGCCGGCCTCTTCTCCGCCGTCGCCGGTAGCAGCTAGGTCTCCTAGCCTCGCCGCCCTCTCCGCCACTCCTCTCTTCGCCGCCGGAAGCTGCTAGGACTTTGCCTCGGCCGCTGCTCCTCTTCCCTCAAGGTGCCCGCCCTGCCTTCTTCTTCTTCCTTTGCTCATCTTCCCTCAAGGTGCCGCCCTGCTGCTGGGCATTTTTTTTAAATTTATTTACTTCTTATGAGAATCAGTTTTAATTAGGGATCATACACATATTGATGTCTATCACCTAAATGAATATCTAGTTAGTGTATTTTCCTAGTATCGTGAAAGATTCTCAATCGTGTGTATCAAATGGGATTCTTATATATATTCAGATCTTAATGTTATAAATGGAAGACTCGAATGTTATAAAATCCCATCAAAGTAGGTAGAAACAACTTATATATATTCAGATCTTAATAATTCCATGAAGTGCACATTATCTTACTCAGGAAAAGTATGTGTATAATGTAGGATTAGTTCCATATAATGGTTCTATTTTAGTAACCACCTAGAAACCCGTCCAAGATTTACTCATTAGGAGCATTTCCTCGTTTGTTCTCTAAGTACATGTGTAGACTTCTTTTCAAGCTATCATGTCTACCACAATAAAGTTGGTTATGACAAGCAATAAAAGGTTAACTGATGTTATACAACTTTTTCTGAAAATATATAACATCGTTATATGTACTTACACTTTGTTAATACTAATATTGTGCAGTCTTTGTCCACCCATAACAGTCACTATGAACTGGGCCTCTATGTCAATGTTAACGTTCCCTATTGAAGAACAATTGGACATCATCCTAGATGATCGTTCCTTAAACCAATTGGTCATACCCAAACATTGGCGTTTTCTAAAAGGAAGACACTACATGCCTGGTAAAGTGACCCTAACTTTTGGTAATTATTCACATGTTATCGAGGTTGAGTATGATTTGGCGGGAAATCTTGTATCAAAATCCGGTTGGCGTGATTGGATTGGAGAGCTGCATGTGGTCCGTTGGAACAAGCTTTTTCTCCGTCCAGTTGGCCATAATTCCATCAAAGTTTGGATAACCAACAACAACTGCGAGACCCCCGATCATCTTCTGCGGTATGAGCGCACGGCGTCGGATATCATCTATGAGGAATCTGAATCTGAGGCCCCTGTCAGTTCAGATTCGTCTAAATACAGTGAGGAGCATCGTGACACGGCTTCATCATCAAAAAGAAGTTACTGATGCATGCGGGACCATGTTGGTGTAGTATTTAGTTGTCTATCTATCTAGACTTGTCTGTATTAATAGTTTTTTTAATTATGCGCATGTTTAGGGGTACACCAACCCCTTTGTTTAGTTATTGTTATAACTGAAGTGTGTGTTCCCATGAATGGAACTGAAAGTTGCTACATGAATGCTTATAACTGAAGTGTGTGTTCCCATGAATGTTCCCATTTGCATGATTACACTACTATTTTCTCATATTGTTTAGTCTATTTTAATATGACATACTATTTTAAAGACATCAATAATCACCCTAACTTGAAGAACTAGGATTTTAGGTATAAGAATGACAATACATTATTTGTTGGCCTAGAAACCCGTCCAAGATTTACTCATTAGGAGTAAATCTTGGATAGTCCCCAGTTTGGGACTGTTCTTGAACACCTAATCTCGCTTAGGATGTAAGTTTATAATGTGTATTGGGTTTTCAAGAAAATTTTGGCAGCATTTCCCCGTTTGTTCTCTAAGTACATATGTACTTGGAGAACAGCGGGGAAATGCTGCTGAAATTTTCTTGAAAACCCAATACACATTATACACTTACTAGTGAGATTATGTGTTCAAGAATGGATAGGTGGTACACATTTATTATATATAATAATGACATCACATGTATCTGTTAACCCTAGACCCTAATCTTGTCCTAATATATACTTGTTTTCTCTTTGATCATAGAATGGATAGATCATGGATGTCCATTCACAATCGCTGCACCCCAGAGTTTATTTCTGGTCTTCACCAGTTCATTAAATTTGCCGAGGAACATAGGAAACAACCTGGAGATAGGTTCTACTGTCCATGTAGACATTGTGGTAACAACTTGAAAGTCAACACTGGTGACGAAATCATGACTCATGTCATGTGCAACGGGATTATACAAGGCTATACAGAATGGCACTGGCATGGAGAGATTTCAAACCCGAAACCAGTGGATGTCGATACTAGTGCTTGTATGGAAGAAGAAATTGCCTACGATGATGTAGATGTGAATGAACCAGTTCCAGTAGACATCGTTGATGCAATGCTGGATAGTTGTGGGGTAGAGCACACCGATCCACCTCCCATTTTTAGAAACATTGTGCATGATGCTGAGATGTCGTTATACATAGGTTGTACTAAGTTTACGAAGCTTAACGCTGTGTTGAGATTGTATAAGTTGAAATCTAACAATAGATGGAGCGACAAAAGCTTCATGTCATTGCTGTCTTTGTTGAAAGAAATGCTTCCTGAAGGAAACAAGCTACCAATCTCAACATACCAGGTAAAGAAATTGTTGTGCCCAATGGGAATGGATGCCAAGAAGATACATGTATGCTCTAATGATTGTGTATTATTTCAAAAGGACTATGCAGATTTGAAAGATTGTCCAAAATGTGGTGCGTCATGGTATAAATTGACGACTTCGGGGGAGTCCAAAACTGGTTCTCCTGCCAAGGTGATGTGGTATCTACCTATAATATCACGGTTTCAATGCTTGTTTGCCAATCCGATAGATGCGAAGAATTTGAGGTGGCATGCAGATGTTAAGAAAAATAATGATGGGATCCTACGACATGCGTGTGATTCCCCACAGTGGAAGAAGATTGATGTATTGTACCCTAAATTTGGTGAAGAAGTCAGGAATCTAAGACTTGGGCTTTGTACAGACGGGATGAATCTATACGGGACATTGAGCAGCCAACATAGCACTTGGCCAGTCATGCTTGTTATATACAATCTTCCTCCCTGGCTGTGTATGAAAAATAAGTACGTAATGTTGGCGTTGTTGATATCGGGCCCTAAACAACCTGGAAATGACATCGATGTTTATCTTGAACCTCTGATTGATGACTTAAGGAAACTCTGGGGTGAAGGTGTGATGACCTATGATGCTTCACGAAGAGAGACATTTCGTTTGCATGCTATGTTGTTTTGCACTATTAATGACTTTCCAGCATATGGGAATTTGTCTGGATATAGTGTCAAAGGAGCTAAAGTGTGTCCTATATGTGAAGAGAACACTGATTCAACAAGACTAAAACATGGCGGTAAGACTTTATATCTCGGTCATCGAAGGTTTCTTCCAAAATTCCATCCGTATCGTAGGAAGCGCAAAGCATTCAATGGATTGAATGAGGAACGCAGTGCACCTAAACCTATACCATGGGAGGTTGTTTATGAAAGAATAAAAGACTTTGTCAATGAATTTGGTAAGAGATCACAAGGTACTACACGGAGTGACAATTCTTCATTCAAGAAGAAGTCAATATTTTGGGATCTTCCTTATTGGAGTTCTTTGACAGTCAGACATTGTATCGATGTAATGCACGTTGAGAAAAATGTCTGTGATAGCATCATTGGTACTCTGTTAAATATACCAGGTAAGACTAAAGATGGGATAAAATCCAGACTGGACCTACGTGAAATGGGAATAAGGTCAGAATTAACAGAAATACGTGAAATGGGTAGTAAAAGAACATACTTACCTCCCGCATGTTACATGTTGTCTAGAAAAGAGAAGAAAGCTTTTTGTGAATGCTTGATAAATGTTAAGGTGCCAAATGGTTACTCATCCAACATCCGTAGATTGGTATCAATGAAAGATCTGAAGTTGATAGGACTTAAATCTCATGATTGTCACACTCTAATGCAACAAATATTGCCCATGGCAATTCGATCTATATTGCCGAAGCATGTAAGGTTTGCAATCACCAGACTTTGTTTCTTTTTCAACAGTCTCTGCAGCAAAGTTATTGACCCTGAGACTCTCAATAATTTGCAAAGAGAAGTGGTTGTTACCCTATGTCAGCTTGAGATGTATTTCCCTCCTTCGTTCTTTGATATCATGGTACATCTTGTTGTCCACTTGACTAGGGAAGTGAAAATCTTGGGCCCGGTTTTCTTGCATTGGATGTATCCCTTTGAACGATACATGAGCATTTTTAAAGGTGATGTTCGAAACCGTTATCGGCCTGAAGGGAGTATTATTGAAGGTTATGTGGTGAGAGAGGTTATGGATTTCTGCAATGACTTTCTCAGTGGTAATGACACTCCTGATAATGACAAGAATATTGACGAGCTATTTGGCAAAGGAATTTTGGGATCATGTGTGAAAGTAATCAGCCGTGAGCAGTTGGAACAAGGTCATTTGTATATTTTACACAACATGGACGAAGTGAACGTTTATATCGAGGAACATACCAATTTCATCAAAAGACAATATCCTCGAGCCAATACAATGTGGCTTGCTAGAGAGCATAACAAGACTTTTATTAAGTGGTTTGAAGATAAAGTCTTACATCAACTATCTCAAACACCAGATGATATTACTGAAACTACCAAATGCCTCGCCTTTAAACCAAAGTTGACTGTTATGTCTTATGAAGGGTATGACATTAATGGATTCACATATTACACAAAGTGCCAAGATGATAAGAGTGTCGTCCAAAACAGTGGGGTCACCCTTCAAGCATCGACTATGTTTTTTGCAAGTGCAAAGGATAAGAGTCCACGTGAAGCTAAAATGTCATATTACGGTGTCATTGAAGAGATATGGGAATTTGACTACATAGATTTCAGAATTCCGCTCTTCAAATGTAATTGGTTTGATAACACCAAAGGAGTTATAGTGGATGAATTGGGTTTCACTTTAGTGAACTTTGAAAAGATTGGAGAGAAGGCTGAACCATTCATATTGGCATCACAAGTGAAACAAGTATTTTATATCGATGATCCTGCAAATGATAAATGGTCGGTTGTTCTTCATGGTAAAATACAGTTCATTGAAGATCCTATAGATGAAGAAGAGTACTATGATAAATCTGATGACTCCAGTCCATTCTTAGTTGGGTTGCCAACTCCAGAAAATATTGAAGCTAATGATGACTTATATGTGCGCGGAGATCACAATGAAGGATTGTTAATTGATAAAAGATCACAATTTTAGAGGCATGCATGTTTATATTTTTTTATTGAAGCTAAATGTTTACTTTTTTATATCAATATCATTTTCTGATTTGATGTTTCAATATCATTTTCTGATTTGATGTATTCTCTTTGAAAAATAAATATAGGAAGAAGGCTATGCAGGACGGACATGACATAGCTATGCAGGATATGCAGGATATGCAGGAAGAAGCCCCAATGAAGAGAAGCAGGATACAGATACAATACATAAAGTGCAGCACACACAAGTGGTTCAGATTCATATAACAACATGACAGACTAACACATATATAGTGCATAACAACAGCAGCTCCGAATTTACATACAACACTAACTTAGTACATATATAGTGGACTAAGGTGACGATACCACCTGCTAAAACAGGTTACCGACTACATGTTACGACTGGGAGGTCGTGATTCAGCAACGTATGCATTAGTAGGAGGACAAACATATGGTGATCTATTTGTCCTCCTGCTAATGCATAATGTTGCTGAATCACGACCTCCCAGTCGTAACATGTAGTTGTCGGTAACCTGTTTTACCAGGTGGGATCGTCACCTTATAAGTCCCACTATATATGTACTAAGCTAGTGTTGTATGTAAATTTGACGCTGCTGTTGTTATGTACTATATATGTGTTAGTCTGTCATGTTGTATGGACATCGATTGTATTGCTCAGGTATTATATAGTCTCATTAGATAATATGAAATATATCAATCTTATTTATAGCTCATTAAATATATATATACATCATTCTCTTTACATGTGTTTAAAGCTGACCCCACTACAGGAACGGACTTACCAGATGTACATGCTCCCTATACGATGGGAGAATTAAATGAAGTAAGAGAAGAATGGGCAACAACCATACAAATAGTGGGGATTTTGTAAATGAATTTCTGAATTATAATATGTGTGAATGTTTCTACATGTCTAGATGTTTCTACATGTGTTTGAGTGAAAATGAATGAAAGTGTTGGTTACTATATGAATGTTTCTACATGTGTGAATGTGAATGAATGGAACTACAGATTGCTAGCTACATGAATATTTCTAAATGTGTGAAAATAAAATGGAACTGCAGGTTGTATTGCTAAATGCATGTGTGAATATTTTTGTTGTTAAATTTGCAGGTTTGTGGCCCGTTGTTGGCTGATATCAATGGATGTCGTAAAACCTGTAGTTCAGTTAACTGAACTGCAGGTTTCTCATCCTGCGACCAGCCACAGCAGGTCTGCAGGTCTGTAAAAAAAAAAAGGCGTCGGTTATTTGTAAAAAACCGACACACAATGATGTAATGTCGGTTTTTTAGATATAACCGGCGCCTATTTCCTGTGGCGCGAACATATATGGTGTCGGTTTCTTACTACAAACTGACACTGATAGTGCCCAAGCTGGCGCCAATAACAGGCATCGGTAGTTGTAAACAACCGACATATAACATTACGGTGTGGGTTATTTAAATGTAACTGACACATATTCTTTTGGCGCGAAGACATATTTCATCGGTTGTTGGCTTATAACCGACACTGATAGCGCCCAAGATGGTGCTCTTTCTGTGGCACGAAAATTTTGGGCGCCGGTTTCTTATCTAATAACCGACGCCTATAGTCCCCTGATGGCGCGTTTTCGGTCGCGCACGAAGAATTTGGGTGTCGGTACTAGAACCGACGCGTAATGGGTGACCTTTTAGTGTCGCCCACATAGGCGTCGCTCGGAAACCGACACTAAAGGCCTTAAATAACCGACACTAAAGGTAGGTTCTGTAGTAGTGATGGTTTGCAGATTGAAAATAAGTCTCTATGGGCTGAAACAAGCACCAAGGCAGTGGTACAAAAAGTTTGATGCTTTCATGCAAAAGCAAGGTTACCACAGGACAGAAGTAGATCATTGTGTTTACTTCATGAGATTTTCAGGTGATAGTTTCATTATTCTCTTACTTTATGTTGATGATATGTTGGTTGTTGGCAAGGATGCTCAAATGATTGCCAAGCTAAAGAAGGAATTGTTTAAGTCTTTTAACATGAAAGACTTGGGACCATCTAGACAAATTCTTGGCATGGACATTAGGCGTGATAGAAAATCAAAGAAACTTTGGTTGTTACAAGAGAAATACGTTGAGTGTGTACTTGATACGTTCAACATGAAGGGGGCGGAACCAGTTGAGACTCCCTTAGCTAGTCACTTTAGACTGAGTAGAAAATAATCTCCTCTACTAAGAAAGAAAAGTAAGAGATGGCTCGCATACCCTACTCTTTTGCAATAGGAAGTCTTATGTATGTTATGGTGTTCCCTAGGCCTGATATTGCACATACAATTGGTGTGACCAGCAGATTTTTATCTGACCCTGGTAAGGAGCATTAGAATGCTGTTAAATTGATACTCAAATATTTGGGAGGTACTTCTAGTACTTATTTATGCTTTCGAGGGGCACCACCAGTTCTTACAGGTTTCACAAATACATATTTAGCAGGTGATCTTGATCACAGGAAGTCTACCTCAGGTTTTCTGTTCACTTTTATAGGAGGAGCTATTAGTTGGCAGTCTAAATTGCAAAAGTGTGTTGCTTTAGCTACTACTGAGGCAGAATATACTGCAGCTTGTGAAGAAAGGAAAGAAATTATTTGGCTCAAACATTTCTTACAAGAGCTGGGTTTGATACAGGATGAGTATGTTATCTACTGTGACAGTCAGAGTGCCATGGAATTGAGCAAGAATTCTTCTTTTCACTCCAGGACAAATCATATTGATCTGAGATACTACTGGTTGTGTGAAGCTGTCAGTGATGACCAGTTGAAGCTGATGAAAGTTCACATCAATGACAATCTTTCTGACATGTTGACGAAGGAAGTTCCTACAAAGAAACTTACTACTAGTAAGGAGCTCACCGGATTAAACTCCACTTGAGGAGTCATGGGGACAATCTCTCCTTTGGGCTGGAGGGCGAGATTGTTGGGCCAGCAACCTATTTTTCCAAACCAATTGTGGATGCCCCATTAAGGCTATACAACTATTGTGATGATGGGGTTATAAATAACCCACCACAACAACAAAGAAGATTAATGCATCTGCAAATTAGAAAGCAGCCCCCAGTCACAAATTAGAACAACCGTCTTTCTTTTTATCTTTTTGCCGCTAACACGATGGAAAGGAATGTTGTTTGTGATGAAAAGAAGAGGAGCCAAGGAAGAAGAAAAGAAAGAAGGAAGAAGAAAAGGAAAGAGGGTCTAGAACCTCTCTGGTTTCTTCACCGATCTCTATACTAGATTCTTCACCATCATCTCTGTTCTTATTCTAGCCGGGTATCTCTACAAAGGGGTGTTTTTCTAGGAGGCCTTTTAGTGTGGTGACGTACCAATATGGTATTTTTTTGTATCCCTTCTTTTTCCTCTATATTCCTCAAGTTTTGGGTCAAAACTTGGGATGAACATTGTAATCAGTTGATTAGTGGATTTCTCTATCGGGTATTGACCCCGTGCTTTTTCCCTCACACATTGTAGGGGTTTTCCATGTAAATCTTGGTGTTCTTGTGGTTGTGTGTTTGCTATATTATTTTTTGCGTACCTAATCCATACGTGCAGGTTACTTCATATCTTTTTATCCTGCAACAACCCCTTCAACAACAGGTAGCATTGACACATAAAACCCCAACGTAACTAAAAAAGACAAGATGAAATCAAGTACTATGAACAATCCAGTGGCATCGATATTGTATGCAGTGATGGGTATAGAGAGGCAAGTTAGGACCGTGGTCCTTCAAATAAATTTATAATTAAATATTTACACACACACAGATATATATATATATATAGAGAGAGAGAGATACGCACACATTGGTATTAATATATGTAACTCTACTTCTGTGTCTAACACAAATAGTTTAGTAGCTTCTTGGATAGGCACATGCAGTGTTATGTGTCTCACCTCAGGAGTGCAAGTATGAATCCCGTCACATTTATTTTTATTAAAATCCAACTCAAATCATCTCTATATTGCATTAACTATGTGACACAAAACATCAAAAAACATTAACATTGATTGTTAGATAGTATGTTGGGTTAATAAAGGTTATTTATTGTTCCTTTCACTTTGAGGTTGCAGGTTCAGATTTCATTAAAAAAAATAATCACATTTTAGCATATCTCTAAAATATCATTGGCCCTTACAACCATAAAGTTCTAGCTCTGTCCTTGATTGTATCGTCAGCTATATATATGGAGAATGATAGTCGTAATTCTAGTTGTACCTGATTCCATACCCCTACATTGAGGGAAGTCTTAATAGTGCTAATGCAAAAATTATAACGAGAATGAGAGAGAGAAATGGGAAGAAAAAGTAGAAGAAAGGAGAAAAAAGAGGTGAGAGAAATTTGTTTTTCTTATACTTTTTAATCTGTAATGAATTTTGTGATAAATAAATACTATATAAATTCTTATTAAAAATACAATCCAATAAGATCAGAGTCTAACAAGTCCATCAATGTGACTTTTTTACTCCATTAGACCCTAAGATGAATGCTTAAGAAAAATATTGATCAATAGAGAGCTATCTCAAGTACCCTCCACAAACTATGCTATAACTGAAGATTCTAATATGCAAGATGCCACATCTCACAATGCTATAGACATCAACCACCACCAAACACTAGATGGATTAGAGTTACAACTTTTATAGTGAAATAGGATGGCAATGAGTCATCCCAAATTGATGAGAAGATGAATATGAAAATATTTCTTGAAGGATCCATAGAAAATTTCTATGTCCTACCAAAACCCAACAAATAAAAAATTAATAAGAAACCTAATCCTATACAATTATTGAACACACCTACAATTGGAGTTCTAAATTCAAATCTTTAGGTAACAAGGGAGGAAAAAGGTACCTCCTCAAGCCATTGAATTCAAGGGCACAACTCATGTTTGACCCTAGATGGAAGAAGACAAGAACGAAATTAAGTGTTATTACAATATATGGATCCATACATTTGTTGCTAATGATTCTGAAAAACTACATGTCAAAAATCTTTGATGTTTTTAATAACTTAGATAATAAATTAGATATGTGTAAGGGTAATTACACATTATACAAACTTAGAATGCTACGAAACCTTGTTATTTCATTATATAAACTTGAGATGATTTGACCCTAATTTCATTATATATACTAGCTTATTAAAATAAAAATGTTACACATTTCATTACCATTGCCTCCCATTATTTAGAGGTTTAGAATTAATCGGTTAAAGATGATATGTTCAGTAACACATGAAAAGATGACCTAAATATTGGGATGTAAAACTTAGTCATGTCGATATCTCAGAGTAGTCAAGAAACAACAACTATTTGTATTACATTTGTTAGCGCAGTTCCCTTTCCTTTATAGAAATCAAGCCAATTGGTAAGAAGTAACCTTTCCTATGGGGGTTGTGTTCAGTACCACTTTGTTAGATTTAAAAAGATTCAAGCAAGGCATTCTCTTAGTAAGGATGTATATATGCTTATATTATACTAAAGTAAGTAGGAAGTATCAAAATCTACTTCACCCAACGAGAGAAGTAACCAAATGAATTTTGTTTATCTGATGTTTATATACTAGTGTATAAACAAAGGCATGTGTTTACTAGACCCTCTATAGTGTAGTCATCTTGTTATAAACTAGTAAATGATAATTTATTGGATAAGAGAGATGAATACAAAAAAGTTTTAATTGTATAAACTCAATTTAATTGATAGAATTAAGTAGTTAATATATCGTAACATTAGATTCATAAAAGTATATGTACTTGTGTATTGATGCTAGTATATTATATATATTTAAATATACTTATGGTATTTTGAAACATAGTATTTGATTTTGAAAATTAATACTAATATTTCTCACACAATACTCACATTATTCTACTCTAAACGTGGTCACAATATTAACTCTAGTAAATGGAACCTTAACTTCAATTCATATATATATATATATATATATATATATATATATATATATATATATATATATATATATATATATATTAATACATTTATATCAAAAATATATATAATCTATAAATACATTTATTACCTATAGGAACTGCATTCGAGTACCAGTTTAACTTTGTTATGATTTGAATTTTTAGATATGTTCATGTATTTGAAATATATTGAATATAGTATGGTTGATGAAAAATATGCATATATATATATAGTATATTTGATTTAAATATATTATAAATTAGTAATACGCATTATAAGGATATATGAATATAATGATGATGTTGACTTTATGCTACCTTATCATGGGGTTATAAGTTGTTGGAAACCTACTTACATTCAAATATTTACAAAGGTTTTAAATACAAGTTATTATTTGTACATGAATGTAAGTATTTCAAAATTTGATTTGTAATTGGATGATATAAAATAACAAATTATATATAAAAACAATATGTAGATTTATTTTGGACTTATCATATATGGATTAGTAAATATCTCTAAAAATAAATGAATAGGTAGTTGAAGAAGATTTTGATATGGAAAAACCGTCACCAACAAAAAAAATGAACATATGAAATTGAAACAATTCCAGCCAATAGTAATTTGATTTGTCTCTACACTTGTAGATCCTTTGGGATTGAATTCTAGTCTAAGCACTTGCAATATCCATATTTTCTTTCTATTATGCTAGGTAAAAAATTACTACCCTATGTGGATAGTTGTTTCCCTAACTGAATGCATGCATGATTAGATAGGTGGTCATCCTAATATCTATTTTAAACTGTAATCTTCCTCTCTGAAAGGGCACTACCATCTATTCCTGGAAACAATAGCAAATTTTAGAAAGGGAAGGCCAGTACACATTAGCATTGTAGATTCCAATTTCAAAACTCTACATCGAGAAAGTACATGAGGTCCCATTATATAATAGAAATATAGTTGGTGTATTTTCATTTTCCATGGATAGAGAAAAATGTCTTTCCCAACAAAAAATACATTAATATGTGACATTTATTTAAATATAAACTCCTCGTATTTAATATTAAAAATGTATTTCAATAATTGATATTGCCCCAATTGTTAAATTCCTCTAATATTTTTATTGAAATTCATAGTAGTTAGTTTATATATACTTACTTTCCAAGTAATGTTTTTGTATTGGTCATTGGGGCTGACCCTTTTGTTATTTCTTATGGTTCATGTGTTGATTTATTTCCTTAGGGAAAATGCATGAAAAGATAAGGTGTTCATAATTGAATAAATAGATATAACATGAACAATGTAGGAGATGCCTCTGTTAGAAACAATATTAGAATAGGTCATAATATGTATTTATAGCTCAACTGATAGGTAGTTTCAGCTTCCATGTACTATAATGTGATTATGAGGTAAATTTTTTTGTATTTTCTTATGAATAAAATTATGATAAAATTGGTGTCAACAGATACTTATATCTCTTACTGAGACATTTAGTCTCACCCTGTGGGTTTCTACATATTTTAGGTGACCGTTCACGAAAAGGTAGATGTTGTACAGCTGAGGAAGAGCAACATCAAGAGAAGTAGCTGATAAGGTTGGATGTGTTGTTAGTATTTTGGTGTTAGAGTCCTAGAGTCGTCCATGTACACTAGGTCCTTGAGGTGTTTTTGAGATGTTTGTGGTGATCTAATTGATACAAGGTTTTTGGCTTGTATGTATATGGAACCAATATCTTATGTGATAGGTTGATGACAGGAATGTTGACCTATAGTGATGTAAGCACCACATAACATGTTATGTGATGTATGTGGCATGCTTTGTGGACTCATATATAATAAGTTTTTGTCTTATGGTGCTTTAATGAAATCAGTTTTAATAACCAGTGTTTTCTGGTAATCCACTCGCTTAGTGTTGTTTCTACTTTTGGTTTTGAGTAATCTCACTTTGTGGTATGATGGGGCATCATAGTTCTATTGGTATCATAGTTTTAGGTTCGTTGAGTCTACAGGGACCTAGGACTAGGGTTTGTGTCTGTTCTAGTGTACTCCAATCTGTCTTATAATGACTTTTGCTTATGCAGAAGAAGAAGAAGAACACTAGAAAGATGGATGGAGAACATGAAGAACACACTGTAGAGAGTAGTGTTTCTACACTCAGTGATGGTGTGAGGGCTTGGCAAGAAAATATCAGGTGCCTAATGAGCCCCAGTTTGATCTGAGTATGGTAGAAATCCTGCCTTCTAGTCTCTATTTGGAAGTTTATGGAGACGATGACACACACAACAGACAAAATGTCTGCCCCTCATTCTAGGAAAGTTGTCCCCCGATGTCGAATCTCTAGGAGTTGGGAAGATGTTATAACCTCAATTTTGCTTGTAATGTTTGAAATGCAATTTTTCAAATAAAAGGGATTTGAATGGAAAATTGTATGCTTTGTTTTCAAAGAATGGATTCTTTTGTGAAATTTCCTTGGATGCATAATTTCATGGTTTTTACTAGTTTGATAAATACACTAAAGATAAAAAGGGAAAAAGGATAAATAATATCCCAGAATAAGCAAAAGGAAAAATAAATAAAAGATAATTGTGTGCATATATGAGAATTGTGTAGAATTATCTAGAAAGTGGCATGGATGACCACTATTGATTAGTTTTTGCTTCCATATAGTTTCTAATAAGAAAATGAGTCAAAGTAAAGAGAATAGAAGAGACATAAAGAGAAAATTGAATTTTAAATGCATAATATATGCCTTTTAAGTGTATGACTTGCACTTGTAGAAAAAAAGGTATTCCTTTTGAATTTTGGTTCCAAATTGTATCCATGGATAGATAATGTCTTCATGATCTTTCCTTTAAAATTTAGGAGCAAAAGGATTAATGGATTAAGAGATATGGATTCTTCTAGATTCCCTAAAGTGGAAGGGTTCACATTAAATGTCACAATTATTTCCAAATCGATTTATGCTATTTTCTGGCTTTTTGATTTAGCGTGTAGCATGACAGTCATTGTATCTAAGATCCAATGGTCGTTATGTCATCACCAACCTCAAGTAGGAAAAGGAAGTAGGAACAGTGTGGGGAAACCTTCCTGATCGATTCTATCTTCAAACGATTAACGTGCAAAGTTGGAAATCTTTCCAGTAGATTCTTGAGAGAAAATCACATTAATTCATACTGATTTTTACCTGGTTTGGAGGGATATTGAGGTTTTCCCTCTTTCTCAACTCTCTCATTGGACAAGTGACCATAGCCAGGTCTATAAAAGGGGCTATAACCCATTTTTTGAGAGGCAGAGAAGTCCTAAGAGACCTAAATGAACTTGAAGAAACCCTCCCATGCCACCAATTTCATCACCAAGATCATCTATCCTTCTCCCTTTTCCACTCTGTATATTGTCAGAAACTCCCTCGCTGTCCACTAGTTATGGGCCATCACAGACCAATCCAAACCCACCACTGAGTCCGAAAGGTTGAGACAAAGGGGATGATGCCCTTGCTCACCGCACAGAAGCATCAACTCCAAGAGTCAACTTTTGGTTGACTCGACCACAAACTGGATCAGGCTATCGAGAGGAAGATGAAGCCAGGGTGGGAAAATACTCACCAGCCCCCGAGAGTGCGTTTAAGAAGAAAAGGCAACCACATCTTTTAGCTTCGTTTACGGCCTTCACCTCATTGGGATGAGTTACTGAGATGGCCACCGGCCATTGGCTGCATAGTACTTGCATGGAAAAGTAGTGGAACAGGAAAAAAGGTACCCTGGTTAGCTGACATGATGCTATACTATTGTTCTAGCGGTAATTAAATTGAAAAAATCATAACTAATTCTTGGTAACTCATATGGCCATAAGTTATATATGGTTTTTGATGAAAACAATATGTAGAATCCATTAAAAATGAATTCAAGGCTTGATTCTACTTGTAACTAGAAAAGTGTGTAAATATGCTATCTTTAATTATTTTAATTAATTAAAAAACCCAAATTTTGAAGATTAATGGATCCAATGATGTTCCCTGATTATTATGAGAAAAGTTTAGCCTTTTGACATAAAAAGGACGGATTAGATCTAATTGATGATATTTGTTCATAATTTGCTTAATTAGTACTCCATAATGATAAAAGTGCATTAATGGACTTAGAAACCCTAATTTTGACAATTGTGGAGTTTAATGAGTTTTTTGTTGAGATAAATCAAGAAGGTATGAAAATAATGTTCTTGAACTAATGTGTGAGTAAAGACCCTTAATTTGGATAATTTGAGTACTATGACTGGATAAGTGCTTCTAGGGTTTCTTGTCCTAAAAAGGGTAAATTTGGAAGTAAAAGTTTGAAAACCAAGAAACCCTAAGGAAACCCTAATAACATCAAGAAACCCTAGAATGGAATCCCAAGTCAATAAAAGATGTTTGGATGTGATTATAACAATTAGGTGTTATAAATACTTTTCAGGATCAAGTTGCTTAATTCATTGCTTGGCTTGGTTGATTGGAATTCTTAACTGGTTTATCTATCTTGCTTGGTTTAGAGACTTTCAAATCAAGGTATGTGGCTACACTTATGACTAATCTCTCTAGTTTCATGGTGATTTTTGAGATTTTACTGATTGCTTGAAATTAAATGTTGGATGAATTTCATTTCCTGCAATCCATAAAGTGACTATGACTATGAAAAAGTATGCTTATAACTTGCTCGAACCCAGCATACCACCTCTGGATGTTTGAATGAAAAGAAACAAAAAGTCATGGCAAGGACCAAAGAACAGGCTCCAGATTAGGAAGGTCAGACCAAGCCCCGATTGGGAGGATCATATGAGGTTAGACCAGGCCCTAGATTGGGAAGGTCCCATGAGATCATGCCAGGCCCAGTATTGGGAAGGACATCTATGTCAAGCCCCAGATTGGGAAGACCAACTTGGCACCTGGGCTCTAGATTGAGAAGGTGGACTTTTGGTCCACTACATAGACAAGACCCTCAAAGGGTATACTAGAGGTTGAGTAAAAAGGGTTGAGAGGTTAATAAGAAAATGTAATTTTTGTTTTGTAAAAAATAACTAATGTGGTTATGTTGTTACCGTTATGTGAAATTTTTTTGTTTCACCCTCATATCAGTATAATTTGTTATACTGGCTGACATTTTGTTTATCTGTGTTTTAGGGTATGAAGTTATTTCTACAAGCTTAATGGTAAGAGAATGTTCATTAAAGAGGTGACATTGAAAAAAAACAAGGCTAAATAATGTTCAAAGGATTATAGATAGCTAGTTCTTTCCTTAGGTAAAGTTCTAACATCCTATTTTTTTAAAGGTATGTGAAAAGAAAATGTTTTGGGATAAGAGTGTTATGGATTAAGGCATCCTCCACCAAATAATAAAAGTGGACATAATGATAAAGAGAAAATGTTCGATGTGTTTCTCCTCTACAATGGTAATCCCTGTATGGACTAGGGCTGGTAAAGGAAAATAACCATAGTGGGTCTTGGGAATAGCAAAACCTAAGGTGTAGGTTGTAAACCCTAATCTCAACCCAAAACCTTAAGTAGTGGATAGAGAAAGAGAGAACCCAATAAGTTAGATGCCTTAGTTTGTCCATGCATGCAAGTATGTAGCTTAGGCATTCATGATATACATGGAGGACTTGAGTATGTATGTGAAACATAGACAATAAGTAGTTGCATGACCCCTAGTACAACTTTTGGTTTAGGTGACCCGACCTAGAGTGGATCATCCCTAAAAAGGAGAGAATAACTATGATAGAGATAATTGAAAGGTTAGGTTAGGAATAGAAATTTTAAACTCCTCCAGGTAGGAACCCTAACAGAAGTGTGATCCCACTCAAATATGAGTAGGAGATAGGCATGCACCTACATGGAAATGAACGACATCATGGATGGCTATGAGATTAGTTCTAAGCTAGAAGGGTAATGCCTATCAGATTATTGAAAAACCACTAGAGGGGGGTGAATAGGGTTTTATGATATTTTAATAATAATTCAACCAAATTAAGAAACCACAAAAATATTAGACAAGGGGACAAGAATTTAGAGTGGTTCCAACCTTAGCAAATACTAAGGCAGTCAATCCACTACCCGGTTGCTTACCCAACTGGGATTTTGAAAGTATTTAATTTTATTACATCGCGAGGACTTTACATAAAATTACAAATACTTTCACCAAACCCTTCGGACAGCCTTCACCTAGAAGTAGTCTCACCAACCTCGAAGCAGCCTTCCTTGAAGTAACCTCAAGCTCCCCTTGAAGTAGCCTTCCTCTTGAAGTAGCTTCCCGTTGAGACAACCTTCTTGAAGTAGTCCAAAGTCCACCTTCTCCAGTGAGAAGAACCTTCTCCAATCCGCAGCCTCCAACCCTAGGAGTAGCAAGGAGAATACAAACAATATAAAGGAACAAGAAGGACAAAATAGAAATTGCAATACCGTTGTAGCACGAGGCTTGATTTCCTATATCAAGCGTTTTGATCTCCTAACCAATGTATATGAAAGTGTAAGTGTTGTGGGTAGGAGATGCTAGCCTATAGGACACGAAATTGGAGCAATAGGAATGAATAGCCAATGTTGGAATTGCTCTATTGCTCACAAGAATGAATATCAAATTGCAAGTATATGCTCAAGTGTTGCACAAGTGTGTTTTTGGGTGTCCTATGGCTTGTTCTATTTATAGGAATGGCCTATAGATGCTTAAGGACATTCTAGACACTTTCTAGGGGGTTCTTAGTGCTTAACTAGCCGTTAGGTAACCATTAGTTGCTTTAACAGCGGCTAGTTAATTAACTCTGAAAAGTGCATATAGAACTCTTCTCGGTCGAAGAATTGTCGACCGAGAGTCCTTCTCGGTCGAGGACTTGTCGACTGAGGGACTGTCTGCAGCAAGTGTATATAACGTTCTAATCCAACTCCCAACTACCTTGTCTGTTGTGTCTAACGGCTACCCGGGTCTTTCTCGGTCGAAGAGTTTGTCGACCGAGAGTGTCTCGGTCGAGAATTTTGTCGACCGAGATTAACCCTATTTCAATGTTTTAAACTAAGTACTTAGTGTGTGTATGAGTGTACAGTTGTGACAATATTGTAGGGGATGACCTATCTAAGTGTTTGTGATTGGCTATGTAAGATCTAACGCTTGATTTACATGATGTCTATGTACTTGTACATTATAAATTTGTACAAGTTTTTACATTTGATTACAATCATGAATTAAAGCACCTTGAGCGCATAGATCTTCCAAGTAGTTTGTCATCCACCTAATTCCTGCAACACTCAAGTAGCACGTTAGATCCACAAGAATGAAATGTTTTTCATCATCAAAACAAAGGGATTATAATAATGTCCAATTTAGCCAACAATTATGATATAGGCATACAGTAGGAAATGAATGAGAAGCTTTGTGTTACGTAATGAGGTAGTATGGTTTATGATGACCTTAGTTGGATTTGATAATATGACTATAGTTTTGAAGTTGGACTTAAGATTTGATAATACAAATATGTGCACTTCATCATATAAGGTAGGGTAGGTGAGATAAAGAGGTGCATCTTTAGGATCCTCAACCTCATGTACAAAAAGGTAACCTCTAGTGCTAGGACCAGTTATAGGGTTAACTCAGGATAGAGTGAGACCCAGAAGGAGATGGTTGGGAACCTAGACTCCAGGACATGAGGAATCATGAGAAATATTTGTATGATGTGTCCTAGACTAGACTACCTAGAGTGGATGAGTTGAGTTTCTTCATGCATGATCTCTGGAGGTTTTTCATATCCTAAATGTCTTTGGAGGCACCAAACCCTAGAAAAGTGAGAGAGAGGCTTATTATACAGATGAATAGATGAAATGAGTACCTACCATCTAGGTGAGGGGAAGAGAGACCCAAAATCATTGAGAGGTAAGAAATGGTAATAGATGTAAATCCTCATACTCGGATTGGTAGCCTTTGTGTACTACTCTAAGGGTTGTCTACATGGAATAGAAAGTTGAGAATAATATGACATATCATGTTTGGGTTTCGTACGTGCTTGAGAGGCTAACTCATGCAATTTAGATAACTAATGCAAAGGAGGTAAATATGAGGTTCCTAGACCAATGAGGGGAAGTAGCGATATCTAGTGCATATAATGCTCACAAGTTTGAGTGAATTCATATGGATTAAGCATGGAACCCCCCCTCAAGTTCTGGGATAAAGGACGCCCCACTTGGAATGTGAAATATGATTGATGTGCCACTCACACCAGTTGGCCTAGAACTATATGCTATCATATGTACGTATGAACCTGGTTCAACCTTAAGAGATGAGGAATGGAAATGACATAATGGAAAACTTTGAAATGGATTAATAAGTTCTCAACTTGCTGGCCACATGCATAGATAGATAATAGGAGATATGCCTTCATGTGATTCAAGTATGTTTTGTGAACTTTTGTGTTGCCAAGCATTAGTTTTATCTTGTGTGGGAAAGGACGCTTCTTAAAAGAGTGAGTTCCAAAATTAGAATAAGAACTGAGGTAACATTAAAGGTAATTTAAAGGAACTTGCGATATTAAGTGTGAAAAGCACAAAAGCACGTAGATTGAGTATGATTCTTTAGACCCAAGTTTGACCATCTCTAAGGGATATGAAGAAAAGTCACTATGGAAGTGACCACTAGAATGGGGCCAGGCCCATATGGGTAGGTCACCATGTTTCCCATGAAGGGACATAAGGAAAACTATGAGTGCCCAAAGAGATGATGGAAATTTGGATGAGGATTCTAAAGGATGTAATGTGCTTGAATATAATCAAAGGAACCACAAGAAAAATGTGTGATTTAAACAAAGTTACGATAGAACCCTAAGACATTCCAAAGGTCAAGAAAGGATGAGACTGAGAGGAGTAGGAGTTCATTTTTCCCTAAATGTACAAGACCATAGGGTCGGGAGGTAATGGCTATGTTTTCTAGAGGCCCATGGGTTAGGAGGTTGGCCAACTTCATGAGTTTATGGGTCCTAAGAGGTAAATGTGAGAGACACTCCCTAGATGCATAAGGGTAAGATCACCCTAAAAGTATCGACACCCTAGAGACCTTGATGAAATGACTAGGAGTTATGATAAGACTTAAAGGTTATGAGAAACGTTTTCCTATATGTGTATATGTGGAATCAAGGGAATGGTGGTATTCATGGTTTGGAGTGATTTAGAGAATGATTCAAACAAGAATGGGAAAATAAAATGTTGATGTGTGATGCACCATCTCTACTCTTGGAACGGTATGAGCTTTGTATTTGGACTACAACCAAATGCTTATCTTATCTTGTTATGGGTGTGAGAGACAGGACAAACACATGCCATACTAGGGATAGAAAAATCTTATATGATAATTGAGAATTGGAGGAATTACCACACCCTTAAGTGAAAATATGGATAAATGGTTTGTAAGACGAGGTGAGCAAGGTAATCTCTAAATTAAGATTTCAGATGAGGATATAACTATCAAGTGTAGTTTGAATTCTATGAGTTAAGATTGGAACTGGTGACCAAAATAATGGACACAAAATCTTGAAGTATCTCCTGACTCAGATGGACCTGAACCTGAGATAAAGACGATGTGTAAGGAGGCGGGATCACCCCCTTGATAAATATTTGAAGAATAAAACATCAATTCCAAACACAATCAAAGGTATGCTGGAATAGGTGTAACATTTTCAAATTTCAATAAATGGTATTCAAAACAACCAAAGTGTAGCAACGGAATACAAATAATGACTATATTCAATTTTCACAAAAGATTACAGAAGAACATCATAATATCCCATAAGTGTTTACATGTATGATACAACATAAGGATCTAAGTAGAGGGAAATCTAAACCATAACCACTTTGTCTCCAAGATTTAACTCCTTAAGCTAGTCCAAAACTTCATGCCTTATCATCCAAGTCCATCACCTAGGGTTGGAAGCATACCCCAGTAAGAAGAGAAAATAGATGACATCAGCAAAGGCTGGTATGTTCATACTAAATAGGAAATTGAGCAATATATGGAATAAAGGACATCAAATATAAAATGCTTCTCGTAGAAAGGATAAGGACCACCCAAATGGGTATCAAGAGAAAAGGAATTGAAATCATATGATAACAAAATAATACTTGCCATTAATAAAACATAAAGATTGTGCCACACAAGAACATGTAAAGAATTAGGGCACACACCCCATATCATCAACTTACATGCATGTGAGATAAACATAGCCCTAGAACAATATAAACACAAAGGCGGCCAAGTCTCATAAACTTGAAACCTGATAGATAAAGGAATACTGCCAATCTCCCAAATATATAAAACATGGGACAAGAATCACACATCTTGCGTTGGAATGGTAAATCACACATCCACCATCTAAAATATCATAATGTTGCCATAAATCACAATGAGATAAAACCAATGCAATTATACTACTCTAGTGCTACTAAATCACATAGCATGTAAAATATAGAGGCAAGTAGAAAGTATGGTCAAATTACATAAATTAGTCACTGCAAAAGTGACCAACATACATATCCAACTCCTAAGTGGATAAATACATCACATGTCCACAAATAAACATCCACATCATAGTGGGCACATATCATCAAAAGTCCAACATGCACCAAGGAACAAGATAAGAGTCAAGAGAATATCCAAGATTACCACAAACAAGATAGTTCACAAGAACCATGATATCAAGAGATAAGAGCAATGTGTATAGGCTATTGCCCATAGGACCAAGAGAATGAATAAGCATAGGTGAATTGCTCAACATATAGGAATAAGGGATACATCATAACTCGACTTTAGAGTCTAAACAGTCCAAGTCAGTCCTAGATCCAATCTTGGGCCTCCAAATAACCTCTATGAAAGGTGGACATGTCCGATAAGTAAGGTTTCCTAAGATTAGAGAGGCTAGTTTCTCCAACAAAGCTCCTATCTCGAGCAAGAAGCACCTTCTCCACTTTAGAGGTGAAAAACCCTACCAAAGAACATGGAGATGAGGTGTTTATGGGTTCTAGGTGGGGTTTCACCATGGAAGGTCAAGGTTTCGACCTGGAGGAAGGTGGAAGGAAGACTAACAACATGAAAATAGGGAAGGAAAGGAGGATACCTACTAGTTTTGGTTAAAATCTCCAAGGAGGATCTTAAGAAATTCTAAATAGAGAAATTTGGAACCTTAGGAGCCTTCTTCACCAATGTAGGCACCTCCTTTTACCTTGGGACACCACCTTCATGACCAAATAGAGTAGGAATGATGCTCTAAGTTGGGGGAAAGAGAAGGAGAGGATTGATTCTTGGATTCATAGGTGGGAAGGGGTAGACATGGCTTTATAAAGGAGTCAAGCATGAGGTGTCTATGGGAGTTTCCATGTATCCTAGCCTAGGGCGTCATGGCCATGCAAGAGAAAAGCTCATAGAGACTTCTTGTATATCAAAGGTCGGCCCTAAAATCCCCTGGAGACTTATAGGCCATCCCCACCATCCTTCAAACAAATAAATAACCCCATTGGTTGATAGCTTTTAAAGATAAGTTCATTTATAAAGAGGTAATCCCTATAATGCCCTTGGATAGAAACACCTTCAAACCAAGGTGCAACCAGGTGCCCCATGGTTCAAAAGATTGAGAATGGTAAGGGAATATATAAGGATTATATTGCATGTGATAATTTACAAAGAAAACCTCCAAATTGGGTAAATTGTATAAAAGTCCAAAATGTGCATATAATTGCATAACTTGCACAAATATCATCCAAATTGGACCAAACTTGAAACTTAATCTTGTCTCATGATTTCATAACACCTCAAAAGGTTATATTAAGGTTTATAGTACTTAATTATGGTATTTAAGCATGTTAAATACATTAAATAAGGTTTGGGACCTTACACTTCTAACATTGATTTATTTACCATTGTTCCACTTAAGTGGTGAGCTTACATTTTAGGTCCTTAACTAATATTCCACCGAGGTATCTGTGCATAAATGATTCCATGGGTATAATTATTGTACAAATATTCACCAAACCACCATAAATTCCACAATTTAAGCATCAAGACCAAAAAGGATAGAAATGATAGGAACATATTGGGACCGGGCCAAAAAAAATTGTCGAAGTTTTGTAATGTTACAACACTCCACCCCTTAAAGAGGATTTCATCCTCAAAATCTAAAGCAAAGTGGGAAGGGTGAGTATTAAACATCTCACCACTAAACTCCCATGTTGTTTCCATTAAACTTCCACCAAAACTTTTACTAACTTAAACTCCTTATTTTTCAACTGCTTAACTTGGGAGTTTAGAATCTTCTCAAGAAACTCCACATGGGTCAGGTTCTCATGGATCATCTAAAGGTTCCACTTTTATGGTTTCTTTTTAAAAAAAAATTGGCTTATTATAATTATATTCATTAGGATATCACCTTATCATTATTATTATTTTAATTGTGCCATGTCATATTTACTTTGTTTCCAAAAGAGTTCAATTTCATTATTATGCACAAACCTAATATATTTCTTATTTATCTCATTAGGAATTTTAGCACAACTAGAGTTATACTAAATTATCTTAATATGCATTATGATATCTGACCATTATCTTTAATAATTAGATTTAGACTCCATTATCAACTGTATCAATTATTTTGTATGAAATATGACACTTTATCCAATTTGTTACAATTAATCCAAATAATGTCACATTATTTACTTATATGTATATTAGACATTGTTACTTCACCAGTCTTTCTCACATTAATGTCATCATTAATCAGTCTCTCATATTTATTCACTTCTTATTATTGATTATGAATCATTTGTGTGAATCAATTACTTCTTATCCATATTGAAGTCATTATATATATTTTAATGATCAAGGTGGGACATATTACATATTAATTATTTGATTCACATACTAAGTCATTAGGTGATTAATTAGGTGCGTATTAGAGAACAAGGTGATATGCATTTCATATTGGTGACCTGATTTATCTATGATATATGTGTATGAAAGAATCTTATCTGATTATGACACCTAGTGACACTAATGTATCATGAATGTCATTTAGGATGTATAGGTTAAGGTTAGATGATTACAACTTTGGGTTTAGGTTAACATGATCATTATTCTTCACCTATACCTTCTTAGGATGCATTAAGTCTAAGGTTAAATTATAATTATATTGCCCATCATATCATTAAGGTTTATTGGTTTATGACATGGTTCAAATCATACTTATCCACTATTAGTATTAAAATGTGAGTTATTATGTGCATTAGATATTCATTAGGGTTCAAACACATGAACTATTCATTACATGATTGTTATATGTTCTTTTGGATACCAAGAAACATGTGGTTACAACTATAACTTGTTTGGTTAAAACTAAGGTTTCAAGCACACTAATTTTCTAATTAGGGAGTTAGGGTTTCTAAAGTCAGAGTAGCTGGATTTCAGTATGTTCCATGACTCCACCCCCTTGGAAATGATTTCATCCTCAAAATCTAACTACCCAAACACCATCAAACTAACTACTCTCCACCCCTTAAAAGGTTCAACCTACCAAGAAAAACTAATCTAGAGGTAAAAGGGTGAGTCTAACTAAACCATATACAAGATCCATCACGCTTCACTACGCACTCTGATTGCTTACTAAACACCAAACTTCAAAGTCTAGGTTCTAGGGATAACTATCCAAACATGTGTTTCTATGGGTAATAAGGAAACTATATTGGGTATCCATCGAAAACAAGTCATTACACCTAAGAGACTAGTTCAACATATTAGGGCCCCTAAAGATAAATCATATAGATATCTAAGGCTACTATTGCCTAAAAGCATGCTATTTTGGATAATTCATATCATCTCAGGCCAGGCCAATATCATATAGATTCGGGAGTCCTCGTAAACCAAGATAGTGGTGTGGAGAAAAATCTTTCCAGTCCCCGAGCCCTGATTCTTTTTAGACACCTTTGCTTTCAACTTCATGTCCTAGTAGCTGCCTAAAGGCCAAGCTAAAAAACCTCAAGTTACTATGGTTACTTGTGCATCTTTTAGTTGTAAGTATTTTAGAGATCTATTCATCATTATTCTAATGTGAAACTATAGGATCCTAAATCAACCCTTCATCATTTATTGGTCAACTCTAGGACAAACATGTCACTTAAAGGTAAGACAAGTATTCTAACTAGGGAGACGAAATTGAAATAGTCAGATTCCGACTACCATGGGCTCTGATACCATGTTGTAAGGAGGCGGGATCACCCCCTTACTAAATATTTGAAGAATAAAACATCCATTACAAACACAGTCAAAGGTATGCTGGTATACGTGTAACATTTTCAAATTTCAATAAATGATATTCAAAACAACCAAAGTGTAGCAGTGGAATAAAAATAATGACTATATTCAATTTTCACAAAAGATTACAAAATTACATCATAATATCCCATATGGGTTTACATGTAAGATACAACATAAGGATCTAAGTAGAGGGAAATCTAAACCATAAAAACTTCATCTCCAAGCTTTAATGCCTTAAGCTAGTCCAAAACTTAATGCCTTATCATCCAAGTCCTTCACCTAGGGTTGGAAGCATACCCCAGCAAGAAGAGAAAATAGATGACATCAGCAAAGGCTGGTATGTGCATACTAAATAGGAAATTGAGCAATATATGGAATAAAGGACATCAAATATAAAAGGCTTCCCATAGAAAGGATAAGGACCACCCAAATGGGTATCAAGAGAAAAGGAATTGAAATCATATGATAACAAAAGAATACTTGCCATTAATAAAATGTAAAGATTGTGCCACACAAGCACATGTAAAGAATTAGGGTACACACCCCATATCATCAACCTACATGCATGTGATATAAACATAGCTCTAGAATAATATAAACACAAAGGTGGCCAAGTCTCATAAACTTGAAACCTAATAGAGAAAGGAATATTGTCAATCTCCCAAATATATAAAACATGGGCCAAGAATCACACATCTTGCCCTGACATGGGGAATCACTCATCCACCATCCAAAATATCACAATGTTGCCATAAATCACAATGAGACAAACCAATGCAATTATACTACTCTAGTACTACTGAATCACATAACATGTAAAATATTGAGGCAAGTAGTAAGTATGGTCAGATTACATAAAGTAGTCATGGAAAAAGTGGCCAACATATACATCCACCTTATAAGTGGAAAAAGGCATCACATGTCCACAAATAAAAATCCACATCATAGTGGGCACATATCATCAAAAGTCCAACATGCACCAAGGCACAAGATAAGAGTCAAGAGAATATCCAAGATTACCACAAACAAGATAGTTCACAAGAACCATGATATCAAAAGATAATAGCAATGTGTATAGGCTATTCTCGATAGGACCAAGAGAATGAATAAGAATAGGTGAATTTCTCAACATAGAGGAATAGGGGATACATCATACCTCAACTTCAGAGTCTAAATAGTCTAAGTCGGTCCTAGATCCAAGTATAGGCCTCCAAAGAACCTCTAGGGAAGGTGGACAGGTCCAATAAGTAAGGTTCCCAAGCTTAGAGAGTTTAGTTTCTCCAACAAAGCTCCTATCTCGAGCAAGAAGCACCTTCTCAACTTTAGAGGTGAAAAACCCTAACAAAAGAATATGAAGATGAGGTGTTTATGGGCTCTAGGCGGGGTTTCACCGTGGAAGGCCATGGTTCCGACCTGGAGGAAGGTGGAAGGAAGACTAACAACATGAAAATTGGGAGGGAAAGGAGGATACTTACTAGTTTTTGTTAGAATCACCAAGGAGGAGCGTATGAAATCCTAAATAGAGAAATTTGGAACCCTAGGAGCCTTCTTCACCAATGTAGGCACCTCCTTTTACCTTGGGAAAACACCTTTGTGGCCAAATAGAGTAGGAAGGATGCTCTAAGCTAGGGGAAAGAGAAGGAGAGGACTGCTGTAACACCCGGATTTTCACCACATAATTATATCAGTGAGCGGAAGCATCCTTCCTCAAGGGGTGTCACAAAATTTTGTGCATTTCAATTAAAGTAAATAAACACCATGCATTTATTTAAAAGTGATTCATACATAGTTTTTGACATAAGGGAAACTACAACATGAAGTCTAATCCATCTAGTAACATGCCTAAACGTAAGGTAAAACTCTTAGATCGACTTGGTAAAAGGAACCCCACCAGGCTAAGCTTGAATATGTCCTAGTCCTTGATTATCCTCTTTATCTTTTACTTGCTCCAAATCCTACAGACATTGCGTCCCCAGCCATGCAAAATAAACAACACATCAGTAAGCAATATTTGACACATTATAAGACAAAAGATAATAATAACTTGACGTGAAATAATTTGACATAACTTGATCATGGATTATCTTAAGCATTTAACTTTAAACATAATGAATTGGAAAGGCAGATATATGCCTCCTCTCTTAACACCCCATAGGAGCCCATGATTACTAGGAAAGCCCATAATTCTAGGAAAGCCCATAACAACCCTTTCAGGTTCATAAATGAGGCACATATAAAAACTTGACCAATTCCTTATTCTTCATTATTAACTTAGGTCTTAACTTAAACATTAAATCTTCTTAATCTTGATCTTGAACATGATGGGATTGCTCCCTCTTAATGCCATGATGGGATTTCTCCCTCTTAAACCATAATAGGGTTTCCCCTTCTTGAACACGATTCATAAAACCTTAATCATAATCTTAATTAATGTTCTACCATAGACCATAAATAAACAATCAACCAAACAATGATACGTATACATGATGCATTCTTCAAAAGACATTCATAATTCATGGAATCAACTAGTGTGCATAATCATACATAGGCAACCATTAACCAAAAATACTTGTGCCAAACATGCATGGCCCACTTACCTTGCACTTAGAGGAGATCTGATCTTCCTTCCTAGGTTCAGTAATCCCTAATCATGTCCTTGGGGTTGAAAATCATAAATACCCTGTTCATAACATTCAACATATCAATTTGTATTCCATTCATCACCTAAATTCCTAATATTGGTAACATGTGAATTATTAATCTTGAATTAGATCCAAGATAATATTTGTATCCAAAAGGGTCAATCTGTTATTATTAAGATCCGTTGTGCATATTAAGATCATCAAAATCTAGAAATTAGTGTTTATTATATATTAAACTATATCAAGGACAACAACTTTGGGTACTTTTTAAACTAAAGGCAAATATAGGTCTTGGAACTATTTTTATTACATTCTTTGTGTTCTTCTGATCCTAGTAATTACTACAATTTTTGCAAGATTTATATTAATTCGCTAATGAAAGCAGGCCACATTAGAAAAGATCAAATACCTTATTGGGCCACATAGGCTCACAGCCGCATCAGCAAGAATGTCCATGCGGGTGGCCCTTGATAAATGCCTAAAAGACGAAAGCACCCTTGATGTCTAGTGTACGAGTTAAGGGCAGGCTGTTAAATTAACCGGTCTTCATCTTCAACCCCAATCTAAGACATCCTTATGAGCAGGATTCCTGGGCGGTCAATGCAATGGTTGACCCCGAGATCCAGGGCCTCCCAACTACCGTTGAAGATATGCATATGTACTCAACGCCCCGCCAGACTCATTGGCGACTTCAAATCGATCAGAAGTCAGCCGCAATGTTGACACCCATAGGCTGGTTCTCTGGTAGTGGCATCAGTAGAAAGGAGAGGGGGAAGGAGGACCTAGAGGCGAAATTGGAGGTAGAGAGGAGAAGTTCGGACTCGTTTAGTGCCTCACGAACAAAATCTGGGTCTCGTAGGGGATTCTGCCCCACTTTATAGGTCTGAGTTGTAGAGGGTTGGCCGACGACGGGGTTGCAATTGGGGAAAGATTTTTTAGTCTAGCACAACGGGTGAAACTAGGTACTAATCTACTCAGAATCACCTCCCAGATTTAATGGGAGAATTCCTAGATGTTCCCATGATTATAGAGCGAGATATGCTCGAACAAAAATCTGGGTTTAGTGTACTAGTTTCCCAGAATAGCGAAGCTAGGTGATTATCTTCTGATCATCAGATCCTGATCCAAGGGATAGGAGTATGTGCGACAAAATTAACTGGTCGAGTATAGTTTCCTATTCAAATATCAAATTTGACATTTAATACATTACCCAATTAATCCTTTCACTTTATGAAAAAGTAATTAATGCATAACTTCCTCTCCTTTTAACCAATTGACTCCAAATTTTGAAGGAAAATCTTTAATACTTAAATCTAGTCGTGGGAAAGTTTTAGGGACAAAAAGTGAAAGTTTGATACCCTTTTTGTAACACCCCTCCCTAGGGTTTCTTACGTAACCAGCGGAAGCACAGCCTAATCCCCAACATTATCCATAATGTGGGGTACTTGGCATATTTGGGAGGGATTGTCACATTCATGACCTCATATCAAGAAACAAATAACACTTGGCATTATTGAAACATAGATTCATACATAAGTTCTTGGAAGAAAAGCTACATCATGTTTCTAAGGGTATACTAAACATAAACTAGATAATCATGAGAAAGATAGGATCCCATGAATGGACGTCCCACCAGGCAACAACTCCTTGGATCTCTGGGTCCTTGGTACTCTCAAGATGATTCCTTCTCTTTAGCTCCAACTCCTACAGACATCACGTCCCCAGCCATGCAAAGGAAAACAAACATAGTAAGTAAGTGGCATTGGCATGTTATATAACATAAAAATAAAATATACATGTGGATTAACATAATCATGAACATGCATTAACATTAATCATTTCTTGATGTATTTTACATAAAGAAATTGACTAGAAGAATATGCTCCTCTCTTAATGCCCCATAAGGAGCCCATAATGCTCGGAAAGCCCATAATTGCTCGGAAAGCCCATAATGCTCGGAAAGCCCATAACAAGGTGCATATAAATCTAAATCAATTTCTATTATTCATGATCTTGCTTAAACTTAGCTTATCTTCTTAATATCCTAAACTTGATCTTAATTGGGATTTCTCCTTCTTAAACATGGTTGGGATTTCTCCCCATGACCATAATGGGATTTCTCCCTCTTAAGCATGAATGGGAAACTTATTCCCTCTTAATCTTGATTTCTTGTTCCTTAACCATAATCCATAGCATAAATGTGGTTTCTATACTTAGACTTATATTATAGCAAACAATCATTCAATAATTATATACTTGAAGGAAGACATGCATTTGTCATGACTTAAACATTAAGTGCATAAACATATCATAAACATCCAATAACTCAAATTTACTATGCCAAGGGCATGGCCCACTTACCTTAACTAAATCACCTAAGTCAAACCTAGTTTGACTGATTGGATCCCCTTAAACACCTGAAATTAGATTAGAATATTATATGTACATGAATTCATAGCCTCAAAAACCCTAATTCGTTCATATAAGAATTGAGATGTGAAAACAGAGAAATCAGGTGATAAAAACTAAAAAATCCTTTCCAAAATGTATTTTTGTATAATTTTCCGATAAACAGGCGATTTACTATCAATTTTCAAAGAACCGGCCAATGAAAAATCTGAGAAAAAGCCACGTGGGCATTTTTATCTGAGTTAGCAGCTATTGGGCTCGGGCCCGCTATGAGTTGGGCCAATCATATGTGGCCAACTCAGAAGCGAGGACTGCCTCTGAGGATTCGCGATCAAAGACGGGAGGGCATGTAAAAACCCTAAAATGCCCTCGCGGTGAAAAAAAAACAAAAGAAGAAGACAGGGTACTAAGGTCATTTCCTGACCTGGTTTCTTCCTGCCCAAACCATGGCGCTCGACGAGCAACCAGTCATTGACTCCAGGGATTCAGATCGTGAATCAGTGTGTTTTGTTGAAAACCGATCGTAGGAAACTCATCAGCTTCACCCAACGAACTCACCAAGCCCAAGCGTGGGCTCTGCGGTGACCAGGAGCTCGAGAACGCTCCTCTGCAAGGCTGGAAACAGGGGAAACAAGTCGGAAGTTGGTCGCGCAGACTCAAGTCGGAAAAACACAAAAATGAGGGTCGAGAAAGATCCGGCAGAGTCGTGCGAAGCCACTGGCAGTGTTACCTTGGCCAGCGAGGCCCTGAGGCGCCATGGCGTCAAGGCGCCTGTGAGGACCTTGCGCAGGTCCACAGGGTACAACACTTGGGGCTAACACGAGGAAAAAGGAGGCCAGGAAGACAAAGGAAAGGCTCCGAGTATGCCCACCGGAGAGGTAATTAGGCCGAGATGACCGGAGAAGGTCGGACAGACTCAAGGTCGCCGGAAACTAAAACCGAGTAGGTCGGGGTTGCTGGGAGATCCGGGGGAGAAATTGAGAGTGGAGGTGAGGCGACCTGGGGCCGATGATGCTCTAGAGTGATTTAAAAAGAGAAGAGGCAGACTACTCGAGCCTCTGCAACTTCATGGAGGCGAGGGGAAAACTGCCCATTTTGGGCGTTTCGTGAAATGGGAGAGATGGAGAGTGAGTAAGGGATCGATGGGTTCGGATCGACCTCGCGGTCTCACTGGGGAAGGAATTAAGAGAAACGGTGCATTCATGAGGGAGAGAGAGAGATCGATGGAGTAACTGCTGGGAAACGTCTTCATTCACGAGAAGAAATGGAGGAAGAAGAAAAGGGGGCACCGTTGGATCCTGATCCAATGGCTGTTGTTATGCGCGCCAAAAGAAAAGTAACGTGTGACGCATATCAATGCAGGACTATAGCTTAATTTGGATGCATAAATGAAATTGGTTTAAAATCTAGATCAAATAATATTCAAATCTCTCTCAATTTAATTGGGGGGTCAAACATGGGTCAAATGCATTCAAATTTTGACCATAGGTTCACTAGAGTGTCTAGAATATTCCTGTGGAGTTAGATTTCGTTTTTGTACCCATTTAGGCCTAAAGAATAGCAAACCCTCATGTATACTTAAATGACCACAATTAATGCAAATAAAGCCATTATTTCTTCAAATAAGAATTGCAAAACATGAAAAATGTGCATTCAACATTATTTAATTTCAATTAACATAATGGAGGCCATTAAGCAAATAATTAAACAAGTAAATCACTAATTATCATAAGAGAGAGAAAATTGGACATAAAACATTTATTCTAAATTTTCTTCAACAAAAGGGAATAGATATACATGAAAAGATTTTCTTTAATCAAAACAAGGATAAGAGAGCCATTGGACATAATAAAATGATGTTGTAAAACTTAACATGGGCAAATTGCATTTAAGTCCTCAATAATTATCTAATTTAGAAAAAGAGCATGCAAGGAATGAAATAGTTTGAAAATTTGCATAACAAGAGTGGGATGTTACAATACTACCCACCTTAAATAAATTTCGTCCTCGAAATTTCCTAGAGTTTCTACCCACCTTAAGGATTACACATAAACATACAAATTTTCCATACAAATTTTATTATAAAAGGAGAATACATAAACAAAGCATTATGATTCAACATAAATTACTCAACTACCGTTACCTTGATCATTTTCCTCTTCTCCATCAGACATTTGCATGGTGAAGAGCCTTGGTTTGACCTTGGGTGGAGGATTAGGGTTCTTAGCTTGGTTGTGGTTGAGATCCTTCTTTGCAAGCTTAGGGCAATTAGGCTTGATATGCCCTTCCTCACCACAATAGTAGCAAACAGAAGTCCCAAATCTACAAGGACCACCATGGTTTCTCTTACATTTGGGGCATGGGGTTCTCCCATTCTCAGGGGAAGGCTCAGGGGATTTTCTCTTGTTGTTGGAGGGTGGAGGGGGTTGATGGGGCTGATGGTGACGATTGTTTTGGGGTACCTCCTTCTTATGATTCCTCCCAGGATGCTCCTCCAATTCTAGGGCTGCATCCAAGGCTGGTTGCATGGTCCGGTGTCCTCTACCAGACAAGGCATAACTTAGGTCAGGTTTAAGCCCCCTAATGAACTTCTTAGCTCTATTTTTCTCAATGTACTCAAGACCATACTTTTGGAGTTTACAGAACTTCATGGCATACTCAGTGACAGTCATGTCACCCACTTTCTTAAGGTTAACAAAATCATCCTCCTTTCTTTCTAACATGGCTTCGGATACATAATGGTCGTTGAAGACTTCCACAAACTCATCCCAAGATAAAGGAGGATCATCATCTTCCCTAGAGGCTAAGAGGTTTTCCCACCAAGTATGGGCTGCACCCTTGAGCATATGGGTGGCAAATCTAACCCTGCTATGTGGGGGACACTCTAGGTCTCTAAAGCAATGTTCCATGTTGCTCAGCCACTCCTCAGCCTTGGTTACTACATCAACCTCATCTTCACCATGGAAAGCATCAGGTTTAATCTTCAAGAAGTCTACGAGGGAGATCTCATGTGCTCTAGGTGGAGCTCTAGGTTGGAGGGCATTGGTCAAGGCTGCTACTAGGGCATCTAGGGTGACTGGTGGAGGGACGTGGTTCATGTCTTCAGTCTTATCACCACTAGAGGATCTGTGTGAGTGCCTTGACTCACCAACCTTCTCCTTCTTCTTAGGGGCCATCTGAAAGGGTTAACATAACATGATATTAGAACATAATATGAATCTCTAATGTTTCCTTAGTGGCCATCTATTCCTTGCTCTGATACCATTAATGTAACACCCCTCCCTAGGGTTTCTTATGTAACCAGAAGAAGCACAGCCTAATCCCCAACATTATCCATAATGTGGGGTACTTGGCATATTTGGGAGGGATTGTCACATTCATGACCTCATATCAAGAAACAAATAACACTTGGCATTATTGAAACATAGATTCATACATAAGTTCTTGGAAGAAAAGCTACATCATGTTTCTAAGGGTATACTAAACATAAACTAGATAATCATGAGAAAGATAGGATCCCATAGATGGACATCCCACCAGGCAACAACTCCTTGGATCTCTGGGTCCTTGGTACTCTCAAGATGATTCCTTCTCTTTAGCTCCAACTCCTGCGGACATCACGTCCCCAGCCATGCAAAGGAAAACAAACATAGTAAGTAAGCGGCATTGGCATGTTATAGAACATAAAAATAAAATATACATGTGGCTTAACATAATCATGAACATGCATTAACATTAATCATTTCTTGATGTCTTTTACATAAAGAAATTGACTAGAAGAATATGATCCTCTCTTAATGCCCCATAAGGAGCCCATAATGCTCGGAAAGCCCATAATTGCTCGGAAAGCCCATAATGCTCGAAAAGCCCATAACAAGGTGCATATAAATCTAAATCAATTTCTATTATTCATGATCTTGCTTAAACTTAGCTTATCTTCTTAATATCCTAAACTTGATCTTAATTGGGATTTCTCCTTCTTAAACATGATTGGGATTTCTCCCCATGACCATAATGGGATTTCTCCCTCTTAAGCATGAATGGGAAACTTATTCCCTCTTAATCTTGATTTCTTGTTCCTTAACCATAATTCATAGCATAAATGTGGTTTCTATACTTAGACTTATATTATAGCGAACAATCATTCAATAATCATATACTTGAAGGAAGACATGCATTTGTCATGACTTAAACATTAAGTGCATAAACATATCATAAACATCCAATAACTCAAATTTACTATGCCAAGGGCATGGCCCGCTTACCTTGAACTAAATCACCTAAGTCAAACCTAGTTTGACTGATTGGATCCCCTTAAACACCTGAAATTAGATTAGAATATTATATGTACATGAATTCATAGCCTCAAAAACCCTAATTCGTTCATATAAGAATTGAGATGTGAAAACAGAGAAATCAGGTGATAAAAACTAGAAAATCGGATTTCTCATAAAAAATCCTTTCCAAAATGTATTTTTGCATAATTTTCCGATAAACAGGCGATTTACTATCAATTTTCAAAGAACCGGCCAATGAAAAATCTAAGAAAAAGCCACGTGGGCATTTTTATCTGAGTTAGCAGCTATTGGGCTCGGGCCCGCTATGAGTTGGGCCAATCATGCGTGGCCACTCAGCAGCGAGGACTGCCTCTGAGGATTCGCGATCAAAGACGGGAGGGCATGTAAAAATCCTAAAATGCCCTCGCGGTGAAAAAAAAACAAAAGAAGAAGACAGGGTACTAAGGTCATTTCCTGACCTGGTTTGTTCCTGCCCAAACCATGGCGCTCGACGAGCAGCCAGTCATTGACTCCAGGGATTCATATTGTGAATCAGTGTGTTTTGTTGAAAACCGATCGCAGCAAACTCATCAGCTTCACCCAACGAACTCACCAAGCCCAAGTATGGGCTCTGCAGTGACCAGGAGCTCGAGAACGCTCCTCCGCAAGGCTGGAAATAGGGGAAACAAGCCGGAAGTTTCTCACGCAGACTCAAGTCGGAAAAACACAAAAATGAGGGTCGAGAAAGATCCGGCGAAGTCGTGTGAAGCCACTGGCAGTGTTACCTTGGCCAGCGAGGCCCTGAGGCGCCATGGCGTCAAGGCGCCTGTGAGGACCTTGCGCAGGTCCACAGGGTACAACACTTGGGGCTAACACGAGGCAAAAGGAGGTCGGGAAGACAAAGGAAAGGCTCTGAGTATGCTCACCGGAGAGGTAATTAGGCCGAGATGACCGGAGAAGGTCGGACAGACTCAAGGTCGCCGGAAACTAAAACCGAGTAGGTCGGGGTTGCTGGGAGAGCTGGGGGAGAAATTGAGAGTGGAGGTGAGGCGACCTGGGGCCGATGATGCTCTAGAGTGATTTAAAAAGAGAAGAGGCAGACTACTCGAGCCTCTGCAACTTCATGGAGGCGAGGGGAAAACTGCCCATTTTGGGCGTTTCGTGAAATGGGAGAGATGGAGAGAGAGTAAGGGATCGATGGGTTCGGATCGACCTCGCGGTCTCACTGGGGAAGGAATTAAGAGAAACGGTGCATTCATGAGGGAGAGAGAGAGATCGATGGAGTAACTGCTGGGAAACGTCTTCGTTCGCGAGAAGAAACAGAGGAAGAAGAAAAGGGGGGCACCGTTGGATCCTGATCCAACGGCTGCTGTTATGCGTGCCAAAAGAAAAGTAACGCGTGACGCATATCAATGCATGACTATAGCTTAATTCGGATGCATAAATGAAATTGGTTTAAAATCTAGATCAAATAATATTCAAATCTCTCTCAATTTAATTGAGGGGTCAAACATGGGTCAAATGCATTCAAATTCTGACCATAGGTTCACTAGAGTGTCTAGAATATTCCTGTGGAGTTAGATTTCGTTTTTGTACCCATTTAGGCCTAAAGAATAGCAAACCCTCATGTATACTTAAATGACCACAATTAATGCAAATAAAGCCATTAGTTCTTCAAATAAGAATTGCAAAACATGAAAATTGTGCATTCAACATTATTTAATTTCAATTAACAATATGGAGGCCATTAAGCAAATAATTAAATAAGTAAATCACTAATTATCATAAGAGAGAGAAAATTGGACATAAAAAATTTATTCTAAATTTTCTTCAATAAAAGGGCATAGATATACATGAAAAGATTTTATTTAATCAAAACAAGGATAAGAGAGCCATTGGACATAATAAAATGATGTTGTAAAACTTAACATGGGCAAATTGCATTTAAGTCCTCAATAATTATCTAATTTATAAAAAGAGCATGCAAGGAATGAAATAGTTTGAAAAATTGCATAACAAGAGTGGGATGTTACACTTTTCTTGCCTCTCAAGCAATTGCCTTATTTGATTCATTTAAAGCATTAATTAAATTCTTTTCCCATCCAAACTTGGCAAGAAACCTTATTTATGTGTATTATATCTTTAATTATGATATTGAACCGAATAAAATTCATTAGTTACTTTTAACACCTCTTTTCTAGAAAATTCCACACTATTCCGCATTTAGTTACCAATTCTCCATTACTTTTACAAATTTATTTAATTCTTTATTTAATACCCATTAGTGAGAAAGGGAAGTCATTTATTATTGTTTTAGTGAGTAAATCATCTTATTATTCTTAAATTGATGAAAAGGGATATTCTATTATTCCTTTTGCAACTCAAAGAGGAGAGAGAAAGAAGGATATTAGTGACTTTATCTAAAAAGCTATAAAAAGAAGAATAAAACTTATTGCCTAAAACATTTAATTAAAATTAGAAATTCATGGCTCTTGTCTTTCATCTCTTTTAGACATTTAAAAAAAATAGGAGTGTGAAAAGGAAAACCATTATTTATATATTTGAGTTAATTGTACATATGAAAAAGAAACATATTTTGGGCCTCATTATCTTATATATATATTTTTTTTTCATTTTGTGGTCTTGTTGTATTAATACCCTCAAATATTTTTGTTTAGGGAAAACCATATTTTAAGTTTCAAATTACAATTGAATTGTTAGGATGTTACAATTCTACCCACCTTAAATAAATTTCGCCCTCGAAATTTTCCTTAGGATACTATCCACCTTAGGATTTTTCTTATCTCTTCATTCAATGATGGTTAACACTTCATGGTTCATTTATGTTCACAATTTGTTATGAAAAGAGTTATGTAGCACATGACTTCTAAATATTATGTGAGCATGGATTAACTATTATCTTAGTCTACTCCTCAAATTATACTCAGGGTTTACGAAACCTACTTATCATTACACTTAGGAAATGTAACTCAACCTTGTCATAACCTTGTAACATTAGTTGTAGATGACAATCTATTTTAGGTCTTTTCTATTTCCCATCCTTTTGACATCCCCAGGTAGGTGTTGATCGGGCACATACCCAATGATGAAAGATCCTATTATGCTACCCTTCACCAACCTAATAGTACACATGTCCCATACCACACATACTATTATGAAGGGGAAAGATGCACAATAGTCTAATGCTTATGACATCCCTCCACATTCCTCACATGGTGTGCACCAACCAATGAGATAAGAGAGGATATGATACTAGCTAAGATTAGGTCAATACCTAAGATCCAAACTAGACATGCACCTATCCCTATTATCTATATATTTCTACTCTATGGTGAAAGCTCTTGTTATATTAGGGTTTAATACTTTTCCTTGGAATCCTTTCCTATACCTTAATCACATATCTTCATTCTATGGTGACTATGTGAATCATGCTTGCCTAGTGGCCATTTACCAAATTGCTCTGATACCATAATGTAACACATGAATTTTCACCACATATTTATATCAGTGAGCGGAAGCATCCTTCCTCAAGGGGTGTCACAAAATGCTATGCATTTCAATTAAAGTAAATAAACACCATGCATTTATTTAAAAGTGATTCATACATAGTTTTTGACATAAGGGAAACTACAACATGAAGTCTAATCCATCTAGTAACGTGCCTAAACATAAGGTAAAACTCTTGGATCGACTTGGTAAAAGGAACCCCACTAGGCTAAGCTTGAAGATGTCCTAGTCCTTGATTGTCCTCTTTGTCTTTTACTTGCTCCAAATCCTGCGGACATCGCGTCCCCAACCATGCAAAACAAACAACACGCCAGTAAGTGGTATTTGGCACATTATAAGACAGAAGATAATATTAACTTGACATGAAATAATTTGACATAACTTGATCATGGATTATCTGAAGCATTTAACTTTAAACATGATGAATTGGAAAAGTAGATATATGCCACCTCTCTTAATGCCCCATAGGAGCCCATGATTGCTAGGAAAGCGCATAATGCTAGGAAAGCCCATAACGACTCTTTCAGTTCCATAAACGAGGCACATATAAAAACTTGACCAATTCCTTAATCTTCATTATTAACTTAGGTCTTAACTTAAACATTAAATATTCTTAATCTTGATCTTGAACATGATGGGATTGCTCCCTCTTAATGCCATGATGGGATTTCTTCCTCTTCAATCATAATAGGGTTTCCCCTTCTTTAACACGATTCATTAAACCTTAATCATAATCTTAAATAATGTTCTACCTTAGACCATAAATAAACAATCAACCAAACAATGATACATGTACATGATGCATTCTTCAAAAGACATTCATAGTTCATGGAATCAAGTAGTGTGCATAATCATACATAAGCAACCATAAACCAAAAATACTTGTGCCAAACATGCATGGGCCTCTTACCTTGGACTTGGAGGAGATATGATCTTCCTTCCTAGGTTCAGTAATATCTAATCATGTCGTTGGGGTTGAAAACCCTAAATACCTTGTTCATAACATTCAACATATCAATTTGTATTCCATTCATCACCTAAAATCCTAATATTGGTGACATGTGAATTATTAATCTTGAATTAGATCCAAGATAATATGTGTATCCAAAAGGGTCAATCTGTTATTATTAAGATCCGTTGTGCATATTAAGATCATCAAAACCTAGAAAATTAGGGTTTCTTATATATTAAACTATATCAAGGACAACAACTTTGGGTACTTTTTAAACTAGAGACAAATATAGGTCTTGGAACTATTTTTATTACATTCTTTGTGTTCTTATGATCAATTTTCATATATAACTTGTCTTGATCTGAATATCCTAGTAATTACTACAATTTTTGCAAGATTTATATTAATTGGCCAATGAAAGCAGGCCACATCAGAAAAGATCAAATACCTTATTGGGCCACACAGGCTCGCAGCCGCATCAGCAAGAATGTCCATGCGGGTGGCCCTTCATAAACGCCCAAAAGACGAAAGCACCCTTGATGTCCAGTGTACGAGTTAAGGGAAGGCTGGTAAATTAACTGGTCTTCGTCTTCAACCCCGGTCCGACACATCCTCACGAGCAGGATGCCTGGGCGGTCAACGCAATGGTTGACCCCAAGATCGAGGGCCTCCCAGCGGCAGCTGAAGATACGCATATGTATTCCACGCCCCGCCAGACTCGTTGGCGGCTTCAAATTGATCGGAAGACAGCCGCAACATTGACACCCACAGGCCAGTTCTCTGGCGGCGATTTCAGCAGAAAGGAGAGGGGGAAGGATGGCCTAGCGGTGAAATTGGAGGCAGAGAGGAGAAGTTCAGACTCAGTTAGTGCCTCGCGAACAAAATCTAGTTCTTGCAGGGGATTCTACCCCACTATATAGGTCTGAGCTGTAGAGGGTTGGCTGACGAGGGGGTTGCAACTGGGGAAAGATTTTTTAGTCTACCACAGAGGGTGAAACTAGGTACTAATCTACTCAGAATCACCTCCCAGATTTGATGGGATAATTCCTAGATGTTCCCATGATTATAGAGCGAGATATGCTCGAACAAAAATCTGGGTTTACTGTACTAGTTTCCCAGAATAGCCGAAGCTAGGTGATGATCTTCTGATCATCAGATCCAGATCCAAGAGATAGGAGTATGTGCGACAAAATTAACTGGTCGAGTATAGTTTCCTATTCAGATATCAAATTGCAACATTTAATACATTACCCAATTAACCCTTTCACTTTACAAAAAAGTAATTAATGCATAACTTCCTCTCCTTTTAACCAATTGACTCCAAATTTTGAAGGAAAGTCTTTAATACTTAAATCTAGTCGTGGGAAAGTTTTAGGGACAAAAAGCAAAAGTTTGATACCCTTTTCTTGCCTCTCAAGCAATTGCCTTATTTGATTCATTTAAAGCATTAATTAAATTCTTTTCCGATCCAAACTTGGCAAGCAACCTTATTTATGTGTATTCTTTCTTTAATTATAATATTGAACCAAATATAATTCATTAGTTACTTTTAACACCTCTTTTCTAGAAAATTCCACACTATTCCCCATTTAGTTACCAATTCTCCATTACTTTTACAAATTTATTTATTTCTTTATTTAATACCCATTAGTGAGAAAGGGAAGTAATTTATTATTGTCTTAGTGAGTAAATCATCTTATTATTCTTAAATTGATGAAAAGGGATATTCTATTATTCCTTTTGCAAATCAATGAGGAGAGAGAAAGAAGGATATTAGTGACTTTATCTAAAAAGCTATAAAAAGAAGAATAACACTTATTGCTTAAAACATTTAATTAAAATTCGAAATTCATGGCTCTTGTCTTTCATCTCTTTTAGACATTTAAAAAAAAGGAGAGAGAAAAGGAAAACCATTATTTATATATTTGAGTTAATTGTCATTTGAAAAAGAAACATATTTTGGGCCTCATTATCTTATATATATATTTTTCTTTTTGTGGTCTTGTTGCATTAAGACCCTCAAATATTTTTGTTTAGGGAAAACCACATTTTAAGTTTCAAATTACATTCGAATTGTTGGGATGTTACAACTTCTTCTTGGATTGGGAGGTGGGAAGGGGTATACATGGCTTTATAAAGAAGGGGGCAACATTGAGGTGTCTATGGGACTCTCCATGTGTCCCTTGCCTAGGGCTTCATGGTCATGCAAGAGAAAAGATCATAGAGACTTCTTGTGTATACAAATTTGGTCCTAAAAGCCCATGGAGACTTCTAGGCCATCTCCACCATCCTTCAAATAAAGAAATAACCCCATTGGTTGATATCTTTTAAAGATAAGCTCATTTATAAAGAGGGTAATCCCTATAATGCCCTTGGAGAGAAACACCTTCAAACCAAGGTGCAACTAGGTTCCCCATAGTTCAAAATCTCGATAATGGTAAGGTAATATCTAAGGATTATAGTGCATGTGGAAATTTACAAAGAAAACCTCCGAATTGGGTAAATTGCATAAAAGTCCAAAATGTGCATATAATTGTATAACTTTCACAAACATCATCCAAATTGGACCAAACTTGAAACTTAATCTTGTCTCATGATTTCAAAACACCTCACAAGGTCATATTAAGGTTTAGAATACTTAATTATGGTATTTAAGCTTGTTAAATACATTAAGTAAGGTTTGGGGCCTTACACTTCTAACATCAATTTATTTACCATTGTTCCACTTAAGTAGTTATTTTACATTTTAGATCCTTAACTAAGATTTCACTGAGGTTTTTTGCATAAAACCTTCCATTGGTATAATTATTGAACAAATGTTCACCAAACCACCATAAATTCCACAATTTAAGCATCAAGGCTAAAAAGGATAGAAATGATAGGAAAATATTGGGAAAGGGCCAAAAAGAATTGTCAAAGTTTTGGTATGTTACACAATGGATGGAGTATATGAAGGTTTATGATTTCAACATTGCCTATCACCCTAGGAAAACTATAGTAGTAGCAGATGCTCTTAGTCAAAAACAACTCAGGTGTGCAGCTGTCTTGTCTAGCCAGTGGAGAGGACTCGAAGAGTTTGCTAGATGGACTTTACAGCCGTTAGAAGACCAAATTTGTGTGGCTAACATCCATATAAAACCAGACCTAATTGACCGAGTTGGTAGCTACCCAATTAGCCATCCTAGAGCTTGATAAGATGAAAGGTTTGTTAGAGAAACCTCAGGCACATCTCTCAGTGGGAGTACATGGTGGAATCCGCTATAAGAGTCGTATTTGGGTTCTTGGAGATTCTCCCTTGAAGAACCGTATCTTGCAAGAAGCTCATGGTTCTAAGTATACAATACACCCCGATACTACCAAGACATTTAGAGACTTGCAGTTATGGTTTTTGCTTGGAATGTAGGGAGACATAGCGACATATGTGGTCAGTTGTCTCACATGCTAAAAGGTGAAGGTTGAACACATGTGACCCAATGGATTACTATAGTTAACTGAGATTCCTGAGTGGATATGGGAACAGATCACCATGGACTTTGTGGTGGGTATCCCCAAGACAAAGAAAGGTCATGATGAAATATGGGTTGTGGTAGGTCGCCTTACTAAGTCAGCACTTGCACTAGCCTTAAAGATCATTGCTAAGGTGACAAACCTAGCTGAACTATGTATTAGATAGATAGTTCAACTGCATGGTGTTTTGAGTTTGATTATTTCTGATTGTGATCCTATGTTCACTTCCATGTTGTGGAAGGAAGTGCATGAAAAACTCAATACTAGATTGAAGTTTAATACAACTTATCACCCCCCCCCCCAGACTAATGAAAAGTCAGAAAGGATAATCCAGACTTTAGAGGATCTGTTGAGAGAATGAGTTCTCTATTAGGGTGGATCATGGGAGCAGTACCTGCCCTTAGTTGAGTTTGCTTATAACAACTGCTACTAGACCAATATTGGCATGCCTCTATACGAAGCTCTTTATGGGAGGCCATGTCAGTCACCACTTCATCGAGATGATGTTGGTGATATGACCTTGCTAAGGTCAGAGGACCTATACTTGAATGTTGATAAAGTCGCTTTGATCAAGAAAAGGCTAAAGAGAGCCCAAGATCGAAAGAAGTCGTATGTTGATGCTAAGCAGACTAACTTGCACCTCACTGTGGGTGAGTATGAGTTTCTAAAAATCTGACCCCTCTGATCCATAACTAAGAACAAAGGAAGGCTGGGATCCTGATACATGAATCCGTTTGAGATTTTCAAATGGATTGGTGAAGTTGGTTATCATTTAGCCTTACACCCTCAGTATAGTATGATGCTTGATGTATTCCATGTGTCCAATCTAAGCCGCTATGTGAAGGACCCGAGCCATGTGTTGAGCATTGAACCTATTAAACTCCAAAGAAGACTGACTTACCATGATTCACCTATGAGGGTATAGGATACCAAGGTGAAAGTGCTCAAGAGTAAAAAGATAGAGATGGTAAAGGTTCTTTAGAAGCACCATGGAGAGGATGATGCCACATGAGAGTTGAAGGTGGACATGGAAAAGTCTTACCCTGAATTGTTTGTATGATTAGTAAACTTTTGAAGGCAAAATTCCTATAAGAGGGGAAGGATGTTATAACCCCAATCTTTCTTGTATTGTTTGAAATTCAATTTTTCATTTAAAAGGGATTTGAATGGAAAATTGTATGCTTGGTTTTCAAAGAATGGACTCTTTTGCAAAATTTCCCTTGGATGCATGATTTTTTGGTTTATACAAGTTTGATGAATCTAATAAAAATAAAAAAGGAAAAAGGATAAAATAAATCCCAGAATAAGCAAAAGGAAAAATAAATAAAAGATAATTGTGTGCATAAATGAGAATTGTGTAGAATTCTCTAGAAAGTAGAATGGATGTCCACTATTGATTAGTTTTCGGATCCATATGGTTTCAAATAAGAAAAGGAGTCAAAATAAAGAGAATATAAGAGAGAGAAGAGAAAAATGAATTTAAAATGCATAATATATGCCTTTTAAGTGTTTGACTTGCACTTGAAGAAAAAGAAATATTTCTTTCAAATTTTGGTTTCAAATTGTATTTGTGGATAAATAATGACTTTATGATCTTTCCTGTAAAATTTGGGAGCAAAATGATTAAAGGATTGAGAGATCTAGAATTTTCTAGATTCCTTAAAGTGTAAGGGTTCACATCAAATGCCACAATTATTTCCAAATCGATTTATGCTATTTTCTGGCTTTTTGATTTAGTGTTTGGCATGACATCCATTCGATCTAAGATCCAATGGTGGTTGTGTCGTTACCCACCTCAAGCAGGAAAAGGAAGTAGGAATAGTGTGAGGAAACCTTCCCGATCGATTTTTTCTTCACGCAATTAACATGCAAAGTTGGAAATCTTTCTAGTAGATTCTTAGAGAAAACCGCATGGATTCATACCTATATTTACCTAGTTTGAAAGGATATTGGGGTTTTCCTTCTTTCTCAGCTCTCTCATCAGACAAACTACCATAGCTAGGTCTATAAAAGGGGATATACCCCCTTTTTCGAGAGGCAGATAAGTCCTAAGAGACCTTAACAAACTCGAAGAAACCCTCCCCTGCTGCCAATTTCCTCACCATGATCCTCTATCCTTATCCCTTTTCCACTCTGTATACTGTCAGAAACTTCCTTTCCATCCTCTAGTTATGGGCCATTGCACACCAATGCATAGCCACCACTGAGTCTGGCGGGTTGAGATGAAGGGGATGATGCCCTTGCTCACTGCATAGAAGCATCAACTCCGAGAGTGAAGTTTTGGTTGACTCAGCCATGAACTGGAGTAGGCCGCCGAGAGGAAGATGTTAATGCGTCGCTTATCACTTACAATCACTAAGATGTTTATCCTAGAGTTTAATCCTTTTTCTACTTCTGATTAAGGCTAGTATAGAAAGGGTCGATCCCACAGGACAACTTATTAAGATTGTTATCTCTAATCCCAATTATTTGAAGAACTTATTATTTATTTGTGGTATTTTTTTAGATTTGGAACAGAAAGTAAAAGTCAAGTTTTGGGGGTTGGTGATTAACACTAAGGAAAGAAATACAAGAATAAAAATGTACTTAACAAGAATATAAATTTGCCCTGTCACAAGGAAAATTAAGATTGTTGTTAGCACAAGAAATACTATTATGAATGAAAAGACAAGAAATTTAAAGAAAGCAAAACCAATATGTGATTAAATCAAGAGATGGGAATCGAGACTTTAGGGGTTTTCACCACCTTAGCCTAGGCAAAAACAAACTAATACTTTAAAAATGACAGATTCGATGAAGACAAGTGAATTAATAAAAATCCACTAAAGATGGACTCCACATGAGCCCATTGGTCCTGGTGGTCATGCTTCTTAGTACATCATCCTAAAAGAAGAAGATCCACAATCGTTTCAAAACTTCTATGTGATTGAGTTTGTTGTTCTAAATCTAAACTTCTACGATCATATCCATCCAGATTAACTTTTGATCAAATCAATTAATTACTTTGATAGATCAATTAGTTATCAAACCCAAAAGCCATCTAGAATCATTTTTAAGGAAAATTCGATAAATCCATGGCTAAGGGGTTATTACCCTTGCCTTGATAAATAACTACTCACTCATGGAAAAGGAGCAAAGAGAGAGGGAGGGAGGAAGTGATCTAGCCATCTTCGAGTCTTACGACTACTGATCCTTGATTAGAGACAATGAAGATGACTGCCTCTTCCTACCTTTCTCGATTTCTCAGGAGAGAGGAGGAGGAGAAAATAAAATACTAGATCTAAAATATAATGGAATAACAGAATAATATGTAACAAAGATGCAAAGCCACTTTATTCCAGATCTAGAAGAAGAATACAAGGAAAATTGCTTCAGAGTACTAATACAAGAAAACCCGAGATGTCTAAATAGGAGGAAGTGCCCCTCCTTTTATAGGAGAAGGAGGGGGGTATACATTAGGTTTAGGGAAAAAGAAATGGCCGCCGACTGTTGTTAACTTTCTAGATCTAGTCAATAAAGGAAATAATTGATTGCTTTACATTCCTTTGCATTAATTTCCGCAACAGTGATTTCGAACGTATTTTTGGGCTAGTAAAAAATTCGTAAGTGGCCCGAAAATATATTTTTCCTGTAGATAATTAAATTATCTTCCCAGCGCATACTTGCTGAATAAATTCCGCCTTGGGATGTGGGAGTTATACCAATTTTGGTGAAATGTATATACTGAAACCAGACTCTGCGAGAAAACGTAAGACTACTTTCACTGGTTAATTGCATAGCCAATTAAACACCAAAATTGCCGCAAAATATGTCGTTTTTGTAGCCAATAAAATTATCTTTTCATTCCATACATTTTCTTGAAATTCTGCCTTTAGACGCAAAAGATATGGCAATTTTGGTGACGAGTATCTCAGGCACTGCGGGAATATTTGAAAAGCCTCATATCTTCATCTTTTATTTTCTCGATTTAATTACTTAAATAATTCCTGAAAATTAAAAATAATATCATAAGAATTCAAGAAAAGTATATCAAGAAGATAAAAGTACTATTTATTTTTGAATTAGCTAAAATTAACAAAAAAGTGCTAATTGATTATTCTAAATGAAGCAAAAATAAGAGATGAATATGCATTCATCAAAATACCCCAAACTTAAACTTTGCTCGTCCCGAGAAACATTAAAATCAAGAAATACTTTCAAGATATACTCTCAACCTATCATCCTCACTCTCTTAACAACCACTTGATTCCTTCCACCAAAATATGGCCAAGCGACCTTGACTTCCTGAATTCACAAAAAGTGATTTTTATATTTCCTACTTCACAAACTTATATTTATTCAAGACCTGCAATAAAATAGATTTTCATTTCACCTTTGCATTTGGTACTCCAATTTTGTTTTAAAAGTTTTACACAAGAACATGGCTGATTTGGATGGTTGGGGTTTTTGTAGTTTTCCCCTGGGTAGAAAATTGGAGTGAAGGAGGTATGGAAGAAGGACAGTCTCTCCTCTATTCGACTCGAGACCTTTTTATTTAGTGGATATGCAGTTACATTGGCTACATTTTTTTTCTTTGATTTTTGGTGATACACCCAATTGCGTGGGTATGGAAGAAGTGGAAGAGGGAGAAGGGGTGCCACCCCAAACTTAGCGTTTTGGGCATTGTTGGCTTTTTTTTCTTTTTGACGAATGGAAAGATTTGGAAGTGGTGGAAGAAGAGTAGAAGAGGTTGTTCTTGTGCAACTATTTTTTTTCATCTTTTTTTTAGAGTACCATGCATTGGTTCAACTATTACCGAATCATGCAAAAAATCAAGAAAATTTATACAAGTTGTACATGATAAGAAAGCATCACTCTTGAATCCTATCAGTCCTTTATGGATTGCCATCTTTTCCAAGGAGTGATTATTATTTGAGGTCTTAAGTGACACAAGGATTTCTAGTCATGAAAGTTTCAAAATTTTAGTTGCAAGGTAGTTACATCATTAAGGGGAGTATTTTGACAAATGATCATATCAAGGCCGACTAGATATGGGCCAATTGTACTATGAAAAGAAAGAAGAAAAAAAACTACATGCAATATGTAAAATAAAGAAAAGATACTAGAAGGGAAAGAAAAAGGGGTGGAAACGTACCACCCATCCCCACTCCGAACTTAAGACTTTTGCTCGTCCCGAGCAAAATCAAAATCCGAGATGGGGGAAAAGAATCGTTGTGGTGGAGGATGAAGGACAATGACAACAACTCCCAAAAGTGAAGAATACAAAAAAAAAGGTGATGATATTAGAAAAGAAGGGAAAAAATGCAAAAAATATTTGTGTTGCCTCCCAAAAAGCGCCAAGTTTTACGTCATGGTCTGATAAGAGATGGATCGGTCTATTGGGATTCTGGGAAAGTTGTGGGGTTATATAGGTTCAGGTCTTTTAAAGATGAACAATTGTTTGAATCTGAAGCGACAAGGTCTTCAGTGGTGATGTATCTTTTAAGTCGGTGCCCACTAACCTTAAACTCACCCAAAACTTTATCCCAGAGAAGAAAAGTGCCATGTGGATAAGCACACTTGACAATGTAGGGGCCATACCATCTCGACTTGAGTTTTCCAGGGAAAAGTCGTAATCTTGAATTAAAAACTAAAACTTGATCCCCTTCTCTAATGTCATCCTTGTAGATTCTTGCATTTTTGTAGGCACTCATCCTAAGTTCATCAAGCTCATTCATTTGGAGAAAACATTTCTCTCCATCCATAGAAAGGTCAAAATTCAAACTTTGACGGCCCAAATGGCTTTGTGCTCTAGTTCTATTGGTAAGTGACATGACTTACCGTAGATCAATATGAAGGGGGTGGTACCAATGGGTGTTTTGTAGGTAGTACGATATGCCCACAGAGCGTCATTGATTTTTAACGCCCAATCTTTCCTAGTTCGTCCAACAATTTTTTCTAAAATGGATTTGATTTTTCTGTTGGATACTTCTACCTACCCACTGGTCTGAGGATGGTAAGGAGTGGCGACTTTGTAATAAACCCCATATTTTTTCAAAAGAGCCTCAAAACGTTTCTCCAAAAAATGGGATCCCCCGTCAGAAATGACGGTGCGAGGGACTCCAAATCTAGGAAAAATGACATCTTTAAAGAATTTCTTAACAGGTTTAGAGTCACATATTTTAGTAGGTATGGCTTCAACCCACTTTGACACGTAATCGAATGCGATTAAAATGTAAGCAAAACCATAAGAAGAAGGAAATGGGCCCATATAGTCGATTCCCCAGACATCAAAAATCTCTAATTCCTGCCAAGAGGTGAGAGGTATTTGGTCACACTTGGAGATATTACCCGTCCTTTGACATTGGTCACATGAGAGCACATAATCATATGAGTCTTTGAAGATGATGGGCCAAAAGAATCCGCATTGTAGGACTTTTCTAGCCATTTTTTGGGAACGCATGTGACCACCATAGGGGCCAGAGTGACATTGTTCCAAAATGGTGATGCTTTCTTCGTGGGATACACAACGACGATATAAACCATCGGCACAAAGTCGAAACAAATAAGGTTCGTCCCAATAATAATTTTTGACGTCATGTAAAAATTTATCTTTAGAGTGTCCCGTATACTCGGGGTGAAATACACCTACAACTAAATAGTTTACAAAATTAGCAAACCAAGGAAATTGGGAGTCTACCTTGAGCAATTGGTCATCGGGTAAGGATTCATTTATGTGATTTTCATCAATGGGGCTATATCTAAGTCTACTGAGGTGGTCAGCCATGACATTTTTAGATCCCTTTTTGTCTAGGATTTCTAGATCAAATTCCTACAATAACAAAATCCATTATGAGTCTAGGCTTGGCATCTTTTTTGGTCATGAGGTAGCGAATAGCTGCATGATCAGTGTAAACAACAACCTTTGAACCAACAAGATATGAGTGAAATTTATCGAATGCATAGACAATGGATAGCATTTCTTTTTCGGTGACTGTGTAATTTCACTAAGCTTCATCTAAGGTCTTGGATGCATAATAAATGACATGGTGTTTTTGTCAATTCTCTGTCCTAATATGGCACCTACAACAAAATCACTAGCATCACACATAATTTTAAAGGGTAAGGCCCAGTCAGGAGCATGGATGATAGGAGTGGTGGTGAAAGCCTTTTTCAAACATAGAAAGCTCTCCATGCATGCCGTATAAAAATAGAAAGGCACCTCCTTTTGAAGAAGATTGGTGAGAGGTTTTGTGATTTTGGAAAAATCACAGATGAATCTCCCATAGAAACTGGCATGTCCTAAGAAGGCTCAGATGTCTTTGACTGAGGTTGGGGGAGGAAGCTTGGTGATGACCTCAATCTTAGCTTGGTTTACTTCAATGCCCTGGTTGCTCACCTTATGGCCTAGAACAATACCCTCCTTGACCATGAAGTGACACTTCTCCCAATTAAGGACTAAGTGTGATTCAATACATCTATCAAGGACAAGGGAGAGGTTTTGAAGGCAGGAATCAAAACTATCTCCATAAATGGAGAAATCGTCCATGAACACTTCCATGACATTTTCAGTTAACCCTGAAAAAATAGCAGACATACATCTTCGAAAGGTGGCCGGTGCATTGCACAGACCAAAGGGCATTCGTATAAAGGCATATGTACCAAAGGGGCATAGGAAAGTGGTTTTCTCTTGATCTTCAGGATGAATGGGAATCTGATAAAAACCTGAGTAGCCATCTAGATAACAAAAGTATTGTTGATGGGCTAAACGTTCAAGAACTTGATCTAGGAAGGGAAGGGGGAAGTGATCTTTTCTAGTTGCTTTGTTGAGCTTCCTGTAGTCAATGCACATTCTCCATCTTGTGACTGTGCAAGTGGGAATGAGTTCATTCTTCTCATTACAAATGATAGTAGTCCCTCCCTTCTGGGAACAACTTGAACTGGGCTAACCCATGGGGAGTCTGAGATGGGATAGATGATTCCTACAGCCAAAAGTTTGATCACCTCTAGACGGACTACTTACTTCATATTTGGGTTGAGTTTTCATTGTGGATCACGAGAAGGTTTGTGGTCTTCTATCATAGGGATTTTGTGGATGCAGATGGATTGATCTATTCCAACTAAGTCTGTCATTTTGTACCCCAAGGCATCTTTTTTTTTTCCTAAGTTCACCCATAAGTTTGGTTTCTTGTTCGAGGAGAAGGGAAGAGTTTATGATGATAGGGCATAGTTCTATCTCATAAAAAAAAACATATTTGAGACCTATGGGGAGAGTCTTCAATTCTGAGGCCTTTGGTGGTTCATGTTTTTCTATGGTGGAGATCATCTTAAGGTCCTCAATCTCAGCACATGGGATTTCCTCAAAGTTATCCAAATGAATCTTGAGTTGATTTGACGGTTCATTATCAAAATCACATTCGACGGGGATAGTGAGGGTGGTGCGTAGGGGGTCATCAACTAATTCCCATTCTTGCCTTAGTTGGGATAATTCATCAATGCAATCCAGGAGGTAAACTTCTTCCTCAAGACTAGGTCCCCTCATTCTTTCAAACACCCTGAACACTAGGGTTTGCTTCCCTAGCCTTAATAAAATGTTACCAGCCTCAAAATCAATTAAGGCATGAGTAGTGGCTAAGAAGGGACGTTTGAAAATGAGAGGGTAGCGTAAATCTTCCTTGATATCCATGATCACAAAATCACAAGGGACATATGCATCATTTCCAACTTTAATCGAAATGTCTTCTATGATTTCCATGGGTTTAGTTGTGGATGAGTCTGCCAGTTGGATGGTCATGGCTGTGGGTAACATGTCATTGAATCCTAGTCTTTTGCAAAGACTATATGGCATGATGGATATACTGGCTCCTAAATCTGCTAGGCCTTTTCTACAAGCATTGTCACCCAAGTAGAATCCTATTCTAAAAGAACCTGGATCCTTCTGTTTTTTAGGCATCTTACTTAGGATAATGTCTGATGTGGTCCTAGCAAGTTTAACAGTCTCGTATTCTTTAGTAACATACTTCCTAATCAAGATAGATTTCATGTACTTGGACCAGGAGGGCATGTCTGCCAAAGCATCAAGGAAGGGACTGTCGACATGTATTTTTTTCATAGCATCCCTAAATTTCATGAAGCGGGCATCAAGTCTTGTTTGTTTGAGGTAGGATTGATAGGGAGGTCGGGGTTTGTAGATTGGTTCTTCATCTTCTATTTGAGGGGTTTCGAGGACGGATGGTTTGGGTGTAGCTTCAGGTTTGACAACTACCATGTCCTCATCCTCGAATTCTAGAGGTGGGTCTGAAGATTTTTCTGGAGGGGGAAGGGCGTGCACTTTTCCCGAATGAGTAGAGACAACCTTGAGTTGTTCAGGATGTTTGGGGTTGTTTTCAGGCTGCCCTGCAAAAGTCCCGACAGGAGCTTTTTGTTGGGCAAACAGAAGAGCTAGTTGGGCATCCGTCGCCTTTTGATGAGCTTGTTGAGCAAGGATGATTTTCTCCAAGGCAGCTATCCTTTCGTCAGATGTAGAGGTGGTGGTAGGGACATTTGGCTGAGGAGGTGGTTGATTGAGGTTTTGAGGGGGAAGGCTTAAATTTTGAAATTGTTGTCCATAATATGGTGGTCGGGTTAGTTGATTTCCTCAGTAATTTACTTGGTTTCCAAAGTTCCTTTGATTGTTGTACGGGAATCCAGGTGGTGGTCGATTGTTACCTTGAGGGTAGGGAGGCCTTTGTTGGTTTTGGAGTTGACTAAAGTTCTCGGCACCTGAAGGGTTCCCATATTGAAAACCAGGGTGGTTTCAAGTTTGGTTGGGATTGTACTAACCTTATCCTGGTATGGTATGGATTGAATTGAGGTCTTCTGGTTGTTGTCCTATTTCAGGTTGCATGGGCATGTTGTAGAGATATTGACAGTGGAGGGTAGTATGGTTGTATCCTTGGCAAATACCACAAAGAGAATCCACGGCTTTTAGTTGTTGGGGTGACTCTCTAAGGGTGACCAAGGATGACTCTAACCGATCTTGCTTTAAGGCAATTAATTTGAGGCTTTCTGCTATGCTTTGGATATCATTATTAACTTATGCCTTGGCTACCTTAAGAATTCCACCAATTCCTCTTCTAGCCCTTGTTTTGGAAGCCCATTTGACTACTTCCCATGTGCTAGTCAAACTTTGATGCATGAAATTTCCTCCATATAAGGAATCGAGAAAGAATTTGGTATCATCATCAACACCACAGTAGAAGATCTCTATGAGTTGGGCTTGAGAGATATCATGGTGGGGGAACTTCCTAAGTAAGTCTTTAAACCTCTTTTGGGCTTCTCCTAAAGAATCTCCTGGGGACATAGAAAAGTGAGTAATTTGGCCCCTAAGTTCGTAGGTGAGAGAAGGGGGATAAAATTTCTCAAGAAACTTGCTTTGTAGAACTTCCCAAGTTGTGACATGTTCTTCACTCTCCATAGTGTTGTACCAGCTATTGGCTTGGCCGGAGAGGGAATACTTGAACAACCTAAGACGAATGGCATCTTCAGAGACACCCAGAAGTTTGTTCAAAGAGCAAAGGTCAATGAACCTTTGAAGATGATCTTGGCAACTTTCCCCATTGTTTCCTGAGAAGGGGTTGGCTTGCATCATGGTGACCCATTGTGTTCGGATCTCAAATTCTGGAGCAATAATGTCAGGGGGTATGACCGAATGTTGCGCATAGGCAGTTTTGGGAATAGAAAAGTCCTTTAATTGTTTTTGCCTTTCGGCTTCCCTCCTATCGGCTTTTATGGTTTCTTGTTCAGCCCTAAAGGCTGCTCGCAAAGCGACTTCTCTTTCCGCTTGTTCGACTTGGATAAGCTCTCTTTGAGCTGCGAGAGCTTGGTCGATCCTACGAGACACTTCTTCTTCATTCATTCTTGCTAGATTTTGACAGTTTGAACGATGGAAAGTACTTTCTATTTCCGGGTCAAATCGTTGAAAATCGATGTTCGGGCGTCGCATGCACAAAAACGGACTGCCGGAATGGAAACTCGGCAGAAAGAGGAGTAACACTTCCGGAAAGTTACTCGGAAGGCATAAAAAAATAAAAAAAAGTTTTTCAAAAGATTTTTGGGGGTTCGAGAAAACAATCTGTTGTCCCCGGCAACGTCGCCAAATTGTTAATGTGTCACTTAGCACTTACAATCACTAAGATGTTTATCCTAGAGTTTAATCCTTTTTCTACTTCTGATTAAGGCTAGTATAGAAAGGGTCCATCCCACATGACAACTTATTAAGATTGTTATCTCTAATCCCAATTATTTGAAGAACTTGTTATTTGTTTTTGGTATGTTTTTTAGATTTGGAACAGAAAGTAAAAGTCAAGTTTTGGGGGTTGGTGATTAACACTAAGGAAAGAAATACAAGAATAAAAATGCACTTAACAAGAATATAAATTTGCCCTGTCACAAGGAAAATTAAGATTGTTGTTAGCATAAGAAATACTATTATGAATGAAAAGACAAGGAATTTAAAGAAAGCAAAAGAAAGCGGTGATTAAATCAAGAGATGGGAATTGAGGCTTTAGGGGTTTTCACCACCTTAGCTGAGGCAAAAACAAACCAATCCCTTAAAAATGACGGATTCGATGAAGACAAGTGAATTAATAAAAATCCACTAAAGATGGACTCCACATGAGCCCATTGGTCCTGGTGATCATGCTTCTTAGTACATAATCCTAAAAGAAGAAGATCCACGGTCGCTTCAAAACTTCTATGCGATTGGGTTTGTTTTTCTAAATCTGAACTTCCACGGTCATATCCATCCATATTAACTTTTGATCAAATCAATTAATTACTTTGATAGATCAATTAGTTATCAAACCCAAAAGCCATCTAGAATCATTTTTTAAGGAAAAGTCAATAAATCCATGACTAAGGGGTTATTCCCCTTGCCTCGATAAATAACTACTCACTCATGGAAAAGGAGCAAAGAGAGACGGAGGGAGGAAGTGATCTAGCCATCTTCGAGTCTTACGACTACTGATCCTCGATTAGAGACAATGAAGATGGCTGCCTCTTCCTACCTTGCTCGATTCCTCAGGAGAGGGGAGGAGGAGAAAAGAAAATACTAGATCTAAAACACAACAGAATAACAGAATAACATGTAACAAAGATGTAAAGCCACTTTATTCTAGATCTAGAAGAAGAATATAAGGAAAATTGCTTCAGAACACTAATACAAGAAAACCCGAGATGCCCAAAGAGGCGGAAGTGCCCCTCATTTTATAGGAGAAGGAGGGGGGTATACATTAGGTTTAGGGCAAAAGAAATGGCCTCCGACGGCTGCTAACTTTCTAGATCTAGTCAATAGAGGAAACAATTGATTGTTTTGCATTCCTTTTGCATTAATTTCCCACAACATAGATTTCGAGCATATTTTTGAGCTAGTTAAAAATTCGAAAGCGGCCCGAAAATATATTTTCCTATAGATAATTGAATTATCTTTCCAACACATACTTGCACAATAAATTATGCCTTGGTATGTGGGAGTTATACCAATTTTGGTGAAAGGTATATACTGAAATCAGACTCTGCGAGAAAACATAGGGCTACTTTCACTGGTTAATTGTGTAGCCAAATAAACACCAAAATTTCCACAAAATATATATTTTTATAGCCAATAAAGTTGTCTTTTCATTCCATACTTTATCTTGAAATTCTGCCTTTAGACGCAAATGATATGGCTATTTTAGTGACGAGTATCTCAGGCACTGCGGGAATATTTGAAAAGCCTCATATCTTCATCTTTTATTTTCTCGATTTAATTACTTAAATAATTCCTAAAAATTAAGAAAAATATCATAAGAATTCAAGAAAAGTATATCAAGAAGATGAAAGTGCTATTTATTTTTGAATTAGCTAAAATTAACAAAAAAGTCCTAATTAATTATTCTAAATGAAGTAAAAATAAGAGATGAATATGCATTCATCAGAAGATGAAGCCAGGGTGGGAAAATACTCACCATCCCGTAAGAGTGCATTGAAGAGGAAAGTGAAAACATGTCTTTTAGTTCCATTTATGACCTTCACTCGCTGGGACGAGTTGTTGAGATGGCCACAGAACATTGGGTACACAGTACTCATGTAGAAAAGTAGTGGAAAAGAAAAAAAATGAACCCCAATTAGCTGATGTGGCGCTCTGCTATTGGTCTAGAGGTAATTAAGTTGAATAAATCATAACTAATTCTTGGTAACTCAGATGGCCATAAGTTATATATATGGTTTTTGATGAGAAAAATATGTAGAATCCAAAAAAATGAAATCAAGGCATGAATCTTCTTGTAACTCAAAAAGTGTGTAAAGATACTATCATTAATGATTTTAATTAATTTAATAACCTATGTTTTGAAGATAAATGGATCAATTGATGTTCCTTGACTATTATGAGAAAAGGTTAGCCTTTTGACATGAAAAGAATGAATTAGATCTAATTGATTATATTTATTCACAATTTGCTTATTTAGGGTTCCATATTGATAAAAGTGCATTAATGGACTTAAAACCCTAATTGTGATAATTGTGGGATTTAATGGGTTTAATTGTGAAAATAAATCAACACGACATGAAAATTATGTTCTTGAACTAATTTGTGAATAAAGACCCTTAATTTGGATAATTTGAGTAATTAGGGTTTTTATGACTGGAAAAGTGCTTTTAAGGTTTGTTGACCTCAAAAGTGTAAATTTGGAAAGTAAAAGTTTGGAAACCAAGAAACGGTAAGGAAACCCTAATAATGCCAAGAAACCCGAGAATGGAATCCCAAGTCAATGAAAGATGTTTGGATGTGATTATAACAATTAGGTTTTATAAATACTTTTCATGATCAAGTTGTTTGATTTATTGCTTTGCTTGGTTGATTGGACTTCTTAACTAGATTATCTATCTTTCTTGGTTTAGAGACTGTCAAATCAAGGTATGCGGTTACCCTTATGGCTAATCACTCTAGTTTCAGGGTGACATCTGATGTTTTACTGATTGTTTGAAATTAAATTCTTGGATATTTTTTATTTCTTGCAATCTATAAAGTGACTATGACTATGAAAACATATGCTTATAACTTAATAAAACCCGACATACCACCTCTGGGTGTTTGAATGAAAAGAAACAAAAAGTCATGGCAAGGAACAAAGTCTAGGACCTAGATTGGGATGGTCAGACCAGGCCCCAGATTGGGAAGGTCCCATGAGATCATGCCAGGCCCCAAATTGGGAAAGACATCCAGGTCAGGCCCCAGATTGGGAAGACCAACTTGGAACCTCGGCTCCAGATTGAGAAGGTGGCATTTTTGTCCACTACATGGACAAGACCCTGGAATGGTATAACAGATTTTAGTAAAAAGGGTTCAGAGGTTAACAAGAAATGTAAATTTTGTTTTGTAACAAATAATTGTTGTGGTTATGTTGTTATCATTACATGCAAACTTTTGGTTTCACCCACATATCAGTACAATTTTTTATACTGACTGATGTTTTCTTTGTCAGTGTTTTAGGGTAATACACAATTTTGTCTACAAGCATAATGGAAAGTGGATCTTCAGTAAATGGTGACATTGAAAAAGAAGAAGGCCAAATAATGTTCAGAGGATTATAGATAGCTAGTTCTTTCCTTGGGTAAAGTTCTGACATCCTATTTTTGTAAAGGTATGTGAAAAGAAAAAAAAATTATCATGCATTAAGATTAGTTGTGGTAGAATTTATTAATTATTTATAATATTTGATAAGCCATATGATCCTATTTTGGGATAATGACTCTAGCTTCTTGGCCTTCCTTTATTGGGGGTTGCCGAGGGGTGGGTCATTACATTTGGTATCAGAGCTTGGTTTTCCATATAATCTCTAATAATTATTAAATTTTACAAATTCTTTAGACCACAAGGGAGTTATTAGAGAATTTTCCAAAGATGGAGGTGTCTAGAAAATGATCATGATCTGAGGGATGGCAAGATTTTCCTCCAACCCCACTAGTTGGTTTACGAGGACTCCCAAAATCTGTGTGAGTGCCTGGCTAAAATATGAGGATTTGACTTGAAATAAGATACCTCTAGGATTTCTTATCTACTTTCATCCCTTCTTTACCCTCTTTCATTGAAGAAACTTTAAGTGCTTAGGGTTTTCTTTCTCTCTACCTCATTCTAAGTTTTGGGATAAGAGAGTTAAGGATTAAGACATCCTATGCCAAATAATAAAATTGGACATAATGATAAAGAGAAAATGGTTGATGTGTCTCTCCTCTATGAAGGTAAACCCTAGATGAACTAGGGCTGGTAAAGGAAAATAACCTTAGTGGGTCACGATAATCTCAAAACCTATGGTGTAGGTTGTAAACCCTAATGTCAACCCAAAACTTTAAGTAGCTGATAGAGAAAGAGAGAACCCAATAAGTTGGATGCCTTAGTTTTTCCATGCATGCAAGTATGTAGGTTAGGCATGCATGATATACATGGAGGACTTGAGTATTCATGTGAAACATAGATAATAAGTAGTTGAATGACCCCTAGTGCAACTTTTGGTTTAGGTGACCCGACCTAGGGTGGGTAGTCCCTAAAAAGGAGAGAATAACTATGAGAGATATAAATTGAAGGTTAGGTTAGGGATAAAAAGTTTAAACTCCTCCAGATAGGAACCCTAATAGAAGTGTGTTCCCACTCAAATACGAGTAGGATATAGGCATGCACCTACTTGGAAGTGAGTGACATCATGTTGGAAATGGGATTAGTTCTCATCCAGAAGGGTAATGCTTGTTGGATTATGAGATAGGCATATAGGAAGAAATGAATGAGAAGCTTTGTGTTACGTAATGAGGTAGTATGGTTTATGATGAACTCAGTTGGATTTGATAAATTGACTATCATTTTGAAGTTGGATATAATATTTGATAATACAAATACACACACTTCATCATATAAGGTAGGCTAGGTGAGAATAAGAGGTGCATCTTTAGGAGCCTCAACCTCATCTACATTAAGGGAACCTCTAGTGGTAGGACCGATTATAGGGTTAACTCAGGAGAGAGTGAGACCCAGAAGGAGAAGGTTGGGAACCTAGACTCCATGACATAAAGAATCATGACAAAGATTTGTATGATGTGTCCTAGACTAGACTACCCTGAGTAGATGAGTTGAGTTGCTTCATGTAGATCTCTAGAGGTTTTTCTATCCTAGATGTCTTTGGAGGTACCAAACCCTAGAAAATAGAGAGAGGATTCTTACATAGATGAATAGATGATATGCGTACCTACCATCTAGATGAGGGAAAGAGAGGCCCAATATCCTAGAGAGGTAAGGAATGGTAATATGATGTAAAGCCTCAAGTCTCAGATTGGTAGCCCTTGCGTAGGACTCTAAGGATTTTCGACATGGAAGAGAAAGTTGGGAAGAATATGCCATATCATGTTTTAGGTTTTGTACGTGCTTGATAGGCTAACTCATGTAGTTTAGATAATTAATGCAAAGGAAGTAAATACGAGATTCCTAGACCAAAGAGGGGAAGTAGTGGTATCTGATGCATATAATGCTCACATGGTTGAGTGAGTTCATATCGGTTAAGCATGGAACCCTCTCAAGTTTTGGGATAAAAGAAACTCTACTTGGAGTGTGAAACATAATTGATGAGTCACTCACACCAGTTGGCCTAGCACTACATGCTATCATATGTACGTCAGAAACTGGTTCAACATGGAGAGATGAGGAATGGATATGACATAATGGAAAAACTTACAAATGGATTAATAAGTTCTCAACTTGATATCCACATGCATGGATAGAATAATAGGAAATATACCTTCATGTGATTCAAGTATTTTTTGTGAACTTTGGTGCTGAGAAGAATTAGTTTTATCTTTTTTTGGGAAAGGACTTTTCTTAAAAGAGTGAGTTCCAAAATTAGAATAAGAACTGAGGCAACATTAAAAGTCACTTAAAGGAACTTGCAATATTAATTGTGAAAAGCAAAAAAGCACATAGATTGAGTATGATTATTTAGACAAAAATATGACCATCTCTAAGGGACATGAAGAAAAGTCACTGTGACAGTGACCAGTAGAATGGGACCAGGCCCAGATGGGTAGGTCGCTATGTTTCCCATGAGGGGACATAAGGAAAACTACGAGTGCCCAAAGAGATGGTGGAAATTTGGGCAAGGATTCTAAAATATGCAATGTGCTTGAATATCATCAAAGAAACCACAAGCAAAATGTGTGATGAAATATATTAAGTTATGATAGGAACTTAAGTCATTCCTAAGGTCAAGAAGGGATGAGATTGAGGGGAGTAGGAGTTGATTGTTCCCTGAATGCACTTTACCATAGGGTCGGGAGGTAACGGATATGTTTTCCCAAGGCCCATGGGTTAGTAGATTGGCCACCTTCATGAGTTCATGGGTCCTAAGGGGAAAATGTGAGAGGCACTCCCTAGATGCATAAGGGTAAGATCACCCCAAAAGTACCAACACCCTATAGACCTTGAGGAAATGACTAAAGATCATAAATAGGAGTTACGATAAGACTCAAAGGTTATGAGAAAAGTCTCGTATATGTGTATACATGGAATTAAAGGAATGGTGGTATTAATGGTTTGGAGTCATATGGAAAATGATTCAACCTAGACTGGAAAATAAAATGGTGATGTGTGATGCACCGTCTCTACTCTTGGAGTGCAATGAGATTTGTATTTAAACTATATGAAAATGCTTATTTTGTCTTATTATGGGTGTGAGAGATGGGATAAATACATGCCATACTAGGGATAGAAGTGATATGAGGAATAAACACTTAACTTGAAATCTTTTATGATAATTGAGAATTGGAGGAATTACCACACCCTTAAGAGAAAATATGGATAAATGGGTTGTAAGACAAGGTGAGAAAGGTAATTTCCAAATTAATATTTTAGACGAGGATATAATTATCAAGTGTAATTTGAATTCTTTGAGTTAGGATTGGAAATGGCGACCAAAATAATGGATACAAAAGCTTGAAGTATCTCCTGACTCAGATGGACCTAAACCTGACTCAATGGTCTCCTTTGTGTTGGTGTGAGATAGGTGAATATCAGTTTCTTGGTCCTGAGTAGGGACAACAGACAACAGAGAAGATCAAAGTGATCCAACAACAGTTACAACAACCCATGATAGATAAAAGTCATTTGTTGATAATCGTCAAAGATCATTGGAGTTTCAAGTGAAGGACATGGTGTATCTCAAACTCTCTCCTTGGAAAGGTGTTTTGAGGTTTGGAAAGAAGGGTAAGCTGGCTCCTAGGTATATGGAACCTTATCCTATGGTGGAACGTGTTTGGAAGGTGACCTACAGGTTGGAGCTTCCACCTGAGTTGCACAGGTTGCTGTGAAAAAGTGGAATTTTGCATAAGTATGAAGTAAGTACTCTTTTGACCTCTTTGTGTTCAATCATGGTTCCAATTTATTTTTCTTAGATACATAATCAATTTTGAGTCACAAATCCAAAATGCGGTGATGAGTGTGAATTTTATACACTCTGTGACACCACATATTTGATTTATTTGTATTGTCCAAATAAGCAAATTGATCCATCAAAAATATTAGTTTGGTTCTAAAATTTTTTCTAAATATTACACAAATTATTTTAAACATATGGTCCAAATTTCATCTCATTTGGACATTCCTACAGCTGTCTACAAAATTTTGAAGTTAATGTGTAGAAAATCCTCTATTTGCTCTTTATTTACTCTTTTATTTGGCTTTTTCCATGTCACTGATCCATGGCAAGGGATCGGGGCGAGTCCCATCCCTTGGATCTTCCCTCCCTTGGAATAGGGCCCGATCGAATGGCTAGTTCATCATCTCCTACCTCCCGCAATCAGCAGGGAGGAGACAATGGAACCGAAATGACCAATAAGCCAAGTTAAGACCCCAATTCAAAATTCTAACCGAGATGGAATGTGCAACCTGTGATTTTGAACTCACCAAGCCCTATTTTGACCAGCTTTAGGGCACCTTTGTGCTACCAAAATGCTTTCCCCTCTTGGCCCTCTCTTTCCGGTGGCCATGGCTGCTGCTCCAAGTTCGTTTGCCCTAAAACCTACCCCCAGTCCTATATAAACCACCCAAAGGACCGCTGCCATCATCCATCGCGAGAACCCCTTGCATTTGCACTCTCCCATGACCTACTTTTCCCTTGATTTCTTCTTGCCACCTCCTGCTGCCATAGTGTCTCTGCCGGTTAGCTCAAGTTGGGCATTCCTTCACCTCAGCTTGCCACCCAAATCTGCCATCACCCTTCGACTCGTGAGGGTGTGACGAAGTCAGGCGACACCTTCTTTTCCCACATCGGTTTCTCCTTCTCCTAAGCATCCCCCTCACTGGAAGTACCCTCCGCCATGTGTATGGGCTCATGAGGTCATGCTGTGTGAGAAAAGAGAGGGTCCCCGAACCCGCTTGGTTCAAGAGGAACCATTCGGCCCAGTTGAACCGATTGATAGCAATTGAACCTATTAATAGGGGGGCGAACTGACCAAATCAAGATTTTAACCAGACCCTAAACTAAGCAAGCCACCTTGCCTACATGGATCCATATCACCCCCCTTTTTCATCAAGCGGTCATTAAATTTCTCAAATTAAGGTATTTCTACTTCTCTCTATTCAAAATTCAAATAAATGGATAAACCTTGCAAAAATCGTATCTATTGCATCCTAGCTCAAAAAAGTACAAGTAAATAGTCTATTTTGATTAGAAAAATCAACGAACTCATTAAAAATACTTTTGGAATCAAATTAGTTATGGATCCGACTGATATACCTATATTTGAACTCTTTCTTATTTAGTTTATTAAATGGCTCAATAATGATGTTTAATCTTTGGAAACCGTAGATTTGGTCTCTGATGATTATCTTGTAACCTAGATCTAATATAGTTGAGTCATATACTCTTTAAAATGAATCATTAGTGATCTAGATCTATTTACTTGATTCAATCTTGAATATGATCTTTATGGATAATGAGTAATCTCTTGATATTGATCTTAATCCTACAAAACCCTTGATATACTTTTGACCCATCAATCTGATCTTGAATTCCAATTATGCTAAGTATCATGATGTTTCTCTAAAAATTTGATGATGACTTGGATAATGACCATCAATTAGGGTTAACACATATGATCCTAGAAAGCTAGGTAAGTCATTCACACTTGAAAATACTTGACACTTGAAATAATGTTGGACATATTGAAATATTTGTTGATTATAAGTGAATGACCCAACCCTAAGGTTGACATAGGAAAAATGTAACCCTAATCTCGAATATTGAAACATGATCATGATCTTGTCCCTTGATCCAAACATTGTGATTTAGGATCTGACTTGAAGGGTTGACCTATTGATTCAAATATTGATTTATACTCGAAATCTTCAGTGAAAAGTACGCTATTATATAACTCCTACTTGATTGTAATGAATATACTTTTATGTATCTGTTGACTGTATTCTTGGCTACTTACTTGGATGAGGTACTGTTCCCTATGATTAGTCTTCCATTTTTCTATACTATATTTTGAAAATATGAAAACATAAATTGCATGCCCCATTATGACTACCAGTATATTGATAATGTTGATGATGTTGATAATGTTGATAATATTGATATTGGGTGCAAGCGACCACCCTCATTGAGAGGTGGGACTTGCAAATTGGCCTCCTACCTCATATGGAGAGAAGGATCCCAGTGACTTACCCCATCGCGTTGGGGTGATAAAGTCACACAAAAATATATAAGCATGCTTCTCAAATTACAGCATAATGGGAACTCATAATAAAAGTCAAATCATTTGAAAAACTTGTCAAATAACTTTTGGTTTTTACAAATTGCTCATTATACTTTTGAAATATAAGTCCTGCCAAGTACACTTATTTTCTTATAAACTGTTTTACTTGATTTTGTTAACGTACCGTGCAATTGCATGATTGTGTCTCGATTTTCTTGATTTTAGGCAATACAAATGGAACACGGATTAAGATCGCTTCCGCACTCTACACACTCTGAAGACAAAGATAAATCATATATATCTCCATATTGGGTTAGTTGTTCTTTAAATATCTAGTTTTTCAAGTTATTATTTCTTATTGTATATGCTAGTGTGTTAGATCCTATCTGGCCACTCATGGATGGGCGCTTCAATCCTTTTACCACTGTCTAGGCCGTGGGATTGGGATTGGGGTAAGAATAGATCTGTGATAGTTGCACCCCATGTTTCATGTGTCTATGTTGAGGAAGTGACACCCTAATACCGAGTAGGTTTTGCATCCAGTGGAGGTTGAGCTTGATGAGGGCACGCCCTATGTTGAAGGGCCCATGTTGATCTTTGACAGGAGGGTGAAGAAGTTGAAGAAAACAAACATAGTGCTTGTGAAGGTTCTGTGGCATCACTGTGGCATTGAGGAAGCCACATGGGAGCTTGAGGAAGATATGTCGAAGAAGTACCCATCTCTTTTCACTTAGGATTTCGTGGGTGAAATCCTTGTTTGGGGTTCATGGCATGTAAGACCCTTGACCTATGTTTTGGGTTAACCTTGTTTGTTTCGGCTTGATTTTGTGCTTAAAACCTTGCTCTAATCCTTTGACATGATCTTAGATCATGTGGAGAGCTTAAGTATCCTATTTGAGCTTGTTTGGATGTTGTTTGTGCTTTCTATGCTAGTTTTGGTGCAAATTGCATATTACCTTATAGAAGGGGTATTCTTGTAATCTTCCACCTCTAGAATGTTCCTTCTCTCTCTTGATTTCAAGAGGGAGGTAGTTTTTCTTTGGGGAACCTTGGTGAACCGTTGGTTGATTGGCATCACCCTTATTGGTGATTAGGGTTTCTAGGGTTTGGTGTACCTTGACCATGTGACCCTTGTTGGTTTATTTTGACCTAGGTTGTGACCTAGGGTCTGGGTGGAGGGTTTCATGGTCGAGACAGCTCCCCTAGGTATGGTTTTCATGACCAAGATAATCTTGGGTGTCTTGGATCGAGATGGGTGCTCTTGTGTAGACTGTGTTGACCTAGGGTTTGTGGTGACCTTGTGTCGCTACCTAGTCGTCCTTGGTGGTGTGTCATGACCATGGGTGGTTCCCTTCATGTGTTGCGGTCAGGACATGAGGGTTGGCTGACCCAGGTATTCGAGATCCAACCTTGAGTGTAGCACCACCTCTTGCGTCTGGGCTTTATGTGTTTGCATGTTAATTTATTGGGTGGACAAGTGTCCCTTTGGGGCCTTCTTTTATTGACACCTCATCCCTTGCCCTACCCTCCTCCTTTTCTATATAAACTCTCTTTTCTCCATATAAGTGATCCTTTTCGTCCATCCTATTTCTCCCTCCTTTCTTGGACAATCTTGGAGCTTGTTGGAGCAAGAAGGATCTATTTTTGGTTCTTTGGAGGTTGTTAAACCCTTGCATGTGGTGTTTGTGGTGATCCTTGGTCATCTTCAACCTTGGTGAGTGTTTATCTTCCTTGTTAATGTTTCCTTTGTATGTTCTACCCCATCTTCTTCCTTTTTCTCAGCCTTGGACCATGTTTTGACATGGTGGTCGTTCTTGAGAGTAAGCTCCTCATCACAAGGGTAATATGCAATGTTTTGACAAGGTGACTCCCAAGTGAGAGGGAGTTTCTTCTCTCTTTTCCCCTTCTTTCTTTTGGTTCAGCCTTGAACTCCTTGCCCTTTTCTTAATCTATCCTTTGACCATGCTTTGTCCTCTTTCTTGAAGTGATCTTATGGCCAAAAATGGAGTTTTTGGTAGAACTTGACCTTCCTTGGTGATCGCGTGCTTGGAGCTTGCCTTCCATGGAGTGATCTCCCTTAAGGTGGGATACATAAATATTAACCTCCTCTACTATTACACTCTTTATTCTTAGATGTTACTATTTTCTCTCTTTAAATGTTTCCTTAACACTAATGGATGGTGATAGACCTTAGAACCTAGATGATGTTAAGATCATGCTTTGTTTGGATGTAATCCGAACCCCTATTTTCCTTTGTACCCAGTTTGTTGGTGTTTATGGTTCATAGTGGTTGTCTTTCCTTTCTTGACTTTGGCTTGAGTTGCATGAAGGATGATCAAATGCTTTATGGTTCTATGAAGCCTTAGTTCAATTTTGGTGGTGACGATCTTGGTTTCTCTCTCTGGTTGAGGTTCCTTTTCATGGTGGTTTCATGAAGCTTGTTTTAGGGTTTGATGACCATTTTGCATGAGGTTTTCTCTCTATGGTGATGATGATTTTCCCTTGTTGGATCACCTATTTTAGTCATAGATTTATCTCTATTTTGACGTTGGTTTGATCGTGGTTCTTGGACTTGGTGGTGGCTTGACCCTTAGTGATCGCCATGCCCTATTTTGTCTTGATTCACGACATCTCATTGGCTTCATGTTTTGGTCACTGTTGTAATGTCGCATTTGCCCTAATTTTGGTTGCAGTCATAATACCATGTTTGCCCTAGTTTTTGTCACGGTCATAATGCCACATTTTGGCATTGGGGTCAAGATGGGACTTCTCTTTGGGTGTCGTGGTCGTGACATCTTTGTTGGCCATGACCCATAAGCTGTTTTGGTCAGGATTCCCTAGTTGTGTGTCATTCTCTCCTACCTTGACTTGGTAGGACCTTGCTTCTATTTTGGGTGAATACTTGCTCGTGTGTTGAAGATGACCCTTGTCCTTGTCATGGTCACAATATGCATAGGGATGGTAGTCGCAACAACCCTTCTTCTTAGGGTCACAACAAGTGCTTCTTGGGGTGGCCGCGACCTGGTTGCATGAGTGGTCATGGCATATGTATGATAGGTGGTTGAGAGGCATGATGTATCACATAGTTGATATACTTCCACGAGCAATGCATAAGCCATGTAGAGTGTTATTTGTATAATGTCTAATCACCCCTAATCAGGATCCTCAACCCTAAGACTTTCTAAGAATGTAGAAGATGCTATATCTAGGGCTTAGTACTTGTATGTACCTCCAAACCCTTATTGGCTACAACTTGGAACCCTAACCCTAATGTTGAATTATGTGTATGTTTTCTCTCTCATGAGATGTTCATCATGTAGAATTTTTATCTCTCTTGATTATAAGCCCTAACCTTGTAGGTGATATGTATGTCATGGCTTGTGTATGTTGTGGCGGTGATTATGTGATACAGGGTGGTGCTTATGCACATTGATGAGGTGTAATGTGTTGGGTTCTATGACTTGGTGATGGCTTGATTCCTAATTAGAGGTGATATCCTCAAGTGATGTGATTAAGGGATTAAGAACCCATGATGATATGTGACATTGATGATTTCCTTATGGATGGAAAAACTTTGAGAACCATGTGGTGGTTGTGAGACAAGATCACACCTTGTACATTTTATGTCCTTTGGAGTTTCAACACACCTTTATTCTTGTAGAGTTTTTTTTAGCTTTATATGTTGTAACTTGATTGATGGTAAACGTCACTGAATTGGCTAACAAATCAAGTGGAACCTAATCATGTAGTTTCGTTGTGCCATAGATCCATTCTAGTGTCAGCTTTATTTTTTAGATTGGGGAAGCAATTGTAAACCAGAGTGCATATTTTTGAAAATGTGGGGTGCAAGTTGAGCATATCCTCACGCCCTTAATTATTGGTTGTATGAGACGGTCATGCATGAGCTGATCCTTATGATATGGATGGCCATGTGTGAGCCACTCCTTTTTGTAAGAACGATCATGTGTGAGCCTGTTCTTCTAGTGTCATTACATGTACCAAGGTGGGCTAGGTGTTTATATATATATGGATGGCCATGCATGAGCTAATCCTTGTGTTGACTATATGTCACTCTTTTGCAGTTGAATGATATGTCTTTGCGGTGTTCTCTTGAGCTGTCCAAGAGGTGTTGGAGAGGTTGTGGATTTTGACTCTTCCATGGACCTTATATGGAACTGATATCGACTTAGCAATGGTCAATTGGATTTGGATGGTATGATTCAAATCCTTGGGTCAAAATAATAAGAGACATAACATTGTTGTGTAGTTTATACATATATATGCTTAGGTGAAATGCATCTCGCATTGGTTGAGCCTTTGCCTTGCCTTTTTACTAATTTATTGAATTATAAGATGATAAGAGAAGTCAACTATTACACATGTTCTTCATATTCATTTTTGGAGCATAACTTGATCTACTATTCAATGGTGGCTACATAATCTTATTTAATTTGCTTTATCGATTATATGCATATCATTTAACTGAATCTGCTCATCCTATTAATATATTGCTTTACCTGTTTAGATAATCTATGCTTTAATTGTGTTTGTTGAGAGTTATATCTCTCGCTGGGATGTTTGGTCTCATCGTGCACGAAGAGGTAGAAGTCATGCAGCTGAGGAAGAGCGGCAAGAAGAGCAGTAGCTGATAAGGTTGGATGTGCTACTAGTCTTTTGGTGTTAGAGTACTAGAGTCGTTCTTGTACACTCAAGTCCTTGGGGTGTTTTTGAGATGTTTTTGGTGATGTAGTCTATACGAGGTTTCTGGCTTGTATATATGTGGAACCAATATCTTATGAGATAGGTTGATAATAGGAATGTTGACCTATAATGATGTAAGCACTACGTAACATGTTATGTGCTGTATGTGGCAGGCTTTGTGAACTCATATGTAATAAGTTTTTGGCTTATTGTGCTTTAATAAAATTGGTTTTAGTTACTTGTGTTTTGTGATGATCTGCTCGCTTAGTGTTGTTTCCACTTTTGGTTTTGAGTAATCTCACTTTTTGGCATTACGGGGCATCACACAAATAAATAAACTTTGTTATGGATAGGTCATCACCATGTAAATATAGATGAACTGAGATGTCAAGGAAGAAATGTTTACTGAAGGTTTTTGTATAATCATTTTCATTCACTTTAGAGGTGGTAGGGTTCCTTAGTTTCCAAACTGGCCAATAGAACCCATTCTCTTACTTGGAAGAAAGAAAACTAAATCTTGAATTAAACATCCATTGATTTTAGAAATGTGTAAGAAAATATTCATAGATAGAATCATGTATTTGTTTGATCTTCTCATAATGACATGAAAAAAAAGTTAAGTGATCCAACTAGAATAATATCATCATCTCCCTTAAGGGGAAGAGAAATTTTGAAATATTGAGATAAATACTTGAGGTAAACCATATTCAATATACTTAGTTATACAATAAAATTTTGTTTCATAGTCCTACTTGTTTGAGTATAGATTACATGGTACTACATTTTTTACTTAGAGAAAATTTCCTTAATGCAACTTTTATTTAGTTACTCTCTAGAATACTCAGTTTGAAAATTGTACTTTCAAAGGGAAAATGATATATTTTAATAAAAGTATGTAATTAAAGCATTTTATGCAAATAGTAGCAAAAAATTAGATGTATCTTGAAACGAATACACCATTGGATTTATGCAACCAAAAAAATTAGTTGAAGATTTCTAATAAATACAAATGTAAGACGAGATATAGATATTCACAACAACACTAACTAAAATTAATTGAATAGTTTTTCATTTATGATATATTAAAAAATACACACATTGGTTAATTTAATTTTGGCATAAATACAAAATTCCTTCAAAATTTGAACACTCAATTTGCATGTCCTTATAGACTTGTATAACTTTATGGAAATAGTATATGGACCAATACTTATATTCCTACTATTACATACCTTTCGACACAAAAAATGTATAGACAAAAACCATACCCAACCAAGTATTCCATAGAGAATAGTGAGGAGACATTGAGCCACCATGGTAATAACAAGGTTTAGTGATAGGAGTATTAGGATTGTGCATTCAATTTAATATGACCCTTTATATACAAGAGAAGTATAGTGGAACTTATATAAATGAAGCCCTAGTAAAAAGATTTATGACAACCCAACCTTGGGATGCCACTCAAAGTGAGTACTTAAAAAAAACAATGAATGATCATCAATGTCATTAACCAAGATGCCAAGAAAGGAAAAAATAGTATTCCAACCATGTGTTTACATATATGAACATAAAAAGGGGCCATCATATCCATTTATCAATAGGTAATGATACACTGTTTACCTTTCATTACCACTTTCACAACATGTTTGTACAAAATATCTATCAGTAAAAGTCTATAGCACGAGTATATATACCCTTCCAATACCCAAGTGTACATTGATGACACAACATCTCCAAAAATCCAAACACTAACCTCTAGCTACTACTGACCATCCAAGGGAGGCTCCTCAACTCTAGAACGTAGGATATGAGGTTGAGAACCTATAACATGTGGATAACCATGATAATTAGACCCATGTCCTAGACATATATGCAATAATTGTAAGACATTCTAAGCATGCAAGCGCACTATTACAAGTTCAAATTAGTACAATAATCATGAAGTTGTAACTTCAAATGAAATATAACAAGAAGTAAATGCAATATAAAGGTAAGAAAAATAATACTTGGAAGAAAAGAGCATTAAATCATCTCAATGTGGATTATAAAGTTAGTTAAACAATTATGGCTACACAATTTGATAACTTATTTAATAAGTAAGGCCCTAGGTTATTTGGTGTGTACCACTCGACTTAGCTAGTGACTATGAACTCTCATAAATTATGTATAGGATCTTAGCATAACCGGTCCTCATGCGATCTCACCACACCTTGGTCGATGTGAGTATAACAAGTACGATGCCATCAGTCAAAAATCTACACAAAAAATTCAAGTATGTACTAGATACTCATGTTGTAACACACATCTCATGGGCACAAAGACATACATAGATCATTATGGTACATTTATCTCATTCAGAATGTCACATATAACTAGGTTACGACCTCCATCACACCCATATTTAAGGTATCGGTAGAAACTAAACATAACATGGACCCTGGACCACCCGTGTAGGCTTAAAAATATACGACTCCGGGTACCTCCTCAAAATTCAAGATGATTACTAAGTTACCCATTTCACTACAATGACTTCTAAATACTGGGGTAGTTCTATAGTTTCATGGAACTACAATTGTTAGGTTTTTCTTTATTAATTTATCCTTTTGTTTGTCTTTCATGAAGAAAACTAAAAATAAATTAGAATGTAACACCAAGATAAATCACCACTCGTGTTATAATCCCTAGAAAATTTAGGCAACTCTAAATTATGTATGAAAGGTTCATGCTCATATTATCAACATTGTCCCCAGAAGGATACAAACTCCAAAATGTTGTCATAGTTATGTAAACCCCAATCCGAATCACACTGTGCAAATAGATAATGTTAAAGGGGTTGAAGTTATAGTGTTAGAGTGGCCAGAAGATCACACATAGCTTATGTATTAATTGAAACAAAACTTCTCTTTTATTGATAGTAAACCAAAATGTTAACAAAAGGTGCTTGAAGGCTACATGATATGAAAGATACAAGAATCAGAAAATAACTACATCCCAAAAACATTACTATATCCCACAAAGTTTTTTTGTGTGAATCTTGTTCAGAGTTCTCAAAGATTTCAAAATAGTAGAATCATGATCTTGGATATGTATCATTGTATAACTAAAATCATGAAAATCTAACACAATCAATGCAAATATATTGGTGCACTATAAAAATCAAATCAACTTGCAAGTTCATAGAATATAATGCTTGTCAAAGAGTAATATGTAAATACAGTAGATGAAAAATGTCATGAAATCTTCAATTTCCAAAAGAAACAAGCATCTTTTATTTATGAATTCTATTATACTCGAGAGGACATTTCCACCAGGGCCAACGTCAGGGAAAAAACTCAGAAGGATAGGTCAAAATGATTCATGACTACTTGAGGAATACCAAGGTACCCTCCTAAAGTGGTCTTACCCCCAAAATATGAGAAGGTGCACCAGGACTTGAACCTACTCAAGATACAAACAGATGCAACAATGTTATGTCATACATGTACGTGCACACAAGAGTCAAATTTCATATAATGCCATTTATGTTATGTTTTGGGTTTTTCCAAAGTAAATATAATAAATACAAAAGATTGTTCAATAGAGAACAAAGTAGCTCAAACTAGTAAATAGCAAAGAATAGGAACTCCTACATATAATATAGAGAAAGAAATATCATTATCTAGGTCAATATGAGGATAAAGTGTGCCTTCAAGATCAGAGTACATAACTTAGACAATTGAATCAAGATTATCAAGTCCCGACACGTAAAATAGTACACATGTATCAAAATATGGATATCAGTGTTTAGTGGTCACAATAACCATATTAGGATTTTAAACTCTAATTGATGAACTTAGTAGATCCATATATTTTCAAGGTTTCAATACCAGTGTCAAGTTCCAACATCATTTTCAACAATGTGTTCAAGGGATGGTCCACACCTAGTTCAGAATAGGAATTTACCTAAAATGACAATCAAAAGGGTCAACTTGTCATTTCTAGTTTATGATTCCATTATATACAAGATGATCCAATATAGTTTTTATGATCCTAAAAGAAGAAATCATAAGAACTAATCATTCTTTGAACTAACTACTACACAATTTGTGTAAGATGTCATTGATCCAGTTTCATATCATTTCAAGAGAAAATAAAAAAATTGTGATAAGAATTTGTCAAGATATTTCCATTAAACATCATGACTACACCTAGGGTTGCAAGTAATCAAAAAAGTTACTTAGAGGACCAGTTGTAGAGATTTGGAGCCACAATCTCAATGTGTGATCATTTAATTAAACATTTCCAAATACCAGAACAAAGTAGATTTTAGATATTTTAAAATGAGAATTATGTCTTGAAAAGATCTATTGGATTCATCTCATTTTATTGTTAAAATCGATCATAGATGTATTATATTGTGTGTTCCTAACATATTCTATGATTACCATAATATAAGACTAATTTTCATTAATTAATACCTTGCAAAGGAGTATGTGAGTGGGCGTTCTTCACCTGCTCATGTCTCGGCCTAGTCACTTTAATGCTGGCATTTCCTCAGCATACACCCTCTTCGGTGATTGAGGGAAAGGTAGCCAATTGGATCATGACCTTCCATCCTAGTCAAAAGTTGACCCGACCATGATCTAATGGCCATTGGTCATCATCGCCGTTCACTAGTAGCCCACACACTTCAACTGGGCCGTGGTGGCATGACTGCCAGAGATGGAGGAGAGAGATAAAGAGGGTTATGTAGAGCCAAAATACTAGCTGGGGCTTTTGAGGTGATCTCCCAAACTTAAAAACACCCTTAATTTTGCATGTGGGGTCCAAACGAGCTGGGAAAGGACATACGAGGACATGTCCATGAAGGTGGAGGAAGAAGGTTCTTAGGGGTATATAATTGTTTCGTGACATGAAATTGCTTGGAATAAATCATGGTGGAAGTGGTGGTGAGTTTGGAGGGGTTTTATAGGGTAAAGGTTAGCTTTATGGCTAGATAGGGTTCCCACCTTGCTTCAATGAGAGGGAGCATGAACCACTTTTCCATAAGTCTTTGTCTGTGCTCTAAGAAAGATAAACCTTCCTTTTGAAAGATTTTTTTTCATCATAAGTATTTTAATGGAAGAGAAATCAGGGAGAGAATAGGAGAGATAGGTAAGGACAAGAGGGAGAAAAGTCATCACTACAGTGTGGACTTTGGAAAAGTTGTCACAAGGTTGAATATAACCTCACGACTTTGGTATCTTCATCTAATGGCTCGGCCAAGCACATCATTTAACTATATTTCTCTCAATATGGAAATAAGAAATTCACAATAAGCGTCACATGATTAATAAATTCAAAGCCCAAAATGAAAAACTTAATCTCATATTTATAATATTCACATCTCCTAAACCTCAACTCTAAGGGTATAAAATTTTAGACATACCTTTATACCTAAGAATTCTCCATCCTGACCAAAAGGAATTTGTTTGACCATCCAAATAAATTCACTACCAAATTTTTCTTAGAAAGGTATTAATTTCTATGATTCTTCAAGAAACAGATGATTATCATTCAAACTTACTGAAATTCACTTTATTGATCCCAATATCATTGGAATTATGAACTAGACATCAAAACCAATCAATTCCATTTGACCCTTCACATTACTTGGATTTTCTTAAATATGTCACTTAAACTCCTGAAGTCACGCTACCATTCATTATTTTTTCCAAATAGAGTCATGAGAAATTTATTATTTATTAATGATGAAGTATGGTCATAAGAAGGAATATTGAAACTGGGAAAGTTACAAAAGTATATTGGGAAAGTAATTAGTGAAAATCCACTTCATCACCTCTTCCCCTTTTGAATGGGTATTTATCCCTAAAATTGTAAATTTTCAAAGGGTTGGGACCATATAATCCATATGATATTCTCTTCAATACTCAATATTATAATCATGATGTAATCAAAACAGTCACAATTGATAATATATTGATCAGTTAGAGGCCAAAGATCATAGTTCATTGATTCCAATGTAAAATCTGATTTCAAGTTATATCAAATTAAAGTAAGTATCATGATGGTTGATCAAGATTAAAGATCATAGGTCAATTGTTTAAGGTTAGGGTATTAATCTCGATTCAATATAAACATCATCATCAACATTATACTCATCCAATCAAAATCTGATTTTTAAATTTCAATAATATTACAAGCTCTGAGTCTAAGGATAGAGATAAAAAATTGGATGATCATTTTGTAGTTGACAAGATATAGTTTATCATTTTGGGAGTAGAATCAAGATTTCAGGGTTTGAATATGGGAAGTCTAAAATTTAAGCATAGATCAATTATGAATCTAACACCCACATGATGATAATAGGATATGTATGATTTGCATAAAACAAGAGTCTCTTTAATTCTTTTTCACACTTTTGATATTTTGTATTGTTGGGTGTGGGAATACTTTCTAGATGTTTGTTGAGGTTCATTTTGTTAGCTCATCGAGGTAGTGGGTAGGGTCACTTCCTCCTAGAATAACATACCTTCTTGTTAAAGTGGCAAAATGGCCTCACAAGCCAACAATTCTCCCATGAATACTACTACAATTATATCACCTAAGACCATTTGGCTTAGGACCATTCTGTAGATTTTGCACATGAGATGGTCCTTCATTGGGTTTTTGTCTCCTATTTTTGTTCCTATTGTCATGTATACAAGACTTGGATTAAGGGATAAAGGCTCTAGGGGTGATGTTGATTCCTCGATGGACTAGGATGTTATTTGGGTTCCTAGGTTGTGAAAGGCTTCATTGATGAACTTTCTTTCTTCTTCCCACATTCTAGTCTTAAGGGTTTTATTAGGAGGTTCCTCAACATTTCCTTCCTCATTTGGTTCCGTATCACCTTTTTCTTTTCCCTTATCATTCTTTATACTAGAGGTATCAACTTTATTCTTTTAATTATTTTTAAGTTTGCATATTCATCCATAAGATAAACTAACTCCATAAGTTCCTCATACTACAAACTTTGATTCAAAATACAGAAAACTAATATATTTAATAAAAAATCATATTTGTTTGATAATTAGATTTTCACCTCTTAGGCTACCAATTGTGTAGAGAACATGGCTGAAGTTGAGACACATAATTAGAGAAAGTAAAAGGTAGGAAGTAAACCTACTTCATTCTAAATTGGTGTCTTAGGGAAACCCTTAGAGAAAAGATGAGTTGATAGAAGAGTATCTAGGGTTTCAAAGAGAACCCCTAGGTCCATTTTTGGATCCACCAAGGCTAGTTAAAGGGAGGAATCTCAATCACCATACCTAGATATAATGGAGGTGATTACCGGTCAAAACTCTTTGTGCTCAATCCTAAACACCTCATTTTCACCATTGTTGACGTTAGGGTTTCCTTGGTTCAAGAGATTTAAAATTGTAAATCATTCATCATAGAGGTTTTGTGTTTACCTATGATACTAATTGGCATGCATATGTTTTACCTACACCATCCCACTACCCAAATATATAGTGTTAATGGTATCAAAGAATCCATCTTCGAGTGGCCCAAAGATCACACATTGCTTATGTAATTAAGAAAATAAAACTTCTATTCTGTTGATATATAACCAAAAGGTTTAGGGGGTTGAAGGAAACATCATGTAAATGTTACAAGAATCATAAACTAAATGCATCCCAAAAGCATTGCTATATTCCATGAAGTTCTTATTTATGAAACTTATTTAGAGTTCTCAAAGATTTAAGAATATGGGAATCATGATCTAGTTTTGGTGTCATCATATATTTAACTCATAAACATTAGACACAATGAATGCAAATACATTGATGTCACTACTATAAAAACTACCTTTAGAGTCGGTTAAAATGATCGTATAACATCCGTTTCTTACCGAAACCTAAGGGGGTGACACTATATTGGTTATTTGGGGACACACCAACTGATGACAGAGATCTAGCCTCAGTTGCTATGATAAAAGAAACCAACATAGGTAGGAGTTTGAGTCGTCAGTTTAGGAATCAAAACCGACATCATAAAGCCATACTAGGTAACATTTGTAACTGGTAAAGGTTCCTAAATTTCCAATTTACAAACCAAATCGACAGTAATTTAGCATCTAACTCATTATTTACATCACATACTAAGAGAGACAATGACAATATCTTTAAAAAAATTTGACTATGATAGTGTTTTCTAGCACGGCCATGCTACCCAGTACGACCATTTTAGTTTAGTCCTATAATGTCAATTTGAAGCCTAAAACCGATGACACAGACCAACAATGTTTTTTTAATAACAACCAATGACAGAGTTTTTTTAAAAATAGCAGGTATGTAGGCCTGTTGTCTAACTATTCATCAGAATGCAAAATCTGTAGTTTCGTGGTGCAGATTCCATCTTGTGTTCAACTTAACAATAAACCAAAAAACATACAAAACCTGTAATAACAAACACAATCCACCCACATACAAGATCCATCCTACAATTTCATTCTCATCACATGTATAAACATAATTCTATTCATTCATCTCCACATTCATTCACACACATGATACTTCATTCACATGCACCAATTCCATTCTCATCATATGTACCAATCCATTCTCATGACATGTAGAAACATAATTCTCATTGTATCCAATCATCTTCACATTCACATTCATGTAGATATTGATTACTTGCATATGCACCAATAATTTACTAGCATCACATTTAAAGTTGCAAGAAGTCATAAGCACCACATGCATATAGAAATAATGACATCAAAGTTTAAACTCAATATTGATCCCAAACAAATTCAAAGTTCACATCCCTAATGAAGGATTGTGACCATTGTTCTCATATATCATCTGGTTACTCTATTGTATAGAGCCTTTTCATTTCAAACACTCACAAAGAGAATGACATAGATAATTAAGAAGTTGGATATTTCATATTATAAAATGAGACTATTTACTTATGATGATCAAGACTATATATAGATTACAGTTTGTATGCAGTTGATGTCTAGTGCCCCAGATCTGACAATCATGTCCATATACTGCATCATGTAGTATCCACATGCCCAACCATTATCTTGTACATGGAACTATAAATTTTAACATACAAAATGTTAACAAGTAAAAGTAAGAAAAGTTGGAATAAATATGCATTAGAATCAGAAGATTATATTAACATTCTACAAAATTATCAGTTTCATTTTCCTGTCCACCTTTCTTCCAGCCTTTCTAAAATTTTGTATAGCCCTATACATTAGTGTAACACATTGAATTGTATTAGTAAATAGTCATGTAATAATATATGTGAATGGATAAAATTATAAAAATGTACTCACATGAATAATGCCTTTTTCATTTCATGCCCCCTACTATCTACTTCGTCATCCATAGGATCTAGATAAGACACATTTGTGTCATCAGGAAAGAAGGCAAGCAAAGTAAAAATTAAAATCTCCCTATGAAATGTAATTCTTAAGTCCAAGTTATAATCAAAGTAACTAAACTTACTCAACATTAAATGAAGCTATAATCACACTCTTTTTTGCTTTACCAAAATATTTAAATGTGGTAGAGCAGTATTCGATGTAGGGTCCTAACTACAATGCTAATCAATGATGGAACTTCCACATGGGGTAGTGTGAACTATGTACACACCCTTTGTAAGTAGCTAAAAAATGTATATTATGTATGATTTAATGTATAAAAAATTGATCAACATATATAAAGCAAAGTATTTAGATATATAAGATCTCACCATTTCCAAAGTTCTATCGCAGATGTATTCAACCAAGCACAAGTAAATATATTCAGAACATCTTGTAAAAATATACTAGTATCATGAGGTTGACCTACAACTTCCTCCTTAATATGGACCATCATAGGAGACCCTTCTTCAAGGTTGCCTATCCATACTGCTAACCCCCTGCAATTTGGACCTAGCGAGTCGAATAGGTCCTTTGCAAGTCAACCAAGTAACTCAGGAGGAGGTGGAGGTTGAGGATGAGCAGTAGGGGGTTTCTTAGGTGATCTGTCTTGCATATATATTCTCATATCAATTGTCATCTAAATACAAATACAAACACAATGAAAATTTAGCATCATAGGTATGAACAACTCCCACTTTGAGCCACGCAACCACGTTGCCTTCTACATCACTTATCATCTTGTGCTTGGGGTGGTCATATGGTAGTGCAATCTGCTTCCAAGAGTCATAGACATGCCTCAACGTCACATGAACCACATCGGCGAGTAACAGAACACAATGAATCAGGTCACCTTCAAGGCATGGCTAAGCCAGACCCAGTGCAATGACATATCCTTCTAAAATAATATGATATGGCATCAACACCTACAAATTTGCATAGAGTGTAATATATACCTAAACTCAAACAAGTTACAAAAAACATTACGAAAGAATGTGATATCATAAAAATACTTGCATTGGATGTGTTGGGTGGTGGGTCCACATGATTGCTCCCATTGTAACACCCCAATTTTCATATCACCTGAGAGGAAGCATCCTTACTCAAGGGTGTGTCACAAAATGATGTTCTAGAAAATTGAATAAATTAAACATTTTGCACTAGATGAAATTTGATTCATACATAGTTCTTGGAAAAAGTAATCTACAACTGGTTTATTTTATGAAATCTAGTCTACTTGATAACATGACTAAACATAATGTATATTATCTCTAAACCTTTATATTAGTCTAGTAAATGGAACCCCACTAGGATAAGCTTGAGGATCTCCAAGTCCTTCATTGTCCTTCTTATCCTTCACTTGCTCCAAATCCTACAAACATCGCATCCCCAGCCATGCAAAACAAACATCACATTATGTAATATATATTAGACACTTTATAAGATTGAAAATAATAAATTGACATGACATGAAGTAATTTAACATAAAAATTAACATGGATTATCTTAAACATTCATGAGTCATTAGTAACACAAAAAATTGATCAATTGATACATGCATCTCTCTATGACACCCATTTAAGAGCACATGATTGCTAGGAAAGCCCTTGATGACCTCTTGAGGTCTATGATTTGAGAGCATATAAAAACTAATTCAATTCCAATTATCTTGATCATTAACATTAGCATTAGCATAATTTTTGAACTTTAACATGATGGGATTTCTCCCTCTTAATGTCATGATGGGATTTCTCCCACTTAATGTCTTGATGGGATTTCTCCCTCATAAACCATAATAGGGTTTCCCATTCTTGAGCATGATTCACCAATCTTAATTCATAATCAACAATCATAATTAACATTTTACCATAGACTATAACTAATCAAACAATGATAAGTATACATGATGTTTTCTTGAGAAAGCATTCATAATTCATGAATTCTTCTAAGGTGCATAATCATAAATAACAATCAATAAACCAAAGTACTTGTGCCAAAAAGGCATGGCCTGCTTACCTAAGGTACATCTCCTTAGAGTCAACTCCTCTGACTTGATTGAGCCTCTAGTCACCTATAATTTGACTAAAATCATAAGGTGTACACGAGTTCATAGTATTAAAACCCTAATTTCATTCATTGAATTATTGAAGGATTTGAATGTAGAAAAAATGTTTGAAAATCAGTCAAATTGACAGAAAATCAAAAGCTCTTTCTAAAACATATTTTTCCATTTTTTTTGAGACTGTCAAAAGTTATGAATTTTGCAATTTTGACCAATCAGAAGTCAGGAAACCATAGGTGTGAAATTGATTTAAATCGATAATAAACGCGATGTAAATCAAAATCTAAATTATTGGAAAACCATAGGTGTGTGTGACATTTGATTATGAGGGTAGATGAATCATTAAGACATAAATGCACCTCATAGATAATAAATTAAAAGTGCGCGTTAGAATCCTTAGACCACCCTTACAAATTAAATTTGTCGATTAATCAAGAAAGGGCTTCAAGGTCATTCGAAGACCTAGATTGTTTCCTTTGGAGCCAAGGTGCAGACCAAGGTTAGCACCTTCCTAGAGGTGAAAACTTGACCAAACCGTGAGAAGGAAGGTTTTTCATGGGAGGTTGGGATTCCCCTAAGCATCCTTGCATTAAGCTGAAGGCAACAAACCACAAATCAAGCACAAGGGTGTGCTGGAGCACCATTACCCCGTCATGGTGATGAGATGGTACTTGTAGAATTGGGAAAGTAGAAACAATGCCAAAAGGAGAAAAGAAAGGGCAAATACATATCCTTAAGGTCCATCTAAGTCATATAATCAGTCAGGAAGGGGGTGAGGACCTAAAATCCAAGATTTTCAAAAAATGCCGTAAAATGGGGGAACATGTGCTCGAGGTACCAAGCAATTGGAACTCATTCAAAAGTCAAAATATAAGGTATCAAAACCATCCTGGGGATAAGGCGAGGTCAAGGGAGGAATATGTGTGGCTAAAGAGGCACCCGTGGCTAAAACAATGCACACCGACGAGGGCCTCGTAGTGGCCTATAGGACCCATTGACTGGGGAATGCTCAGACCAAACAAAAGATGTGAATAGCATCATGGGGTGTCAAAGAAGATTACTGGCTCCTCAATTCTAGAGAAGGGGATAGAGGATGATGATGCATGGTGGTGATTGTAGGTGGTGAAGATTGAGTAGGTTGTGAGGCTCAAAAGACACTGAGTGTTAAATTGAGGGTGGAGGAGGAAGTCTTTGGGCCTATCAGTGCTTTCGGGAAGGTTGAATAGATAGTTGTGATGTTTTGATTGTGTTGGCTAATTGGAAGCAAAGAGGAGATGCAAGCCCTATTTGGGCATTTTCTATATAGGGAGAGAGAGGGAAACTAAGGGATTATTGTATTCAGGGGAAAGAGAGGAAGACACATGATAAATAATTTCAAAAAACTAATGATATACGACCGAGATATGAATCAGAATGAAAAACACATGTTACTATGCTCATATCATGAAGAAATCATCAGGTGGGAGATGATTCAAATGTCGTCAGATCTGTGATGGATAGTTGGCGATGTGAGCATAAAAGGAAAACAAAAAAGAAGCATGTGATAATGCATAAATGCCAGACCTTAGATTAAGTTTGTCCATTAAATGAATTCGTAACTAAAACTTAATCAAACTATATAGAAAAATTCCCAAATTCATTTGGGGGTCAAAAATGGGCAAAACTTGGCCAATTTGGACCACACACCCGATAAGAAGTCTAGATTCTTCCTATACCCTTGTTGTTTCTATTTTGCATGTGTTTTATCCATACTTTCCATAAATATCATTTTACTTGATATTAGCATTAATGGATGAAATAAGTGATTAATACTTTTCCTTTGTGTTCCTTGAAGTCAACAAGATCAATACTTATTACTCATTCTATGATTATGTCATCTATATTTTATGCCTTTTTGAGAACCTTTCTTGGAGGAGAGAGAAAGGAAGTTAATGAAACTTAATTTTATGTAAAAATAAAAGGAAAATTTCCATACTTAAGTTACTCGATGTTTATTTTCCAAATTCAAATCTCTTATTTTGCTCTTTAATGTCCTTTAAGCATTGTGAATGGTAGAGAGAGAAAAAGAAAAGGAAACTAGTGTTCTTATTTTAATTGAACATATAGAAGAGAAAATGTTTTTGGGTCTTATTTTATTCTTCTCACTTTATTATCCTCCATGAAATTTCATTTCATGGTCTTTTTGCATTAAGACCCTCAATTATTATTATTTAGGAAAAACCCATCTAAGGTTTAAACCAGCTTTGAAAATTGGAATGTGATAATTCTACCCACCTTAAATTGAATTTATTCCTCGAAATGTTCTAGGGTACTACCCACTGTAGGGTTTTCTTACTTCTTTATTTAATTACAGATAGCATACTAAAATTTCCATGAAAAGATATGTACTTCACAAAAGGTTCATTTATGTTCAAAATTTTGAATGAAAAGGTTACATAACATACAACATTTAAATTTCATTAATTATCTATGTGAGCATGATTTAGCTATTACCTTACTCCTTATCTTCTCAACTTATACTTAGGGTTTACATAAACAAACCTACCTTTACACTTAGGGCACTTACCTTCAACTTGTCATAAAAATCTAACATTAGGTGTAGGTGACTATCTACCCTTAGGTGATTAGGTACCTCCTACATTTCTAGATATGTGGTGATCAGACACATGCCTAGAGATGTGGGATCTTGACATGCTACCTCTCACTTACCTACTAACACACATGTTCCATACCACATGCACTAGTAAGAAAGGAGAAATGCATTAAAAGGTCTCATGCTTATGACATTGCTCTTCAACTATCAATTGGTTGGCATTGATCATTGAGAATGGAGATGCTATCTCATTAGCTAGGGTTAGGTTGATACTTGGTATCTAACTAGCTAATCATGTCTTATCACTTCAATGAATGTAGACTACATTCACTTAGGATATGGTATCTTTTCTCGGGAATTCATTCCTATACCTAATCTTATATCTTCATTCTAGGGTGACTATGAGAATCATATTTGCCTAGTGGTCATTTACCAAATTGCGCTGATACTATAATGTAACACCCCACTTTTCATATCGCATGAGCGGAAGCATTATTACTCAACGAGGTGTCCTCAGATAGTACATGTGGTGCCCCACTCCTCATACAAGGTGTCGCACCGCGTGACTTCTTTGCGGTCTGAGCACAGTAACATGTGTTTTCCATTTTGATACATATATCAGACGTTACATAGTTCCTTCCATATCAGTCTTTCTTGTTGTGATCAACTTTATGCCAGGATTCTACATTTACATATGATTTTCTACGAGCAAGAACCCCTATATAGGACGTAAAAGAACTATAGTTCTTCCCAAAAGGATCTCCTTGATCATAAAACTAAACAACCAACTTCAGTCTGTTACCACTTTACTCTAGTAACTTGTTCATCATGGTGATGCCTCTTATTGCTGCACACTAATGATGTTGTGCATTAAGCTCAACAAGATCCTCATGGAACACATCCTCATGTTAAAATTGACAAAAAACACATATAGGTGATAAGAAGATATAACTTATAAATGTGATAAAACAATACAACAACATAGACATTGTAAAATGTACATCTATGTAATAAAAAAATACAACAATACAACAAGATGGACATTGCAAATTGCACATCTATGTAATAAAAAATTACAACTTACAATAGTTTCATTGTCACGGTGCACATCAACATGGTTCTCATCGTCATGGTAATCATCATCACAATCATCCTACTCATGGTCACACACCATCCAAAAAAATATCATATCAAATATAGTTAAATAATCAAATATAAGTGATAAAGAATGTAAAATGCTTATCTAACATTTAAAAAAAAAGCATGCCTCTAATATTTGGATATTTTACCAACTAAGATTCCCTCAATTTGATCTCCATGCATATAGAAGTAAGTGCCAGCTCCAATATTTGGATTTATCAAGCCAATTGAGAATGGATCGGAGTCATCATACTTGTCATATTACTCATCTTCATCTATAGAATCTGCAATGAACTGCCTTTCACCATGAATATAAACCAACCATTTTTCATTTGTAGGATCACTGTTATAAAATGCTTGCTTTGCCTATGATTCCATTATGAATGGTTCACCCTTCTCACCAATCTTTTTAAAATTAACTAATGTGAAACCCAATTTATCCATTACAAATCCTTTGATGTTATCAACCGAGTTACACCTAAAGATCATAACCCTAAAATCTATATAGTCAAACTCCCATATGTCTTCATTGACACCATAATATGACATTTTAGATTCACATGGACTCTTATCTTTTTCACTAGAAAAATACAATGAAAATACTTGAAGGGTGACCCCAATATTTCATCTTGACGCTTTTTGTAATATGAAAATCCATTTATGTATAGCCCTTTATAACACATAACATTCAATTTTGGTTTAAAGGTGAGGCATTTTATATTTTCAGTAACATTATTTTGTGCTTGAGATAGTTGACGTAAGACTTTATCTTCAAACTAGCTAATAAATGTCTTGTTATACTCTCTGGAAAGCCACATTGAATTGGCTCGAGGATATTTTGTCTTGATGAAATTGGTATGTTCGATGATATAGATACTCACTTTGTTGATGTTGTGTAGAAGATACAAGTATGCTTGTTCCCATATTTTATGATGGATTCCTTTCACTCATGCTCCCAAAGTCCATTTTTTGGAATAGTCCTCAATATTCTTGTCATTTATAGGAGGTTCATTACAAATATGAAGTCATTGAAAAAGTCCATAACCTCCATGGCCACATAACCCTCAATAATACTTCCTTTAGGCTAATAATGGTTTTGCACATCACCTTTACAAACACACATGTATTGTTCAAAAGGATACATCTAAACATAAGAAAAGTAGTCTTGACATTTTCACTTCCCTAGTCAAATGGACAAGATGTACCATGATACAAAGAATAAAGGAGGAAATACATATCAAGCTAGTACATGATAACAACCACTTCTCTTTACAACTTATCGAGATTCTCAAGATCAATAATTTTGCTACAATAGAGTGTTGAAGAAAAAACAAAGCCTGGTGATTGCAAACCTTACATGCTTTGGAAGTATAGACTGAATTTCCACAAGTATTATTTGTTACATTAGAGTTTGACAATCATGAGGTTTAAGACCTATCAACTTTAAATACTTCATTGATACCAATCTATCAATATTGGAAGAGTATCCCTGTTGTACCTTACATTAAGCAAGCACTCACAAAATATTTCTTCTCCTTTTAGACAATGTGTAACAAGTAGGAGGTAAATTTGTTTTTCTATCACTACTAACAACTTTTGCTAATTCTTTCCTTATGTCCATTCCACATAGGTCCATTTTGGATAAAATATGGACCTCTTCTTCTATAAATTTTTTTCATTCTATGTGGTAATGATATACTATGATCTCTTACCTAATGCATTGATGAAGTCTTTTACACTTTCATAAACAACCTCCCCTGATATAGGTTTACAAGCACTCCGTTCCTCATTCGATCCATTAAATGCTTTGCGCAACCTTCGGTAAGTTCAAACTTTTGTAAGAACCCTTTAATGACCAAGATATAAAGTCTTGCCTCCATATTTTCGTCATATGAATAAGTGTTCTATACACATATAGTGCATGCTTTGGATCCTTTTACACTTTATCTAGACAAATTCCCATATGTTGGAAAGTCATTGATGGTGCTAAAAAACATAGAATGCAAATGAAGTGTCTCTCTATGTGAAGCGTCATAGGTCATCACACCTTCTCCCCAGAGTTCCTTTAATTCAAAAATCAGAGGTTCAAGATAAACATCGATATCATTATAGGTTGCTTAGGGCACGATATCAACAATGACAACAAGATGCACTTATTTTTTGTACAAAGCTAGGGAGGAAGACTGTATATAAAAATCATAACATGCCAAGTGCTATGTTGGTTGCTCGATGTGCTGTATGGATTCATCTCATCTTTACAAAGCACAAGTCTTAGATTCCTAGCTTCTTCACCAAATTTAGGGTACAATAAATCAATCTTTTTTCATTATGAGGAATCAGACGCATGTCATAAGATCACATCATTATTTTACTTTACCTCTGCATGCCACCTTAAATTCTTTGCATCCATGGTATTGGCAAACAAATGTTGAAATTGTGGTATTATATGTATATACCACACCACCATGGTATTATAGGTATATACCACCTTGATGCCCTACATTTTGAACAATCTTTCAAATTGACATAGTCCTTTTGAAATAACACATAGGCATTCAGGCATGCATGTATCTTCTCAACCTTCATTCCCATTCGGCACAACATTTTATTTAATTTGTATGTTGAGATTGGAAGCTCACTACTTTCAGGAAGAATTTCTTTTAACAAAGACAACAATGACGTGAAGCTTTTATTTCTCCATCTATTATTAACCTTCAGAGTATACAATCTCAACATAGCACTCAACTTCATAAATTAGTACAAACTAAGTATGGCAGTCTCTTAGCATCATGCACAATGTTTTTAAATAAGGAAGCTGGAATGGTGTGATCTACCCCCAACTATCTAGCATCACCTCAACCATGTCTATAGGGATCAAGTCATTCATATCTACATCATCGGTGACAATTTCTTCTTCAACACAAGTACTATTATCGACATTACTAATCGGGTCATTCATATCTATATCATACATAGTAGAACCTATCTCTAGGTCATTTCCTATGTTCCTCCACCAATCTTATATATTGATCAAGACATCGATTTGGAATGGACATCCATGATATATCCATTCTATGATAATTGAGAAAATAAGTGTTAGGATTTAGGTTTAACTGGTTTAGGATTTAGGGTTTACATGATTAGGGTTTAGAAATAAGAGTTTACAAATGGGGGTTTATCGTTAAGGGTTTAGAGATAAGGGTTTACATATTAGGGTTTAGGATTCAAATATTAGGATTTAGGGTTTATGGTTTACAAATTAGGGTTTAGAATTCAGTAAAGAATGTGTTTACCACCTATCCCATTCTTGAACACCTAATCTCACTGATGTAGATGGGCAAATATCCACCTACATATGTACTTAGTGAACAAATAGGGGAATGGTAATGAAACATATGAAAACCGAATACACATTATACAATTACATCGTAAGTGAGATTAAGTGTTCAAGAATAGTCCCAGAATGAGTACAATTCAAGATTTACTCCTGATGTGTACATATCAGACAGGTTTCTAGGCAAAAAAATATATGTCCAAAATTAAGGTTTACAATTCATATCAATTCAGTGTATATACAAGCCTAGCAAAAGAAGATATTTGTCTAAATTAAGGTTTACAATTTTGAGTTTAGGTAAATACATAACAATTGTAGTCTATAACAAGTTAGTTTAGGTCATTCATATCAATGCAGTATAATTTATTCTCAAGTATGATTATGTATCCATACAACATTCAAATTGAACAATGCAACCAAATATACAAACACTAATACATGAATTTCAATTATAAGTGAAATTTATACAAGTATAATTTCTCAAATTGATATCAATTTAGGTATTAAAACTCTAGTTATATTTCATCAAATTACAAAAACAGTTTTACCTAACATAGTAATTACATTTAATCAAATTATGTAGAAAATGTAGCTAAAATAATAACATATCAAGCACTAGAGTTTTAATCCATTGAATCCAGTTTCTATATTTGACTTTGTTACTTGTATACAGATCCATAAAAATAGAACAAGAGATGGGCTTTAGGATCTTTGTACCTCTTGATAGTGGGGTTGAGCTACTTCTATAGGAGAACAAGAACTAGGGGTTGCAATGGTAGGATTAGAGTAGAAGCTTTGGCAAGATCTAGTGGCAACAATAGAGACGACATCGAAGGTGGCGAGCACAGAAACTACCACAACACTATCAGCTAGCACTACAACCCCAACAATGACGGTCAGGAGGAAAGATGCGACGGTAGCAAGGATAACAACACTGACCACAACAACACTGACCATAGTAGCAACAATGATGAGGGTGGGGTTTAGCACATAGAGCAACGACAACGGTAGAGAGGTGAGACAAAATTGCTATAAAATAGAGATTGGGAGAAGTTTTTTTATGCAGTTGTTATTAAGTTATCCATGGTCATCAGTTGTCTACAAAAACTGACAACGAAGAGGATATTCATCGGTTGACATGATGAAATCGACACCTAAGCTAGTGATATAGCCATTAGTTTACTGTAAAAAATGGATGCATAAGGCCATTATCTAATCCAAAAGAATCATCCTGAGTAGGGCCTGATTCATCAATTTGTCACCAGAAACCAACACTGACCTTGTTACTTAAACATCAATTCTTCATAAAAAACTGATGCACAAGGCCATTACTTCAACAAAAAAATGTCATGAGTAGTGCCTACATCGTCGATTTTTTCTACCATAACCGACACCATAGTGCAATTTAGGGGGAACACTTTTTTGTAACGATGTGACGCAAACCCTCCGATGTCGGTTGCTTGACATAATACCTACACCGATTGTGCAATTTTTGTAGTTTTTCACGCAAATCAATTTTAGTTCTGCGGATAAATAACCGATGCCTTAAGTATTTCAGAGGCAAATTTTATTTTGCACGAAGTGTTTTTCGTCAGTTTCCAGACAACCAATGTTTATCTTGAGATTATTGGAGGAAAATATTTTTTCCTGAAAAATTATATTTCGACATCAATATTGTACAAATGTAACTGACATTAAAGAAAAAGTGGTACTTGTGTCTTTTCTAAATCAGCATGCCTTGATCAATGGTGATGTGCATTCTAGCGAATCGACGTTGTTTGATCTATAGTGTCATTTTTTCAATGGAATTGATGTCAAGAAAAGTGACATTAGAGGTCAGAAATGTACTAGTGCGTACATTTGCCTTCTTCTCGCCGTGTTCCTTCAGCGTTTGTCTCTCCCTTCGGGGTTTAGGTGTCTCTCCTTTCGTGAGAGTGACGAGATCCCTGGTTGGTCTCGTTTTTTCCTCAGGTTCTTTGCTGCTCGAGTCGTGCCATGGATGGTAGAGTCAACAATCGGACGAAATCTCGGTCGGGTTCATGCTTAATGTCGCTGCCTTATGCTCAAGTTGAAGGTATCTCTCACAATAGCTGCTTTGGTCAGCCACGAAGAAGAGAGTTCTATGCAGAAGTGTTTCAATCTCATTCCAATATGAGTGGTAGTGGTGTTAGATCTATGTTCTTGACTGATGTAGGTTTCTTCTGGTTGTACTTCTCTACTTGTAGATGCCGTATGGCTTGAGTAATGAATAAATCTGTTTGTTGTAAAAAAAAACATAAAAAAAACTTGTAGGCTTAAAGAATACAAGGTTTTAAAAAAAGTAATATAAAAACACAAGAGACTAGGAGTGGTTATATTTTAGTTTAGTTTAGTTTAGTTTATCACCAAAACTACAACCCAAACCATACATATTGGTTTGTAAAATTTCAAACTAAACTGAATTGGTAACTACTCCAAAGCCAAATTAAACTGGACTATTTATTTTATGATTTGGTTCAGTTTAGTTTTGTTCCAAACTAATTAATGAAATGACAAATATTTTTAGTATGTTTATATGAATATTTGAACCATTTTTTTATCATCTAAATCAGTGTATTTATCATGATAACAAACTTCAAATAAAAGACATTGTTTAAATTTGGTAATATAAGAACACATTTATAAACTATAGGTGGAAAGTGTCTAACTCACTTCAAATATGTATGCTTCATACCACATAGTCTAGAATTTTATAAGCCTTAATATCAATTATATACCATTAACTTTACATATCAACATGTAGATACTTACAAAGTATCATAACATTTAGTTTAATAATATATAGATATTTGTATTGGTTCAGTTTGGCTTGGTTGAACTGCACCCTCAAACTAAAGGAAATCATTGTTTAATGTTTTGAACTGTTTGGGAACCAAACCAAGCTATTCTCCCATGTAAAACCAAACTAGACTGGTTGGTTTGGTTTGGGTTGGTTGAGTTTAATGGTTTGGTTTCATTTCTTGCCCAACCCTACAAGAGATGAAACAAAAATTAGTAATATCAAATTGTTAAAACAAGCATACTTTATCTATGAATTTGATTATACTCGAGAGGTCATAACCACTAGGGCCAATGTCAAGTTCAACATCCCACAGGGTAGGTCCAAACGAATAATGACCACTTGAGGAACACCAAGATACACTCCAAAATGTGGACTTACTCCAAGACACATGAAAATGCATTTGAACTTGTGCCCTAATCCTAATATAGAGGTAGGTACAAGGTTGTGTCCTTATCCCAAGATATAGGCAGGTGAATGATAATTGCATATTCATCCTAGTTTTAGCTGCATTATTAGTCTAGTTTAGCATCCAAATCTCTTAAATTTCACTAGAATAACTTTGTTTCAATCCACTTATGGTTTTATGTTAATTTGTAGGAATTTGATACTTTTCTTGACTCCCTTTGTAGTTTTTGAATTCTATCACTCTGCAACAAGTTTTCCTAGGGGGTATCACTACCCTTCAGTATGCGGGAGTTGAGAGGAGGATGTGTCTCGCGGGGTGCGGAGTAGCGCCCCAGATCGAAATAGATTTTGAGGCACTTCCAGAAGGAAGATCGATCAACAATTTTTGTGTCTAAGGCCAAAATCAACCCATCGATCAACCTGGAAAATGACCTTAAAATATTGTTAGTTATCAACCCATAGACTTCAATGCTCGATAGCTCCATCAAGCATCAAGTCGATGACGCATCAACCCACATGGTCAACATTTAGGAAGTTAATAATCAAGCACATCGACGACTAAGGTCAATGACCCATCGACCTCTCTCCTTCAAAAACATCATCGATATGTAGTTGACAAGAAATATGGCCGTCGACCTATTATTGTCGACACTCAGGTTGATGACCAAAACTGCCATAGACCTTCAGGACCAAAGGTATCAACCAACACCCATCAACCCAGTCCACCGATCAATCATGTCATCGACCCTCAAGTTGATGGCCCATCGACCCTCAAGATCAATGAATGGAAGCCCAAGAGTCATGAGACATTAGTCGAAAACCAATGATCAATGTTCATGGGGAGTGCAAGTGGTCAACAACATGACCCTATAAATAGATCGAGAGCCTCAGTTTAAGGCATCTTAGAATTCTAGAGACAGAACATGATGAAAGGATGACGTTAGGATCACAGTGAAGTCTAGGCCCATCGACCAAGCTAGTTCCATCAACCTAGCTTGGCCATCAAAATACAGACTAGGTGGCTCCTATCGACCTCTGCCACTCCAGGCCATCAACCTCCAATGTGTCGACCTCGATATTGTCCTCACCAAGTTCATGGCCATCGACCTCCCTCTTTGGGTGACTGATATCTTCATTGAGATGTTGGCATCCACCTACTTCAACTACAAGCTAGGGTTAGTCCCTAGAAGAGAGAATGAAGGAATCTTGCCGTCGAACACCAGGTCGAGCTTCTTCTACTACTATCATGAATGTCATCGTGTCCTATTTTTCTGCTAGTGATATTAAACTCCCATATCAAGGGAGTAGTCTTTACACTTGGTTGTGAGGATCAACCCCACTACTTATTTGTTGTAATTTCATTCATATTATAATGCTTGTATGAACTCATTTAGTTCCTAGTTAATATTTTATCGCATGTCTTGTGGATTTATCACCCACTATGTGTGATTTATTATAATCTTATACCATGAGAACTTCAATGTTTAATATTTGAATACCGATTAGTTTATGTTGATACCCTGACAATAACTTATGACCGGAAGTCTTTGGAGTAATGAATATAGGATCTGTAAGTAGCGAGACATCGATCTTATAAGTATATCTACTCATGTAAGTTTTTAACATTGAAAGGGAAAACTTGCATAACTCCAATTATATCTTCATACATGTTTGGATTTTAATGAATGCATAGATTCAAGTAGTGGTGGTGAAACCCAACTCCACCATAGTGTTTCCATAAATTGATAACTAGAATCTTAATATAGGTCTTTTATTTCTTGCAACCCTAGTTAATTAACCAAACTCAAACTTTATGATAAATAGTAGCTCTTGATAGGTTTCTTTGATCATATAATTCTTAAACAAGTTGTCCTTTGGGATTCGATCCTCAACTGTACTTCAATAAGATTCGTCAACTTGTGGGTGACATTATTGCATGTTAGTTTTGGTAAACTCTAGGAATTCTATTCCCCATGAATTTTTGATGTGATAATATCCACATTAGTGAAGCTGAGAACAAAGTTTCATATAATTAAAATTTATCTTATGTTTTAGATTTTGTCAAAGCAAATATAATAAATACAAAGTACCAATCATTAGAGAACAAAGTATCTCAAACTAGAAGAATATAAAACCATAGGGACTCATACACATGATATATAACAAGAAATATCAATTTAAAGGTCAATATGAGGATAAAGCTTACGTTTGAGATTAAAGTATATATCTTGTAAAATGTCAAAAAATGATTATCAAGTTCTGGCACATAAAGTAGTACAAATGCATCGAAATAAGGATTTCAACATTTAGGGGTCAAAAGGACAAGATTTAGGTTTTTAAGCCTCATTAATGAACTTAGGTGTGATATTAAATCCATGATCAAGATTCAATAATTTTAGGATATAAAATACTAGCATCATTTTCCAATGTCATTTTCAGCAACATATCCAAGGGGTGGTCCACACCTAGTTCATAATAGGAGTTAAACCTAAATCATAAGAAAATGGTTAAGTTGTCATTTCTAGGTCAATATTCAATTATGGATTCCATAAGATGATCCAATATATTTTTTAAGATTTTATAAAGAGAAATAATAAGATTTGATCATTCTTAGAATCAACTTCACATGATTTGGGTTCAATATATTTGATAGAATTTCATATTATTTCATGAGAAAAAGCATCAAATATTAAAATAGTGAGTATATATATGCCCATTAAACATCATGACTAGATTTAGGGTTGCAAGTAACCAAAAATTTTATTGAGAGGATTAGTTCTAAATATTTGGAGTTATAATTTTGACGTTTGATCATTTAACATATTCAAATATGGGAACAATGTAAGATTTAGAGTATTCTATGAATTAGAATGAGAACTATGCTGTGAAAGTTTGTTATGTTGGATTCATCTCATCTTTCTAATAAAACATGACTATACATATTATATATTTTGATGTTCCTAACATATCAATGACTAACATAAGATAAGACTAATTTCCCTAGATTAATACCTTGTGAAGGAGTCTATGAGTGGGCCTTCTTCACCTGGTCAGGCCTCAGTCTATTTGTGTTAACGGTCTCTCTTCCTCATCTTGTCCCTTTTAGGATCTTGAGGGAGAGGAGGCCATTCAGATCACTGTCGTTGATCCTAGTTAAAAGATGAATCGTTCTAGATCGAAATGCCATTAGTCATCACCCTCGTTAAATAGCAACAAGCACATTGCAAATGGGTTGCATCTACATGGCCATTGGAGAGGGAGTGGTGAGAGAGGAAGAGGTCAAGGTAGAGCCCATAAACTATATGGGGGTGCCCAAGCATATCTCACAAAGTTTAAGTCATCCTCAATTTTTCTGAGGGGGTTTAAGAGAGAAGGGGAAGGATGGTAGACGTCAATGGAGGGGGAATTGGAGGTTGAATATTTGTAGGGGGAATATGAGGGTTTAGGGAATGAATCGTGGAGGTGGCACTAGGGAGATTGGTGGGCTTTTATGAGAAAAAGGTTAGGTTTACACCTCTATAGGGTTTCCACCTTGACTTCATGAGAGGGAGTACAAATTGCTTTTTTGCAACTTTGTGCCTGGTCTCTAAAATATGAAAACCTATTTATGGAAAAAAACTTTTCATCATAAGGAATTAAATAGGATAGAAATCATGGAGAGAGTATGAGAGACGAGGTGAGTGAAGGAGGGAGAAAATTCCAAGCTATAGTGTGGACTTTCCCAAACCAATTACAAGTTTAAAGACTCTGCTTAGCCATCAATTAAGTGAGTCACTCCCAAGAAGGAAACAAGGAATCTTCAATAAAACTCATGGGGTTAATAAATCTAAAGTTCAAAAAAGTAAACTTCATTCGAATTTCCTCTCTTTCAAAAACTAATATCTCCTATATCTTAACTCTAAATGAGACAAAATTCTAGATAAAGCTTTATATCCAAGAAATATGCATCCTGGTCTAAAATAAGACCAAAACAAGTTTGGACCATTCAAATAAATTGTATACCAAATCGTCCTTAGAATACATTTATTTCTATAATTATTCAAGAAACTTACTATTGTCTTTCAATCTTCCAAAGCTTTACTTTATGATCATAATGTCATTGAATTTGTCAACAAGACATAATGATCCAATAAATTCACCTGAATCATTCATAATACTTGGATTTTCTTAAATGTGTCACAAAAACTCCTCAAGTCACACTACTTCCATTATTATTTTTTAAATATAATGGCACAAGAAATATATTTTTTATTCAAGAATGAAGTAGGGCCAAAACAAGGAATATTTAGTACAAGGAAAGATGCATAAGTGAATTGAGAAATTAATTGTGACAAAGTAGTTCATCACAAAGGATCAACCTTCTCATGCGAAGGTATATAGTTAATCATATTCTTACAACAAACTACTATAGAAAATTTTGTGAACAATCTTTTAACATGAAGAAAATACTAGAAAACTAAAAAATGCATAATAATCCATATTTCAAAAAGATCTATAAATATTACAAAAATTACAACATGATAATGGCAAGGGAAAGTTAGTATTTTTATTTTAGGTCTGCACTTAATAGAAAGGTGGAATTCTACAATTTTCCAACATGTAGCACGTAGTCAATAAAAATGTCATTTTAAATAAGAACATATGTATGCAACATTTTAGAAGAAATAAGGCTAGGATTTCCAATTTAAATCAATATTCAAAAGAAAGGAAGGTAAGAAATCTCCTAGTTCCTCATTACCCAACCCAAAACACCCATAAAAGTGAAATTATAAAGCATTTTAAAATTGTTTTGGGTTTCATGTAGGGTTTAAGGAAACATGTTTGTAGTATCACTTGCCTTTGAAATATTACAAGCTCTATCAAGGATGAGCACAACACAAGCACCAAAACATCACCCCCATCTAACCAATGTCTCCCATAACTTGATATAGCTTGAGATAAACCAAACAAGGTAGAAAGGAGAGATCTTTAGGAAAAATAGAGGCTTCCACCGTCATTTGTGAAGAACCCCTAAAAAGTAGGTATAAGAGATATGGTAAAAAATACAAGGATGACAATAGATGAAAATCTTAAACATTCTATGGCTGAAATAGACTCAAATATTTATCCTTATCCTCAGATTCTCCAAAGTACGCTAGATCTTTATCACAAGAACAAGCAAGGATAACAACCTTGAGATCATTGTCTCTCCAATTTACCAACATTCCAACACCTGGAGAGGTTGCAAATTAGTGCTAGGAATGAGAGAGTTATACATAGATAAGCTAATGGTGGTTAAAGTTTTATAACAATCCATAAATAGTTAGGCTCCAAAATTGGCCAAAACAACAACTATCCACCCACATTGGGTACCCCAAATCATGCATCGGTCAAGGCTAAAACATGCATTTGGTGTTAAGATCCCATTAACTGATGGGCCTACATCTTCTAATTAGAATCCACATCAGGTGATGCCTTGATATGAATGATGTGACCCCATCAACTAATGACCTAGCTTGTGCATGGCACTTGCATTAGATGACGTCTTGGCTCACTCGGGACATGCATTGAGCCAGTTGCCTCTACTTTATGTGATTACTATAAGACAAAAACCAACACATACACCATACCCAATCCCTTTCATTGGTCTTGAAGCATCACTACGCTTGGGATAAAAAAGGTTCCCTAGTCCACACACTCTATATAAAGTGGCCCACAAATGCTCATGCTTTGAATGTAGTATAGGAATGTGGCAAGTAAGGGTCAAATCCACTGGGAGAGATTGGGGCAATAGTGCTCAATGTTTTTGTACTAGATTCCTAAAGAAATGTTTAGGTTTTTTAGGGATTATGGATTGGTTTATATTAGACTAAGTGTACATGCAAGATAGGAAAGCACGAATTTAACCTAGATTAACACTAAAATTAGGAAAAGATAAAAATCACTCTAAGAAAACAACTAGAGAGAAGAAGAAACTTAACACTGCACTAGCAAGTGAAATCATCATTAGAAACTAAGAGGAGTAATGATTGAAGTAAGGAAAATTAACACAACTAACATACTTACCATCTAAAACTTAACAAAGACAATAATATACAAGAACCAATTATCTAGGAAATACTAACTAGTATATGTAAGCAATTAACGAACTAAGCAATAGAGGATCTAACAGTTAGTTATTGTTTCAATAAAAATTAAGGGTAGTGTGTAGTTTGGAGGTATGTTAGAAACCAACTATGTATTGGGGTTCACATTCATGAATACATCTAATAGTAGTTTGGTAAAATCAAATGACCATAGGAAGATGAGTTTAATAGTCCTACTCTTCTAGATGTCCATGGTGGCATAGGGTGTGTACATGATAACTAGTCCCTATCACCTTCTATACAACATTATAAGGATCAATTTTCTAGGAGATAGGTAAGATTTGGCCTAGATCAACCCAATTCTAGTTAGTCAACATGGTTCTCCTTACCTAATTGATGTCATGGGGTGCTATAAATGATAGGAGGAGGGCATTTCACCCCCTATTATCCCCTATGAAAGCTCTAATTATACTTATTTCAAAGAGAGAGGGGAGATCCACACATAGAGAATTATCTCTTAGACCTATGGTCAGTTTAATAGGGTGATATTGGGAAAGAAAGGAAAAACTAGACAAGGTTCCTCTAGGGAACTTGGTGGTTTACATCTCAAAATGCCCATAATCACTCTTTTGTCAATACCATAGGTGGTTCCATAGATCAAACATCCAAACAAAGAGGTAGCGAGAGATAATAATCTTAACATTGCACTAATAACATTATATAATATTTTACATGAACACTACTCAATTATATGGTATAATCCTAACATAAATCCCCCCAAACACCAAACTAAGGGGACTTAGCTACATAGAATCAAAGAAAGAACAATATAATTTGAGAAGATAGAGAGTAAGTCCATGGATTTCATTGGAGAGGCCTTCTCATTCAATTCCATCAGTTGCTAGCTCAAGCTCCTCCTCTGAAAAGGTGGAATGGCAAGAAAGTGGAAGTGAAATGGAAAAAACCATAGAAAACAATCACTTTGGGTGATAGGTGATAAATGGGAGAGATAATGGGGTAGGTATGAGTTAGGTGGTAGATATATATGCCCAAAATATCCAACACTTTACCCCCATTGCCACTAAGGATTTTATGGGGGTCTAGGGTTAAGAGGGACAAAACGGGAAGATTAGTGTAAAAGTAGGCTAGGTTATAAGGGTAGAATGATCATGGTAGCCACCAAAGTCATGGTGGTACGGGGTTGGAATGGTGGTGGCTATTTAGAATGGTTATCTGCATTTGGTGGTCGAAATCAGGCTTGTAAGTGGAAATGTATGCTTGTGGCAATGTCGTGGTGGGTACCACAACTATGGTGACATGAAGGTGGAATAGGAATGGTAAGTAGCATGACCATAGTGTCCAACACGACCCATTATTTCAACTGTATGAGATCCTTGTGATTGGATCCTATTTAGCATGGATGTGGTGGAGTACCACATCCATTTGGAGGTTTCCTCTTACACTTGAGTTCTTCATTTGGCAATCCATGGAGCTTTCTACCTAACCTCAATATTTGATTACTTGGGGTAGGTTTGGGTGTTACTGGTTTCATTTTGAACTTCTATAAGCCTTCAAAAGCCCTAGATTCAACCCCTTTCTCTTACTTCCATAAATTAATGGTCAAATTGCCTATAAACATGCAATAAGAATCCATAAATGTATTTGAAAATAAATGTAATTGGTGGGAAAGCATGAATTATGAAACATCTAGAAATGAATAATGGGAAAAAAGACACAAGATGGAGATCAAATCTTGGTCTCCATCACCACCCCAATCTTAAAACATATTTTTCCTCAAGAATGCTCCAACTAAATGTCTCTTTCCAATTTTAAACAAGTAAGACCAGCCAAATTCCACGAGAACATAATTATTGACTAAATTAGTTCAAGAATGCATTTATATGTATGATACACTTCTCTTATCTACTCTATTGAAAATTTCAATAAAAGCACATAGCATTAAGACTTCCCACATAGGGTACCATAAGTCATGAAAGTGATGCAGTATTCACAAAGCCCAGGGTAAACCATTTCACATTTAGAATTTAGCACATCATCTAGGAATATTTTTATAGCTTTCATGCATCCAACCTTATAATACAACACACCCTAATTGACCTACTTATCAAGGTATGGAGCATGGGGTCTAGGTTTAATGTTTCCTATATCATAGCCATGCAAATAGAATAAGAGGGTTGTAGAAAAAGGTTGGAGTGATATTATATATAACACTCATCTTTTATATTCTTTATTTAGGAGGTATTACATGGCAGCATCTTTTTTTGTAGTTCCATTTTTCTTTTGTCACTTGTGAAATATGGTGGTAGAAAGAAGTGAAGGCAAGGAAGGGTTGGCCACCACAATATCATGGAGGATGGCCAAGGATTACTTTTTGGTGCTTTTTAGCATCTTTTTATGAGTAGAGGTAGGAAGTGATGGAGGAATGGGGGATCAAAAGAGAGGGGTCCAATGTTGTGGATCTCCATATAAGGCCCCATGCATGAAAACTATGTGAACCATTTATCACAAGAAAATAAATAAACCACGATGAATGAGAAAATATGGTAAACTGGATTATTTTCAAAAGAATTGATTAAACCTAATGTCTACAGCTTGCTTCAATTTCATTTCAGCCAAACAGTCTAATATTTCAGAGGAGAAGTGGAAAACATGTATCAATTCAAAACATGTGATCACTTTGCAATAATCAAGTCTTCTTGTGAGTGCACTTATCATAGGTATCTCAATTCCATCAAGCTAGGGCACCTTTTAGGGAAAAATATTTTAAACTTGAATAGATATGAAGAAATCAAGATCTAATTACAAAGCATAAAAGAATGACAAAGGAAATGTAGCTAATGAAAAATATTGGGTACATAGATAATATTCCATTATTAAACTTACAAGATAAGTACATGAATGCTTTTCTAGAAGCATGGGCAACAAACTGGGCTGTCAAGCCTTTTAGGATGGTGAAACTTATGGATCTAAATACAAAATTATTGAATGCAGATGAATGCATCATAAGTTCCTATTGGTTATGTGTTGGATGCGCTTAAGAAGAGAAACGACATCGTCAGCAAGTGCCCCAAAGGTATCAAAATTGACAGGTAGGAAATAACGGTGATTTGCCACACAAGCTACTCCATGCTTATGAGCCTTCCTTAATGTAGCATCAAAGGTTGCTTGGCCTTCTTTAAAATTATTTGATAGGACACATGTCAAGGGGGAAACTCCATTGATGTCAATGCATGTGTGTCTTCCATCTGTCCAATCAAATAATAAAATATCAACAGGTCGTTGGGAGTGAAGGTTATAAGACCTTGTGTCGAGGAAGGCCAACTATGGTTCCTTCATGACCTTTAACCTAGCACGAGAGACAACATCAAATAGAGTGTCATGAACGAAGTCATGATGAAACTTGTAACCAGGCTTTGTGTGGCAATGAACAACATGATCTCTAAAGCATCGAGGTTTGTAGTGTTGCAAAGAGTGCATTGTTCATCACCGAGGTACAAGGGGATAATGAATGGATAATAGAGGATAGCTTGATACTCAATAAGTGACATAGACAGGACAAAGCCATCAATGGGAACTGCAAGAAGGAAGTCTTGTCCATGGGTGCCTCATAGAGAAATAAGAATAGCTTGGTGTTGTAGGGATACACCACTTGTAGTAAATTGTTGGATGATTGATTTATAGTAAGAATCCACAAAAATAGATTGGTTCTTTGGGGTGGCAGAAAATTTAAAAACTATATGAAAAATGTTATGGCATGGAAGGGAAAAACTACATGAAACATGTGATGACAAATGGAAAATAAAAAAATTACATGAAACATATGATGGCATGGAAGGGTAAAACTATAAATAATTTAAAAATTATGCAAAATGTAAGGAAATCAAATACATGTCATGTGATGATGCAAATAAGCGTGGGGTAGTCAAATAATTGATCACATCAAGAAAAAATTATAAAAAATTAAAAAAATTAAATAAATAATAGGGTTAAGAATAATAAACTCTACTATAGACCCTCAACTCAATGCAAACATTAGTTGACAAAAAATAAGAAATAGGGATAACTGAGAAAATGTAACAAGTTCATTAAAGCTATTTAATCTTCTGAAGGATCACAGGAAAGAGAAATTTATCAAATCTATTTACTTGAAAGATCTAACTTTGAGATAAGAATTATGGTCATACAATAAGAATAATGAAAAATATGAAAATCAATGATGTAGATGATGGCATCATCGTGTTCTTATATATGATATGTTATATGTTTCATTAGAGGTAAATTGATCCATAAGTAATAACGTCAAAGATATAAAAGGAAAAGTGAAGGAAATGACAATGGTTTTCTTCACACACAACAACACGCCTACAAACTTTATGTGTAGCCGCAATATAAGCTTCCCTACTTGCCTTAAATTATTTGAAATATCCCCAATCAATGGAAATAAATCAGAAAAGTAATATACAAATGATAAGCTCATACAAAAACTTCTAATGAAAAGAATTTGAGGAGTGAGAACTATTAATTTGTCAAATATTATTACTTATTAGCTATTACATTTTTTAGATACAAAAATATATTAAAGATTTTTTTTAAATACCTCAAAATTTGGGAATTTTAGATCTAATCCAATAATATGATATGAAAATAAAATTTGAGAAATAAATGATATATTATGACCTTGGTTGAAGCATGTAAGATCTAGACTTATATTAAATATCCATTCTATGTAATTTTGAACATATGCATCAATATGAGGCTTCAATTGAGATAATATGATGATAAAAGCCTTAATTTCATAATAAAGGATATACTAAAGTCTATGGACTCTATAGAAGGCCAATGTATGGCCCATGGCCCTAGAGACAACACAAACCTAGTTGTATTGATTAGAGTGTATAGATGGATTCTAGGGATACAAATTTTGGAATCCACTATGCCGTGATCATATTAAATAGAATGGATAACTTTTATTGAAGGATAAAGACATTATGATTATCAACGAATTTTGAAGATATTACCATATATTTGGTGATCTAGATAATTATCAAAGTTATTATCTACTACTAACATGATCTAGATAATTTTGAAGTGATTAACGAATTAGTTTACATCTATCTCTTACCTAATAGAGGATAAGAGAAATATAAAGATAATCATAAAAGTTGGTACTAAAAGGAGTTATGACCAAAGTTAAATAATACCTCCCTAATTTGTTTATCTAAAAGAAAAATATAAGTGAAAAAGTAGATAGTCCACCTATATCTGGACTCTAGATCTAGGTTTGAACACGAGTTGGGCTCATCTTCCCTACTCAGTCTCTGAACCAACCTTTGTGGAATAGTAGCCAAAGTTTCCCCAATCTCTCTCCCCCTATATAGACCTTGATAGGTTGTAATAACCTAATCTTTTCTTCACAGGGTAGATCCAAATCCAACAAAAATCCCCAGTACCATGATCTCCTCATGGAGAGATAAATCTAGATTTTAGGAAAATCTTGTCTGTTGAGGCAATCCTCTTGCTCGTTCTACTGATTCCCCTATCTATATACTTCTAGATGCCCCAACGTAGGGACAAGATATATAAAGCCTCAATTTCGTACAAAAACCCTCCACTACATCTTCCTAGTAGAATTTGTTCAGTGGAAACCCAAGACAACAATTTTCTTCCCCAAAGGAAAGAGATAGGTTCCTCATGCATACACCTTCGTGGGATTATGGAAAGACTCTAATAGAATTTCCCAGGAACAAGACTCCAAGAAAAGAGTGGTGATGGATTGTGATCTCAAACTAAAAATGGTGTGTAGAGGGGTCACATTCATATCTTAGTAGTGCATGAGCTTTGTTATTCTTATGTGACGAAGACTCGACCCTAAAAACACTCCAAGTCTAGGTAAAATTCTAGCACCATAGGTTCTTCCTCTACACCCCATTTCCCTTCCAAACCAATATAGTTGGAAGGCTCCATGATCAGCTATGGCAACTTCAATGGGCATATCAAAGTGCAGTAGAGGGCAACAAATCTAGATTTGGCTTCAAATTATGTAGACAAGGGTTGGGAACAAAGTAAATGCTAAATTTTATTTCCATGGCAGGGAGGTGGGGACCACACATGAGGAAGAAGAATCTCAAAGGTGAAATGGCCTTAATACCCACACCTTGTGACAATATCAAAGTCACAACAAAAGGGTAATAAGGTCTTTGGATCTCTTTTAATAAGCCGTCCACAAGGGTTATCCACTCGTATGTGCTAATATGGAATTCTTCCATTGGTCCACATAGAATTTATTTGAGTTAAATGCATAAAATAGACTGTAGCTCAGATGATATTAAAAGTATATACCAAGTAACCTATAACAAAATCCAAATAACATGCATTCAATGCCTAATTATGATCGTAGCTCAATAGTTATAGATAATTCATGGATATAAGGTGATTATTACATGTAAACTCTATATTTAATGAGGAACATGTTCAATTCATCAAACACATTTTCCTTGTGATATAAACTGATATTTTTGAACATTAAATGAGTGACCAAGGTCTCAATCAGATTAGGATGATAATGATGTTCAATTAGGGTTCCTAAGTCATTAGACCATATACATGTCCATCAGGGTTTTGAGACCTAACCCTAGAATCAACCCTAAACAAAGACTCAAAGGATCTAGACCTAAACGTGACCTTGATACAAATCATGTGACTACACAGTGACACCCTAGTGTTGAACGTACTTTCATATCATGTTGATTGCTTGGATCTGCATTGTGGATTTCGTATAGCATGCAACTTGAGGTACTTCAAGTATTTTTCATGATGTCTTCAGTTATGGTAAATATTGGATCATATCTTCTTCTGATGAACTTCCAAATGATTTTTGAAGTACTGAATACTATGAAAACATATTGTTTGTTTATTTTAATCCCATTTCATTATATTGCCTATGTGTATATATGAACACCATTATAATAAATTGAATCCAGGGGTATACCTACTAAGGGGTAGTCCATATGAGTCCAATGATGGATACAGAAGTGAATACACCCAAAGTGGCATGACTAGCATGAGTTATAATATTCAAATGAATATACAAGTGCATATGTGCAGTTATCTAATTGATGAGCAATATATGTTGATAACACTTTTCTATGCCCCCACAACATATAATATTGCAATATACTAATCCATATTTGTTTGTCCGCATTTTAGGCCCCCACAACATATAATATTGCAATATACTAATCCATATTTGCTTTTACGCATTTTAGGGAGATGACATATGTAGAGATTGAAGATATGGAGATTTAGATGAACACATTAATGATCTTAAAGTTAATGTCACAAATGGAGATTTAGATTAATACATTGAAAATCTTAAAGTTAATGTCACAAGGAGGAATAAATGGATAGTAATCTCTTTCCATGTAGTATATCTATTCATGTAGTTCCTCTTCACTTAGGAAATAATGTAAAATTCTATGAAGGAGAAATTACCATACTTTTGTATCTAACAATGTTTTTGAATGATTTTTTTTGTTATTTCGTAAGTATGGATCCTAGAAAAATGGGATTATGATCCTTATCTATAACCTTCAATGATGGGAAATTGTGGAAGGAGGTCATGACGATCAGTGTCAGCTCCTAGACTTACCCCATAACTTATAATAACTAATAGTTTCACTTATTCCATAGAGACATTAGGGAAAGACTAGGGCATTATCCAACAAAAAATGGTGTCTAAAAAGGAACACAAACCTACTGGACTGGCAAAACTTTCCTCTACCCCACTAATCAGTAAATGAGGACTCTTGGGCCCTATGAATCCCATCTAGCCAAAGTTTAAGGTTTTTGCCTAAAGTAAAATAACTATAGGTACTCTTATCTTAAATTTCATTCTTCTCATTTATTTACTTTAGTAACCTCAAACTTGACTTATCTCCCCATCTTGAGTTAGGGTTTTAGAAAGAAATAGGATTAAGTAATTTCTATCTATTTAAGTGCATATAATGAAATGAATATGGAATATGTGACATGAAATTTATGTCTCTTATGTGAGGGTAAACCCTAAAGAGTCCTAGCGATGGGTTGAGATACCCAATCTGTTCATGAAGGACTTTAGTTGGGATAACCTAGTAGGTTATGAAAACCTAAGTGGATTAAAGGATGAATAAAGGAGAGAGAAAATCCAAGTCAGTTGGAGTAATCTAGTTTTGGTACCATAAATTAGATACCAAGAGTTTCCTGTGCATGCAAGTACGTAAAGTAACAACATTCATGCAATCAAGATACAAATAATAGGTTTTGCATATACATGAAACATAGGAAGACGATGGTTACATAAGGATAAAATTATTAACCTCATCTCACCTTTTAGGGATAGTGTTTAAACTTGGGATGGATCAACCCTAGAATGGAAAAGACTTATAAAGGAAAGATAACCCTAAACCTATGGGTTTAGGCTGACTCTAGAGAGCCTAATCTCGTATTAAAATCCAAGAAGGAAGCCTAAAATAGGACCTTCCCTGTTAAATATGAGTTGACTAACCTTTTCTAATGAATTGAGGTAACCTTAGACATCCTAAAGGACCAACTCTTAGAGATATGGGATATGATGGAATGATACGGGTGTAAGGAAAAATATCCCTTACCACTAGATAGTCATAATAAGATGTTTTCCGTAATATTGGAAAGAAAATACAATTTTTTGATATGAAAACCTCGGTGAGAGAAATCCCATGGTAAATATGTAATGGTAAGCAAAGTACATTGAAAGTAATGTAATAATGGTGCAACTAAGATATATAAGACCTATTTCCAAAAAGGTTGAATAAGAAGATTGTGCAATTGGCTTAATACATGGATGCAAAAATATACAAGAAAGAAAACTTTAATCAGACCAAGTGAAATGTGTAATGAAGGTTAACACATTGAAAGATATTATATAAAGGCATCTAAGTTATACATTATCGTTGGGTAGGAGAGTCATGGGAAGTATAACTATAATGATATTATATACCCTTCTCCTGAAACAAGGTATAAGTAATGAGATAATGATGGAATAAAGTTATAACATCTCAATGATTTTGAGGTCAGGTAGATCCCTAAGTAAACCCTAGGGTCAAGTAGGGATTCTTAAAGGTACATACATCCCAAAGGGTTGGGAGGTCATCAAGTCTTGAGTACATAAGGCTCATGGGGTTAGAAGAAAGCCATCCATGAGTACATAAGGCCCATGGATTTAGGAGAATGGCCACTCCATAAGTACATGAGGTTATAAGCATCATATTAAATACACTCCATAAGTACATATTGTCCTTGGGGTCAAGAGGAGATCGCTATAAAGGTAACTATACCCCTAGAGACTTTAAGGGAATGTCTAAGGCCAATGATACATGAAATGTAGAGTTTTGCATGTACTTAAGAATTCTGAGAACAACACTTTCCCCTTGGATTCATAAGATGTAAGGAAGTCATGGAGATAAAATGTATTCATGGTTTAGAGTCATTTATGAGAATGAGTAATTGAAAATTTTTATATCATGAGATAATCTGTGGATGCACCATCTCTATACACAAGAAAGGTGAACTTTGTACTTGGACAACAGCCAAATATTTACTTTACCTTAGTATAGTTGTGAGATATTGGGTAGTGACGTGTGTGCATACAATGTATACATGAGAATACCCTAAGTTGAAATTTATTATGTGAACTAGAGTATAGAGGTTTCCTCACCATATCACGAATATAGATGAATAATGATTAGTATGTTTGTGATTAAGGTGATAATACAGTCTCTAAGTAAAAATGTTATCGTCAAACGATAATATCATATCATGAATGAGGTTGTGCAACTATCATCTAGATAAATTTGGGATCCAACCTCATAGTATAAGTAATTTTCACCTTGATGAAAGTCATTAACAATTATCAATCTAAAAATTTCCCAAAGTAGGTTGTTGGACCTATAATGAATGAGGCTAATAGAGTGTTCATGCACCTTAACCTGATTTGGTCAGTATTTTTTAGAAAAAATTTCCTTTTAAGGTTGGGTGAATGTAATGAAACCTAGAATTTGGGAATTTCATATCTAACCTAATAAGATAATATGAAAGTTAATGTTGAGTAATAAGCAAAATATTATGACTTGAATGATGAATGTGATCCCTAGATTATATTTAATCTTTAATTAAAGTAATATTGACAACATGTATTAGTATGTCTTCAATTGAGATATTATGTTGAGAAAACCCTTAACTTCGTAATTATAGACATAATAAACTCTATGGACCTTTTGGAAGGTGAATTTATGGGATACAGGGCCCAGAGCCCAATACAAGCCCAATTGGATTAACTATGATTTACATATTGGTCCTCGGCATAAAAAGTTAGGAATTTAGTATTGTATGCTCGTATTAAATGCCATGGATACTTTTACTTGAAGAATATAGATATTATGAGATCATGAACAAATTTTCAAGATATTCCAAGACATATGGTGATCTAGGTAATTAGTTTAAGTGATTATTTAGTATTTACTTGAAAGAAAAGCTTGAAGAAATTAACAAAATAGTTTAAATATAGTCCATTGCCTAAGGTAGGATAAGAGAAAAATAAAGATAATTCAAAATTGTGGGATTAAACGGATCTATAATGCTAGCTTTTATGATTATTTTCCAAATTTGGAGTTTTATCTAGAAGAAAAAAAAAACCTTAAAAGTAGGATGAGAGTCGACTTGCGTCTGGGCAAGAATCTATCTAAGATGCTCATATCCCCCTCATGCTCTCTAGACCACTCTCTAGAAAAAGTACCCAAATTTTCTTGAGTTTCCCACTCCTTATCTAGACCCAGATAGGTCACCATAATCTAACCTTTATCTTTGGGTGATGGAACCAAACCCAAAAAACCCTGTCACTACCATTATCTCCCCATGGAGAGATAAAGCCCAATCTCTAAACAAATCAAGGTTATATGGCTAATATTCCTAGACGTTCTACTGAGTCCCCTGTCTATATAAGAAGTCATATAGATGCCTAGAGGAGGGGACAATATATAGCAACTACTAATTTCATTCAACAACCCACCATTGAGTCCCTTGTAGTCAAATCAGTTTATCAGAAACCCAAGCACATGATGCTCTTCCCTGAAAGAAAGAGACCAGTTCCATGTTGATGTACCTTCGTGGGGCAGCATGGAAGATTCTAGTAGGCTTTATGAAGCACATGACTCCTTAGTGTTGACTCAAGGTCGAAATTGACTAAACCCTTGTTTTGATGATAACTAAACCATTCTAATTTATTATGTCTAATGTCTCTACTTGACTGATTTTAGATTATGCATCACACTCCAAATGCCCTAACTTGCACATCTCAACTTGGAGAAAAGACAAGTCAAAGTCTATACAAGTGCGTGTTTTTGGAATATGATGTAAATCCATTAGAATCATGTTGTGAATAACTTGTAATGATTGTATGACTTTTTATTAAGATTTAAAAAATCAGGAGCACTTAAATTGAATATTTAAGCACTCAAAAGCCATTTTACAAAATTCACATCAAGTTGTTCATCAGTCGAGTTGCAAACTCGACCGATCCTGATTGGATCTTGAAATTGACTTTTGATCAGTCGAGTTTACATTTCAAAGAACTCGATTGATCCCTCTACAGACCAAAACTGATTTAAGTGAATTGGTCGAGTTACCCCAGGAAAAACTCAACTGATGACCTAAATTGGTCTTGTCTCTTAGTGGGATCAGTCGAGTTACCTTTAAAGAAGCTCGACCACTTGCACTATACGAAAAAGTGTAGAAAAGTGTTTCTAGCCTTTGTAGAGTTGCAACAAGTGAAAATATATCTGTTGCAAGCCACAAAATGGAAAGTTTTCATTCTTAAGTGTTCCCAAAGGCTAAGAGACATCCCCAACTATAAATAGGACCCCTTGGGCTTCATTCTAAGGTTGAGCATTCAATGCAAAACTCTATATGAGGTTCCTAGTCTATAGTTGAGTGCCTCCTACAGCCTCCTCTCTCTCTCTAATCTTAATCACTTACTACATTTGTTAGAGTGAGTAGGAAATTGGTAAGAGAGATAGTTCTACATGTATATCTTATAAGGCTCTCACTTCCATCACCTCCCTATCTCTCATTTCAACCATGAAGATGAAGGTTCTCTCTCTTGTCTAAGAGAGGTGAAGAAGAATAAGGGAAGGAGTCCCTTGGTGAAGATCAAGGCTGAAGACTTGGAGCAAGAGTGGGTAAGACCTTGGTGAAGGCAAAAGACTCCTTGCTCAAGTGGGTAAGTCCTTGGTGGAGTCTTCTCTGAGTGAAGGTGAAGTCAAAGGCTGAAGATCCAAGAAGAGTGGGTAATTCCTAGAAGGCTGAAGACTTGTGGAAGAGTGGGCAAGTCCTTGGAAGAAGGAGGAAGACTCTTTGCAAAAGGGGTAAGTCCTTGGTAAGGTTGAAGACTATTTGTATTGGATAGGTAAGTCTGTTGGTTGGTCATGTATTGTAAGTCTTATGAATGAATATAAGAGTGAAATGGTTAAGAAATCCTAGAGGTTGACCTCTCTAGGTAGTGGACTGACATACTCCTAGTTTGGAGTATGGAACCACTCTAAATAGCTTGTTAATTAGTGTATGTTCAATCTCTCTCCCTTGCTATGCATGTTTTAGTTGCACTCAAATTTCCTATTTAGCAACCTTAACTTGTGATATATCATGAAGGTCTGATGAATTTTGTTTAAGTGAATTCAGGTCTATTCACCCCACCTATAGAGAATCCAATCACCCATCTAGGATCCAACACTTAGATTATTCTCCCAAGCAAGCAGTGGTGATGGCTTGTAAGATCAAACTCTCCAGCACACTATACCAAAAGGTCCCATTCATATCTGATTAGTGTTTGAGTTTTGTTAGGATTCTATGATCGATATCCGACCATCAGAATGCTCCATGACTAGGTAAAACTCCATGACCACATGTTTTCCCTTAACACCCTGGTTCCCTTCCAAACTGATATACTTGGGAGGGTCCTTGGTAATCCATGGAAGCCTCAATGGCACTACCAAGTTTAGTAGAGGGAACAAAGCTATCCCTAGACTTAGATACCACAATCATGCGTTGGGAGCTAAAGTCAACCCTCAAGTTGAATGTTACCATAGGTCAGGAGCGACTGTATGGGAGGAAGAAGAATCCTTATGGTGAAATGACCCATAAGTGTGCAACGAGTGACAATACCAAAGTCGTGGTAAAAGGACAATAAGATCTTTGGACCTCCTTTCCAATAATCTATCCACATGGGATCATCTATCCAGATGTGTGGGCATGGTAGTCAACAAAGAATTAATTTGCATTAAATGTAGAAAACAGACCATATCTCAGGTCATAGTAAAATTATATAAGATATTGCTATTAAGACAGACTATAGCTCATATGATTGTTCCTAAATTATGGTTACTTTATGAATATAAAGTGATTATTACATGTAAACCCCAGTTTTGATTAGTAGGATTTTGAATTCATTAAATACATTTAGTTTATGGCTTTGTTATGCCACCAAGATCTTAGTCATCAAAGGATGAGAATGCCATTCAATTAGGGTTTGTAAGTCATTAGATCATACATGTGAATTATGATGTTGAGGCCTAACCCAAATATCAACAATAAACCAAGTCTAATAGGAACTAAATTTGAACTAAACCATGATAAAAACCATATGAATACATGGTGACACTGAAGTTTTAAACATACTTTCATATAACGTTGATCGATTAGATCTACCTATAAATGTTTGGATTGTATGAAACTTTAAGTATTTGAAGAATACTACGTAATGTCTTCATTAAAGGTACATGGTTTAATTTTGAGTACTTGATCATATTGATTGTTGATGGATTTCCGAATGATTTGTGAATTATTTAATTGTGTGATAAACTACTTGGTTACTTACTAAATTTAAGTTCATTATAATGCATGTGTCTCATATAAAGAACAATAAAATATTATGAACCCAATGTTTGACATAGTAAAGGGGTGGTTCATATGATTCCAATGATGGATAGAGAAGTGAATACACCCTAAGTGGTATGACAAGCATGTGTTGGAATATTTAGTGAATATACTAGTTCATATGTGCTATTATTTGTTTAGTGAGAAATATATGTTGATATATGTGCATGCATACTTTTTTTTCAACCCACGTACACGATATAGAAATATACTTAAATGTATATTTTTGTCGATAGTTTAGGTAATAACGTATAAAAAAATTGAAGATATGGAGATTAAGATGAATACATTGAAGATCTTAAAGCATTTTTCATGATGTGGATTAGGCAGATAGTAATATCATTCCATGTTGTATATCTCTTTTTGTATTTCCTCTTTACTTGGGAAATAATGTAACCTTCTCTACAAGAGAAATTAGCGTAATTTTGTATCCAAAAATGTTAATGAATGGAACCATTTGTTATTATTTGTTATTTCTTAAGTCTCGATCCTACAAATATGGGATTATGTTCCTTGACCATGTGATCTCCCATCAATGGTGGGTAATTGGGGGAGGGTTCATGAAAATTACTGAATGAATAGAATTTAAAATTCATATATATCCTCATATCTCTAATATTATCTTACATGAAAGCAAAGAAAATAAACATCCATAGAGAATGAAGTCATATGGGAATAAGATAAGTATTCAATTAGCTAGTTGAGTTTAATGGATGGGTAAAACTAATGAAAGGTGAAATATGAAAGAAAGATAAATACCATGCATGTGATTGCATTAAGCCATGACGAGGGAAATATTTTGAAGAAGGGATGAAGGAGAAGTCAAAACATTAGGAGTAATTTTCAATGAAAAGATTGTTGGATCTAAGGGCTCTAGAGGGGGGTGAATAGAGCTACAAAAATTCTCACAAAATAGATAAGACCTTCAAATTATATTAATTAGGAGCAAAACCTTAATGGAAATTTGAGGTCCTATCTAACAAGCACAACAAGGATGAGAGAGATTGATAGCAAGCACTTGACAAAGGGATGTAGAGTGGTTCCACACTTTAAACTATAAGTGAGTCAGTCCACTATGTAGAAAGGTCAACCTCTAGGACTTTGCAAGTGCTTTTACCTATTATATCACCAAAGAGATTTACAGCTATAGACCACTAAAGGAATTACCCATCCAACCACAAGGAGATCTCCACCTTAACAATGAACTTACCCACTTAGCTTGAGTCTTTAGCCTTCACCAAGGTCTTACCCACTCAAGCTCAAGTCTTCCACCTTGAAGGACTTTGCTTCTCCTCTTGGATCTTCATCCTTTTCCTTCTCCTTCACTTGGAGAAGATCACCACCTCTTTAACATCCTTGAAGAGGACCGGCTACATCTCCTTCTTCACTTGATGGAGCTTGCTTCAGCTTTTCTTCTTGAGAGAAGGGGATAGGGAAGTAGTGGAAGATTGAGAGCTTTACAGGCACAAAGGTGGAGCACTGTTACAATAATCCTAACTCACTCATAAATCACGAAATGATATATAAACTAGAGAGAGAAAGGGGCTCAAGGAGTAGTAGCATACTAAACTATAGCAAGGACCTTGAATGTAGTGAACGAGCAAACATAAAATGAACTCTAAGGGGTCATATTTATAGATGGGGGTGCTCCCTTGAGTTGGGGAACACTTAGGGCCAAAATCTAGCCATTTGTTCTCAAGGCAACAAATCTATTTTCGTCCAAACAAGTCATTAATGGTTAGAATCACTTTTTCTACATTTTTCGTAAAGTACATTCGGTTGAGTTTCAATAAAGGTAACTCCACCGATCAGCTAAAAGATAAACCCAATTTTCAAACTATCGGTCAAGTTTGTCCTCAGAAACTCGACCGATTAGCCAAAATTGCATTTGTTCAGTAAGCCATTTGGTCGAGTTTTGTGAATGCAAAACTCGACGGATGCATATCATTAGAAAACCAATCCATGGGATTAGTCGAGATTGAAACTCGACCGATCAACAGTCTGTGGTCAATTTTATAATTTGACTAAAAATGGATTAAAACTTAGTACTAAGTGTCCCACATATTTGTCTCATCTTAGTTACAAGTCATATCATCAATACAAGTGATTACACAATTCTTCTAAGGTCGTTTGAAGGGATTTCCTTATTAGCACACTTGCATTTCTTTTGACTTGAAATTTGGCATGCTAGGGCTTGTGTAAATTGATCCTTTTCATGTACCTAAAACCTGAGATTAATCTTGAATACACATATTGGATACATATGAATGGAATGGTTGAGTCGTTATCAAAATATGGACAACATATAACCTCTAGGTCAACATTCTCCCCCTTTTTGACAATGACAAACCATTCCTCAAACATATTGAAAAGGATATTGAAAGTATACCTTTGATTTGTGAATTAGGGGAATTTAAGATTTGAACAATGTGAATTGCTCCCCCTCAATCTATGCATACTTTAACCTGCATAGTTAGTCTTTCTACAAAAAGCAATATAACATGCATGTACTATATGATCCTTTAGCAAGTCACATGATACAACATATAATGAACAAGAAAAGGATCACATAATCAATAAAAGCAATATAATTGAGTTTTAAGACATTGAATTTCTCTCCCCTTTTGACATTATCAAAAAGTAAGGGGGGTAGAAAAGCATACAAACAAGTCTTCTCCAAACACAACCAAGAAGATATGCAAACATACAATCTCACAACATATATCAAATAGAGACGAGAAAAGCACACAAGCTAGGTCATAATCAAAATATGGTGAAATATGGCACCAACTTATAAGATATAACTGATCAAAGAGTAAGAGTGTATAGAAGATAGATTACAACTCATGAAGCATGGTCTCATAAAAACAACTACAAGTGAGAGTCGATGAAAGCTAAAGATAAAATAGTACACCTCAGATCATGTGCCCAGATGTTTTTAATACAAAATAGCCTAGAAAGATATATATGATTAGCAAACTAGACTAAAAAGTAAGAACAATTAGACATCTAAGCTATCTATATCCACAACATCATCATCATCCTCGACATCAGGCACATAGTCATCGTCTCTATCTGAACGTGCAGCAACATCACATTCATCACCGGGGTCACCAGTGAAGCCATCAGATCCATCACCATTGTCCTCACCATAAACTGCATCCTCATCAGCATCAGTAGTCTCATCATCATCCTGGTCAGGAATCTCCTCATCCACAAAAGGACCAAAGTGACGATCGGGCCAACCAGCATTCTACTCATCCCAAGTCATACCAAGAGCCTAAATCTCATTGGCCTGAGGGAAGGAAGGAGCAGAATTGCCCAGACTGGCAAGCAGAGTGGCCAAGTGGCTAGCAGGTAGCGGCAGGATGACTGGAGTAGGTCCACCAATATAAGAGGGTGTGGGAGCAGTAGTGGAAGGCTCAGGTGTAGGGTAGAAGTGATTGTATGCATAGGATGCATAATCACTATTAGGGTATGGCTAGTAGGAGGGGTATGGGTGTGTACAAGATAAGTTTAGGTTGGACATGATTGAACATAAATCTTGGTCCAGATTCTCCTAGACCTGGAGGTTGTATGCCTTTTCGTGTATCATGTAACCCATGAGGGCTTCATTAGACACACAGAACGAGGCACAACTAGGTTAGGTAGGCTGAGGAGGTGGAGGAGCTTGGGTTGAGGTATAAGCAGGTGTAGCTGAGGCAGAGGAAAAGGCACCGGGTGTGGTAGAAGAAAAGATAGGCATGGATTTCTAAATAGTAGTATCACTAATACACACTCCCTTCCTGGTAGGTCTGTAGTAGAAGTCAGAGAAGAGTGATTTCTCAGTGGTGAACTAGAAAAGACCACATATTAGGGAAGAATAAGGAGGATGGGTGCCACGGGTGCTCTTGCCAGAGTCAAAGCAAGTCATGTGGTGGAGGATATATCTAGACCACTTGACTCTGACATTCTCTAAGAGGCAGTACATTATCACATCAGTGTTTTTTGCAATATATGTTCGATTTTTCTTTGGATGGATGTTGTAGTTAACTACTAGGGCTAATATATGATTGTTGAGATCTAAGGAGGAGGGGGTGCTCTTCTTCTTATAGGGAATGTCAGGTTTCTTCAATTAACGATGAATATTGAGAAGTGTGATCTTATTTTACTTGTAGAAACTTTCGGGGTCCAGCAGGTCAAAATACTCACCATAATCCTTATGCCAGGTATCATTCTCATTGGCTCCTAAGAAGAAGATATTCAGGATATCCTCTGAGATCTGGAATTTCTTCCGGACAATCATAGAAGTAAGGATAACTTCAGTATTCAGAGGGGGTACAAGGGAGTCATAATTCCAACGCAAATTTGTGTAGAATTCATGAATGGCTTTCGTGCTAGACATAGAATTGTCAAAGAAATCACGCTCGACACCCAGGGAAGATAGGTGATGAATAGAAAGAAACTTAGCCACTTTATTGATGATAGCTTGATGCCTAGGGCTAGGCTAAAAAAGGGATCTAGAAGGAAAAGGATTTTGTAGAAGAAGATCCTTATACTGATTTATAGCCTCAATTGAGACAAAGAGGGTATCATTGAAAGAAATCAAGTGAGAAGATGAGGAGGAGGATGGTGAATTGCTAGGGGTGGCTCTCTTTATTCTATTTGAAGCCATGGAGGTGAAATGAAGAAGAAGAAGAGATCAAAAACACCAAACACACCACCAAAAACATTCACACACCTAGGTTAAGCTAGGGGGAGGTCTCCCTAGGTCATATTAGGTCTAGGTGAGGGAAGGGAAGGTATAGGGTGGATATCTTAGGGCTAGAGGGAGTGGAATCGGTCGACTTTTATCTAGTTGAGAGGGAGAATAGTCAACTGAATCCAACTTAAGCTGAATTCAGCCCACCGATCATTCGAGTTCTGTGAGGTTGAAAGTCAACCGATTGGTCCCTTTTAAAGCTCTCGGCCATGGATCGGTCGAGTTTGTCTTGGGGAAGCTCAATCAATGGTCAACCTAACCTAAACCATCAAACTTAATTTCTAGCCATTTGAATGCTAATGAAATTTATTTTTCAAGTCCATTATGTATATTGAACAAACTTAGACACATATCACTCATCATTGGGTACTATTTTGCGATAAAACAAGCGTTTGTTAAAAATACCCAAAAATAAGAGGAAAACAAGGTAATATGAACAAGAAAAACCAATTTTAAGCATATTAGCAAGAAAAGATGAGCAAGATAGATGCAGAACATATAAGATAGATGACTACTAGCTAGAAGGCATATCAGATTCATTCAAACAGTTATAAGAAATTTTTATCTAATAGAATTAAATTGCTCTCCAGCTAGAGGTTTAGTGAAAATGTCTGTCAACTGATTTTTCATGTCCACATGCGTGATATAAATATCCTTCTTGGCAATGTGATCATGAAGAAAGTGATGGTGAAGCTCTATATGTTTTTCTCTACTATGCAATATAGGATTGTAGTACAAGTTAATTACACTAGTATTATCACAATAGATAGGAGAATATTAAAGTCTTAGAGCATTTGCTTCATCCATAGGACAGGGGCACAACAACTCCCAGTTGCAATGTACCCAGCCTCGGTGGTTGATAATGCCACGGTGTTATGTTTCTTGGAGAACCAAGACACCAAGCATGGTCCTAGGAGGAAACAAGTGCCACTTGTGTACTTTCTATCAATCAAGAAGCCTGCATAATCAGCATCACTATAGGCAATAAGAGTAAAGTCCCCTAACTTGGGATACCATATTCTAAAATTTTGAGTTTTGGCTAAGTACCTTAGAATCCTCTTAACAGCTATAAGATGAGATTTCTTAGGATTTGATTGAAATCTAACACACAAGGCAACACTAAACATTATGTTAGGTCTAGAGGCAATTAAGTAAAGTAAACTTCCAATCATACCTCTATAGAGCTTCCCATCTACCTTTTAACCTTCTTCATCTTTATCAAGTTTGGTGGTGTTTGAAATGGGTGTGTCCATCGGCTTGGTATTCTCCATCCCAAAGTGCTTAAGTAGTTCATTTGTGTACTTGCCTTGGTTGATGAAGTTCCCATATTTTGTTTGTTTGATTTGAAAGCCGAGGAAGAATGTGAGTTCACCCATCACACTCTTCTCGAATTCACTCTACATAAGATCACTAAATTCCTTACAAAGATCAAGGTTAGTTCCACCAAAAATGGTATCATCAACATATATTTGAATAATAAGAAAATTGTTAGAAGTGTGCTTTAGAAACAAGGTAGAATCCACTTTGCCCATGATATAACCATGATCTAACAAAAAAGTTCTTTAATTTCTCATATCAAGCCCTTGGTGCTTGTTTGAGTCTATAGAGATATTTTTGCAACAAATAAACAAGTTTAGGTAGACTATCATGTTCAAAGCTCATAGGTTGTGCAACATACACTTCGTCCTCAATTTTATCATTCAAAAATGAACTTTTAACATCCATTTGATACAAAAGAAAATTTTTATGACTACAAAAAGCAAGCAACATATGAATGGACTCAAGTCTAGCTACAAGTGCATATGTTTCATCAAAGTCAATACCTTCCTGTTGATTGTATCCTTGAGCCACTAACCTTGATTTGTTTCTTACCACTTTGCTTTTTTCATCTAGCTTGTTGCGGTAGATCCATTTGGTGCCAATGGTCTTTCTATCACTTGGCCTTGGCACAAGGGTCCAAACTTTGTTCTTCTCAAATTGTTCCAGCTCCTCTTGCATACCTATGATCCATTCTTCATCCCCAAGAGCTTCCTTGACATCTTTAGGCTCTAGTTGTGAAATGAAGGCGTTGTTGGCTTGTTCTTTGTTGAATGCAACCCACATTTTCACTCTCTCAAACTGATCACCTAAAATCAGCTCCTTAGGATGATTCTTTGCAAACTGGGGAGTTGGATCCTTCTATTCATCATCTTTGTCTTCTTATTGAGAAGGCATCTCTTTTCCCTTTTGGGTGATGTTGAGTTCTTTAAGGATAGGAATCACTTAATCAACAACATCATCATTTCAAACAATATCTTTGGAAATAGAGGGGTTAGTCTCAATAAAATTTACATTAATAAATTCTTCTACCTTAGCAAGATCAACATTATAAACTCTATATGCCTTGCTAGTAGTGTTATAGCCAAGAAAGAAAGCCTTATACGATTTTAGATCAAACTTGTCAAGAGAATATTTCATATTCAAAACAAAACAAGGACGTTCAAAAACATGAAAATTCTCGACAGATGACTTCCTACCACGCCATAGTTCATAGGGGGTTTTCTTAAGTGAGGGATGAGTGAAAATACGATTTTGCACAAAACAAGAGGTACTGACAGCTTCAGCACAAACTTTTTAGGAGTGTCATACTCAAGAAGCATGGTCCTAGCCATTTCCTGTAGAAAAACGTTCTTCCTCTCTACAAAGACATTTTGTTGAGGTGTTTGAGGTGAAGAAAATGCTCAACTCATTTTCAAATTCTCCCCCATGGTCACTACGGATGGAAACAATCTAGCAAGAAGCTTCATTCTCAACTCGTCTGCAAAAACTAGAGAAAACATAAAGTGTATCACTCTTTGAAATGAGAAAGAAGGTGCAAGTATATCTAGAGAAATCATCAACAATAACAAAGCAATACTTGGAACCACAAAGAGATTACGTTCTCATTGGTCCAAATAGATCAATATGAAGAAGCTCAAGAGCTATCTTAGTTCTAAGGACTCCTTTACATTTGAAGGAGGACTTGGTTTGCTTTCTTTGTGTACAAGGTTGGCATTCTTCATCCTTTTCAATACCCAATTTAGAAAGTCCCTTGACTAAGTCCTTTTTGCTCAACTTCTTTAATTGATGCATATTTACATGACCAAGCCAGTTGTGCCAAAGAGAAATATCATTCGAGTTGGCTACAAGGAATCTACAAACCACATGCTTAATAGAGTTAAGAACAATAACATAGATATTTCCACTTCTAGTTCCCTTATATATAACTTGGTAGGTGAATGAATCTAGAATCAAACATTCAAAAGCAATAAATAATACAAGGTAACCATTATTACAAAGTTTACTAACACTTATTAAATTGTGATGTAGGCCATCCATGAAAAGAACATTCTTGATGCATAAGGATTCACCTACATCACCCTCACCTTTGACTTTACCTTTCTTGTTGTCCCCAAAGGTGACAGATCCTCCTTTCTTCTTTGTGAAATTGTTGAAATGGCTTATGATACCAGTCATGTTCTTTGTGCAGCCACTGTCAACAATCCATCTATCTTTTTCCTACAAGAAAGGAGAATGTCAGTTCCCAACTCAAACTTTGCGATCTAAAGTTAGCTTGGGGACCCTTTTCATATTTGGGTTGGCCCCCTTAGGCTTGTAAGGACAATAAGTGGAATAATGATCATCACAATTTCAATAAGAACAAACCATAGGATTCTTAGTGCCCGAAGATTCTCCTACAAAGAAAGAGATCTCTTTGATCTGTTTCTTACCTTTGGCCTTACTCTTTCCCTTTGAGGCTCCCCATACAAATACCAAACCACTAGTACCACTTTGTTTAGTAGAATGATCAAGGATTTCATTTAGGGAATTCTTCCCTTTGAGGAATTTCTACAGGGATGCTCTCAATCTATGGTTATCATCATTCAAAGAAACAATAGTAGAAGATAAACTAGATATGTCATCCCTAACATGCACAAGATCAACCTCAAGACATAAAGCTTTAGTAAGATATGAATCCTTTTAAAGAGAGATAGAAGCAACGTTAATACTAGGCAACAAAGGCCTAGAAGATAGTTCATTTACTTGACTAAGCAACCTAGCATTTTCAGATTTGAGCATTTGAATCTCTTTGGGATAAACATCTTTCTCTTCTCTACGAGTATCAATAATCAACTTAAATTCAACATTTTTTGTTTTAAGAAATTCAAGTTCTTTTAGGAAATTTTGGTTTTCTTCCTTAATATTTTTAGTTTCTTAAGGTAGATACCATTCTAAACTTCAACCCTATTGTAGTGGAGTTCAAGGTCAAGGTATTTCCCTTGCAAATTATCAATACTCTCAAGGTTGATTTTCTCATTCAATTCCAAAATTTCAAGCTTAGCATAAAGATCATCAATCATTTTTCCTAACCATTTTCTATTAGATTTACATTTAGCAAAACAAGAATGGGTAGTAACAAGCATGTCAATGATAGCTTCTATAGGAAATTCATGCAAACTTAGCTCACTTACCTCATTTACCTCACTAATTTCTTCACTTGTAGAGGCCATGAGAGCAAGGTGGCACTCTCCATCTTCTTCAGAGCTAGAGTTGCTTGAAGATGAAGCTTCCAAAGCCGCATGAGCTACATTCTTGTGTCTCTTCTCCTTCTTGTCCTTCCTCTTGTGCTTGCTCTCCTTCTTGTAATCCTCTTCTTTCCTTGAGCTTCTATTGTGGTGAGACTTTGTTGACTTTAGGCATTCACTCTTGTAGTGCCCCTTTTGACCACACTTGTAGCATCTCAGAGTAGAGGAGGATGAGGCTTGCTTTCCCTTGAAGTGCTTTCCCTTGATGTAGTTGGCTTCATGCCCACTAGGGACTTCATATTCACTAGAGGAGGAGGGAGAAGTCCGACAAGCAAGTTGTTTTTGAAGGATGATAGCCTCCACTTGTGCTTTGAAAGCACTATCTTTGATCTTCTTGGCTTCCTTCTCTTCTTGCTTAGCTTCTTCTTCTTGCTTGTCAAGTCTAGGCTCATGGGCTTGAAGATTTCCAATTAGTTCTTCAGTTGGGATGTCACCAAGGCTCCTCACTTCTTCAATGGAGGTGACCTTTGACTCCCATCTCCGTGGAAGAGTTCTCAAGATCTTTGAGTTGATGATGCCTCTATCCAAAGTGTTGCCCAACTCAGCCAGCCCATTGATGATGACATTGTGCCTTGAATACATCTCTGCATTGCCTTCTTTCTTTTCCATCTTGAAGTCTCTAGGAGGCTGTTCAACATGTAGATCTTTGCCTCCTGGACTTGTGTTGTGCCTTCATATGCGATGCACAACTTGTCCCAAATCTCATAGGTGTTGTCCCATGATGAGATCCGGTTGAACTCTATGGGAGTGAGGGCTGTGTATAGGATGCTAATGGTATTTGTGTTGAATTGAGCCTCCATGAGAGCAGCTTCACTCCATTTTGAAACAGCTCTGGTTGGCTCTTTGTATGGTGTGACCATCACCTTCCACATATCAAAGGTCATCCCTTGAATGTAGAACTACAACTGTCTCTTCCAATAAGGGAAGTTGGTGCCGTAAAAGGCCGGAGGGCGCATGGAGAAACCTTCCTCTAGGTTGAGTGAACCAAGTAGGTTATCGCCCATATTCTCATCTCGTGGGAGATTGTTGGATAAGATCCTTGGCTATGATAGCACTTGTTGGATCTACGGGCTCTAGAGTGCGGGTGAATAGAATTACAAAAATTCGCACAAAATAGATTAGACCTTCAAACTATATTAATTAGGAGAAAAAGCTTAATGGCAATTTGAGGTCCTATCTAATAAACACAACAAGGATGACAGAGAGTGATAGGAAGCACTTGACAAAGGGATGTAGAGTGGTTCCACACTTCAAACTAGAAGTGAGTCAGTCCACTACCTAGAGAGGTCAACCTCTAGGACTTTGCAAGTACTTTTCTCTATTATATCTCCACATAGATTTACAACTATAGACCACCAAAGGACTTACCCATCCAACCACAAGGAGATCTCCACCTTAACAAGGAACTTGCCCACTTATCTTGAGTCTTCAACCTTCACCAAGGTCTTAGCCACTCAAGCTCAAGTCTTCTGCCTTGAATGACTTTGCTTCTCCTCTTGGATCTTCAGCCTTTTTCATCTCCTTCACTTGGATAAGATCACCACCTCTTCAACATCCTTGAAGAGGACCAGCTACAACACCTTCTTCACTCGATGGATCTTGCTTCAACTTTTCTTCATGAGAGAAGGGGATAGGGAAGTAGTGGAAGATTGAGAGTTTTACATGCACAAAGGTGGAGCTCCCTTACAATAATCCTAACTCACTCACAAATCATGAAATGATATGTAAAATAAAGAGAGAAATGGGCTCAAGGAGTAGTAGCACACACAATTATAGCAAGGACCTTGAATGTAGTAAATGAGAAAACTTGGAATGAACTCCAAGGGGTCCTATTTATAGCTGGGGGTGCTCCCTTGAGTTGGGGAAAACTTAGGGCTTAAATATAGCCTTTTTTCTCAAGGAAACAAATATTTTTTTCATCCAAACAAATCACCAATGGTTAGAATCACTTTTTCTACATTTTCCATACAATACATTCGATCGAGTTTCAATAAAGGTAACTCAACCGATCGGCTAAAAGACAAACCCAATTTTCAAACTATCGATCGATTTTGTCCTGGGAAACTCAACCGATTAGCCAAAATTGTATTTGGTCAGTAAGTTGTTTGGTCGAGTTCTGTGAATGCACAACTCGACCGATGCATATCATCAGAATATCAATCTATGGGATCTGTCCAGATTGAAACTCGACCGATCAACAGTCTGTGATCAATTTCCTAATTTGACTAAAAAGTGACTAAAACTTGGTACTAAGTGTCCCACATATTTTTCTCATCTTATTTATAAGTCATATCATCAATACAAGTGATTACAAAATTCTTCTAAGGCCGTTTGAAAGGATTTCCTTATTATCACACTTGCATTGCTTTTGACTTGAACTTTGATAAGCGACTTGTGTAAATTGATCCTTTTCATGTACCTAAAACCTGAGATTAATCTTTAATACACATATTAGATACATATGAATGGAATGCTTGAGTCATTATCAAAATATGGACAATGTATAACCTCTAGGTCAACAAAGATGGAGTTTACACAAATACAAACATTAATATAAGAAAAGTTTATAATACTCCCTACCCATAAATCTTAGAAAATTGTGTAGTTTATAAAATTCTAAATCCCTTGGGTGATCTTGAGAAAACTCACTTCCACATTAAAATAAGTATTTGTAGTGGTTCTTAACATACTCTACACAAACTGTATGAAGAACTCCTATATAAAAGAATTTATACATTTTGTGTCATCACATTTGGTATATTCCTCATCTCCACTACACTATGATGTTCTAGTTTCATTCTTCCCATGTCTAGATCTAGTAATGAAAATCTCATGATTATGTGTCAATATCAAGAGGTGGAGAAGATAGTTGAGTATTTGATCTTCCCAATAAACTTTACAATATAGGTCCACATCAAAATACAAGTCACAAATTTATCATTCACTTAGCCACCCTTTGGATAAATATTGAACAAAGTCATGAAGGGAGATTCTTTTGTGACCATCTTTGGATACAAGATTGTGGAAACCATATTATAGAAGAAGGTGATTGATTAACTTCTATGGTGTATCCCTTCTCGCCTCAAGATGTCTGTAATACCAAAAATTAGAGATATTCTTTATTGTATTGTTCATGCATTGAAGTTCAATCCACCAAATCCGTCAAAAATAGACTAGATATCCTCCAACTTTAACTATTATAGACAAAATGTATACATGAGCATGTCTAGTGAGGAAAGTGATTGGTTAAATACCCCAACACTTTGATTTAATGGTCTTGTTTCCATATCATATAACATTTAATAATATTATCAAATAAACAAGTATTAGTAAAAGATATGACTAGTAATAAGTAAGAGAACATGCAAAAACATTAGTGATTTCATGTAATATTGTAATTACCAAGAAATTTAATTTTCTAAGAGTACATAAAAGAATGTAAATTTGTTTCCATTGTACATGTGTGTGTAATGTATTCAATGTAAGGAATACTCACTTTATTTTGAATGATTCATAATAAAAAATAGCTTAGTTTGTTTTTAATTCTATTTGTGCAAGTTGTGGGGCCCATACTAGAATAGCCCAATGGTAAAATCATGATAAAAATTGTTTTCTTGGTAAAATTATAATGTGTTGCAAGATTATGTTATAGCATAATTATATCATGAAATAGTACATATTATAATTTCAAAGTAAGGGTAAAACCTTGAGTGAGTTTCACAAGTTAAAGTAAAATTCTTTTTTAAATGATTTATCATGAGGTAGAAATTTGTTATTTTCCTTTAAATGATTTATTGTTAATTTTTATAATGATAAGAGATAGAGGTGATATAGACACAAGTTTAAAAGTTCAAATAAGTAATCTTAAATGAGAAAATTGTTGGACATCAATATTCCGAAAGAAAATTTGAATGTATTATTTCCTTACAGTTGTAAGTTTTGAGGGAAGAAATATTTCTAGGGGGATAGATTGTTACAACATTAATCCTTATCAATATGTAAATCATGGTTATGAGGCACTGATATCAGTTTAGTAGCATCACTAGGCTTTGTATTAACTATACAAGTTGATTCTTATTTATGAAAATTTTATTCAATTTATACTAGAATTTAGAGGAAAACACTAGATTCTATTTGTAATCCACACCCCTTGACTCAAGATGTTAGGGTCAATATTTTTTTAAAATTTTTAGTAATTTGGAAATAGATTGAAAATTTAAATATGATGTTGAAAAATCACCTAATTTTAAGTTGAGGAGTGTTGAAATATAAAAATGGTGTATTTTTACTTTGAAATACACATTCACATATTTTAACATTAAAGGTTTGGGTTGGATAACATTTTGATGTTAAATTTAATGTTTTTGGTATGATGATCTAGGGTTTTGTTGTGAATTTGACTAAAAAAGGTCAAGGACATACCTCAAATATAGAGAATCCCACAATTTAATCTAGAATTTTTTTCTCCATTTTTTCATGACCAATAGATGGTTGTACGACTTACATATGTTTGGATAAATCTGGAACCCTACCTTTGCCAAAGGTGACCGACTTTGGTACTGACATATGTAGTATTTGACTGTATAGGTTGGGATGACTTACTTGAAAGTCAGTTAACATATAGGTCTATGATGTGTAGGCTTCTTGATCAAGGTTAAATTTGTGATCGATACATCAATCAATCATTTTTATAGCTTGAATTTGATTCATTTGCTTACTATCACATATCCTATGGAAAAAAACCTAGGTATTATGAGTGAGGATACTCTTGGCATGATTTGACGAGATCTTACCGAATGGGAGAGAACAATCATATCTTCAATTCAAAGATTATACAATTATTGTTATGATTTCCTACTTATGTAGCTTTGTAACTTCAAAGATAATCACTTTTTATTCTTCCTTTTCTTATCATTTCTCTTAGTTTCTTCCTTTGTGGGATCTGTATAGCTACATGTTGCTATGTTTTAGAAAGGAGAAGCTTTGTTCTATATAAAGCTATCAGATTGAAAGTCAAATATTTTCTTCAAAAGTTCATAATTGAGGTTTAGTGTATATGGTCAGTAGGTAAACCAACTCAATGTAAATTGCAAAAAAAATTGAATTTTTATATTTAGACTATATTTCTAATGTGAGACAGTAGTTACTAATCTTACTGTTCTATATATGTAAGTACTACCAATAAAGGAACTACTTATAACATAATGTATTCATAATCAATTAATGATAAAGAAAATATGCATGAATATATTCTAGTTATAAAAGAATTTATATATTTATCTAATAACCTTCTAAAACACCAATATCTATAGAGTTCTTATGTTTATACTCTAGTTTGGATGAAATGGGAACAAATGGTAATATGCTATTTATTATAAATTTAGTGAATGAATGATATATACATGATCATTATATTTGGCAGTTTTTTTGTTACCATTTGTAGTTGCTATAATAAGTGTGTTTTAAATGGTAGATAAATAGTTAATAAAACCAACTAATATGTTCTATACATGAAATTATTTTATTCAAAATAGTAAATAATTTCTTGAAGTGAACACTAAGATAGCTAACATTTTCAATTGAATTCTTTACTCAAGAATTACTAAATGTAATTGAATGATGCAGTATCCCCAGTTATGTTGCACATCGACCAGTGCTTGATCTATTTATATTACAAATATTTAAATGGAAATCTTATTGTTTCAAGGTTAGAGTTTCATTTAAAATCATACTTATATGCAAGGAATGTTGAATCTGAATGAGTTATATGAAACCCTATGAATAGGGTAATCAATGTTTAGTATTCAACCTAATGTGTTCTATCGATTTCAATTTAGTGGTTCTATTGGTTAGTAAACTACTAGAAAGAAAAAACATTATTCTAAGAAAAAGATACAACTAAAGAATACATTTGTAAGAGATTCCCTAAAAATCATAGAACTCTTTTGGGAGGTATGTACCTGGAACAATAAAATACGATGAACGCTAGAAGTTGGGTAAAATAGTGTAGCATGCACTTGAAATAGTTTTTGGAAATATGAAATAAATGATTGATTGATGATTAGGTAGGACATTATTAATGGAACATCAAATAATATAAGTAACTTTTGGCAGTTGATGAAGTCAATTTTACCTATAGTGCATCACATGAAATAGGATGATAAATGGGGGTTGATTAGAACATTGTCACTGAAATATGAGGTTGTTATTCTTAAAGGCACCCCTTCTGAGTACCCAAGATATGGGGTCAGATTTTATAGATGATGTTTGGCCATTATTAGCCAGATATGTCAACCTTCATCTAGTTATAGATTGGTTAGATAGTATTCTTAAAGTCTAATTTATTACCTTAGGATGTGTACATTAAGTCATGGGTGGGTGAATTTCTCTTGGCTATTATAAATACATGTGATTTAATGGGAAATTGAAAGAGAAATTCATTTCCTTCTGGTCAGTCCAATTTAAGGTTTTAGTTATTCATATGATTTAGTTGGTTAGAAGTGAAGTCAAGTTATAATCATTATAAATATAAATAAAAAGTATAAAATGTGCAATGTTGATTCAAAATTTTATCAATATTATAAATGTTCTTGATCTTATTAACATCATACACACACAAATATATATATATATGTATGAATGTATGTATATATAATTTGTCTTATTAAACTAAATTATTGCTCTACTTTTGTATTATACTTATCAATAATGTATAGGTACATTATTCTATTCATTTAATTATTCATTTGAATTACTCATTTTCTAAGCATGTAGCCCAAACTTCTACTCAGAAACTATTTTGGGTAAATACTATAATTTGTAGGTCTAGATGTATCAAAGGAATTCTAGAACAAAAAAGGTGTGATATTAGTATAGGTTTGTTGTTCCGTGTCACCCTAGGACCTACCTAGGAAATAAAAACAGTTGCAAAAGGTCATATTGTTTTTTCTTTGCCAAAGTTATAATTTTATATTCAAGACTTGTACTCACATAAATAGTGCAAAATCATATTAGTGACTTGATTTAAATTGTTGAGTTTATATACCAATCCAAGGAATAAAGTACAAACTCTAACACAAAGTTAGTCCAAGTGTTTAATGAGAGAAACGCAAGAATTTTTAACTAAAAAAATTGAATAGTGTTGTTTAGCGTACTTAGTCTCTATTTTATGCCTAGCATTGTGATTGTAGAAACTATGGGATGTGGGTGTAAAATTTGTCCTTTTTTATTATGTCAAAATAATTACAAACATTTTTTATGATTCCTCAAAGGTATTAAAATTGCCCAAAATTTTTGAATTTTATATTTCACCATATTTAAAACAAGTTATAAATCTCTAGGATTTTAGACAATAATCTAAAAACATAAAAAAATTACAATCTTTGGCTAAAACTAGTAAAGATGTGGGGCTTGGCGTGTCTCTAGGTTGGTGGATTGGCTCATTGTCTCGTAAATGATAGTGTGTTGAATTCAATTTTAGTATCATGAAAATACTCAATTTCCCTTAGTCAAGTCACAAAATACATATATAAGGAAGGGGATAACTGAGAAATCATCTCAAGGACTGATTAATTAGAAAAGTGATTCAACAATTTGAACCGGTAAAGCTCTCACGATTCCATCAATGGGAATTTTCCATAAAATTTTGATCATGGATCCATAATAAAGAAGCCATAACCAGCCTAACAAACCATGATCGTGACCGAATGGTTGGTGGAACATAGGAAATTGGTTGTAGAAAAATTGTGATGTAGGGGAATATAGGGTGAAGATTACTTCTCAAAGGGTAATGGGAGGTTGAAGAAGCTTCACTAGACTAAGGCATGTTAGGAGTGTATTTTATGTGTAATAGGTGTAACCTATTTATACTCATGATATGCTTCTAATCTGAAATAGATGGTGTGCATAAAGATAGAGTAGGAGTAAACCACATAATAGAATGACCCTTTGAAACTCCAAGGTGATGTAAGAAATTTCACCATGATAATGTTTCTCATCAGATGCTTGGATAGAAGATGGAGTTTGATTATTGTGTGTAAGGAGATAGGATTCAATTTTGTAAGGGTTTTTTTTTGGGAACTAGAGGGTGGTTATTGGAAGGTTTCCTTAATATGATGTGGATTGGGGTTTTTATATGATTGGAATGTAAGAAGTATATAGGTGGTTGATTAGGTGTTTTTCACAAAAATGATAAGAAGAGACAAGTGATGGCATGTGTAGTATATGGTGATTATGAGGATACCAACACATAAATTTCATGATTTCTTAGAAAATGATTGATTAAAGAGGATCAAAAAATGTGGGGTAATTGTTCTAGTCTCACACAATTAGATGACAAGCTTAAAGATGATTAGGACCATCAAATTTCTTAGAGGGAGAGAGGAGGGAGGAATCTAAAGGTTCAAATTTAATAGGAAAAGGAGAAAGAAGGAAACATGGAATCATGTTTTGAATCAAGATCATTAGTTACTAAGATACCATGGATGTTGTGTAATGTGAAAAAAAATATAAAGGTATCTTCTTAAGAATTGTCATTGCTTAATCAAATGGTTTGCAACTTTGATGACTAGATAATCAAAACACATATAATATTATGGAAATAAAAACTTGAGATTTAACTAATGAAGATGTAAGGATTCAATGTATTTGTCTCTTCTAATGGAACTTAAATAATTAATTATCATTTTTTTTATTTTATCAAAGTTATACAATAATATAGTGTCCCTAATCTATTTTTCATTATTATAATATTAGTGTTATGTAACCCTAATCTTAATTACTAAACTGACTAGTGAATTTATTTAATAGTAACTATTACAGGGTAATTCAATTTGGCTAAGTCAAGGATATGTTCTATCTATGTAATTGAAATTAATATTAAAAGGAGGCAAATTACTACCTAGAAAATTCGTACATACATGTTAAAACACTTGCAAAAAATGTCTTCTGATCAATACATGAGAAACATTGATTGAGGGGTACTTTTCATCCACTTGGAGGGAGGGTAGAAGGCCTTTTGAGCTGAAGTAGGCTTCTTTGATCTAGAACCTGGAATCTTTGACCTAGGACAATTGAATCATAGAAGGGTGCTTGGTTGGGATTTATATGTTGAAGTATGACACTTCAATAATGATGGATCGACCATTCTAATGTCACTTTGAGCATGGAGAATGCATTGCTATCAACCACTTTGAACAACCCCCACACACATTAAAACCCTTAAATCAATCAATGTAGGACTTGTCTACAACAATTTGGGGTATATTGGGCATGCATTGACCTAGCTCAGGGGCCAACAATCAATGTGACTATGTCAATGCAACCAGTCAAAAAATGTAGTGATCTCAACATATACTAATTGAATACATTTTTTTGAAACACATTCTTATAATATAAGTATTAGCTATTCCAAGCCCCGACTCAGCAACATCTATCAAGAGGGAAATTTTGGGTGAAAAGGGGAGGAACACAAAGAATAAATAAAGAACTAAAAATATAAGATAGAATATATCCAGATAAGATATGTTAGTTGTTTATTATTCCTATATCTTCTTTTTGGGAGAAAATTAATTATAAGAGATGATGAGGTTCTGTAACACCCTTCCTAAGCACACACATGCACATAGAGGAAGCAACAATGAGTTATCCATAACTCGTGCACTCAAGGGGGCATTACACAAAACTGGCATTCATAACAACATTATAATCAATCACACAAACTGAATAATTAAAACATGTTATTTCATGGAAAACTCATTTAACATCTTGAGTCTATACTCTAAAGTTCTAAACACTAAAACATGTAGTTAAATCTATAAACCTGAGGATCATCTTATAATTGTCACCCCACCAGATCTCTATCTTTGTTCTTCAAGCCTCTAAATGCTACCTCCATTCCTGCTCTTCCCCTGCGAACATCTCGTTCACAGCCATGCATTGGAAAAATAGTTGTTAGCATAAGTGGAATGAGTATTCTTATATATGCAAAACTAAAGTAATATGTTATTACAAAATATTCTTGAACATTATAAACATGAGACTAACATGAAACATTGTATAAAGTCTGAAACATAATTAACTCTTCTTTCTTTTACTTAGTTATTATCTTTTTACTTATCTTTCTCTAGAGACATGTACTCTGGTACTTGGGTCTCATAACATGCACGTAGGAGTCTGGGTCACATAACCTGCACTCCGGGCCTAGGTTATGTATATGAATCAGCCTACATCCTAGTACATGGGCCACATGACTTGCAAAAAGGGCCTAAGTCACGTCTCTCTTTTCTTAATCTCTTTCATTATATTCATAAATGAGATTATGTAGATGCTCTAAATTAAGATATCTTTTATTTATGACATTTATCTATTTGTGGCCATCATTATACGATAAGCCCTCCTCTGTTGACACCGAAATGCCCTCTATGATGAAACACACCCTCTGTTGGAACAACATGCCCTCTATTGACACCGAAGTTTCCTCTATGGTGTTGTAGTAGATTGGATCTTCAATTATCAACATGCATATTAGTCCATATTTCAAGTCATTGTTAGGTCACTTAGACATCATAATCAACAAGATTTATGAATAAAAAAATTTAGGGGTACACAACATGAAAAGTTACTTATTTCAGGGCCACATAAACATCTTGAGTAATTTTAGAACAATAAATGTATACGGTTTAACATTCATCATAAATGTACACATAAGGCCATACTAAGAAACATTGTGTCACAAGATAATTCATGGTCTAAGAAAGATTGTGATTGAAGATGATTGCATTTGAGTATGAGACTAGTTGATCTATAACGTTCATAGAGACTTGAAGCATACTTGAACAAGTTTTAGCATAAAAGTAGTGATCTCTTGTATATAGGTCCATTTTATGTCATTTAAGCAACATTAGATCATATTAGGGTTCACAGATAAAAAAAAGTTCAAATTTTGGTGCATCAATTGTTCAAGTTACTGATATAATGCAAGATAGGGTTTTGAGGCATAAAAGAACAAGCTTGGGCATTAAATGTCATAACAGATGTAGAAAGAGATCAACAGTTATCATATTAGGAAACAAGTGGAATTCCAAGAAGAATTAGGATCCAAACTGATATTACTGGATAGATCTAATTTTATAGATCAAACATGATATATTGTATGACGAATTTTCTCAAGGATACATCATATATGATATTTTCAAGATCAAGAATGAAGCTTTTAGAAAAAGAGGAGAAGTCCCATATAGAGACGAGTTGGGTTGATCTTGGTTCTTATTTTCTTATCATACAGTCATGAACTACCCTTGGTAGGTCATGTGAGGGAGGCCCATGGCGCGGGCGGCCACCCTCGTGGCATATTGCCATAAACCCGCACTAGTCCTAGACTTGGTCAATTGACAATCTTGTGAGTGGGGAGGGCATCTCTGGGGACAATGGGATGGCTATTCAAGGGAACTTTCTCCCACACACAAAAATGCTAAGGAAATCCCTCTTTCTTAATGTCAAAGTGGTGCTTCAAGAAGCATCACACCATCACATGAGAAAGGGAGGTTCCAAAGGGCTTAAATGCCTACACAAATTGGCCTTCCGAGCTCACGACGAGGCCATATCTAGGGTCGTTTGGGGATTAGGATGAGAAATGGTCAAAATCCAAAAATGGCCATCCATGGTGGTAGCCATGGACAGAGGAAGAAGAAGAAGCATGGAAGTAGGATCTTTGGAGAAAGGACTGCAAATAAAAGGAGTGCAAATGATATATGAAGAATAAATAGGTAGGAAAAAAGTGTTGCTTGGGGGCTAGGAGGCCCAGATTGACCATTGCAAAAGTGGTTGCAAGGCTGGCATACTTGCCTTGATACAAGGCAGAAAATAACATGAGAGATACTAGATTAGGGTCCATCGTGGACTAAAAATTGATCCAACGCAAGGTAGGGTATCTTTTCGGTCCCAAAATCAAGCCCTCTCATTGGTCTAGAGGAGCTCCCACAGATTACATACTTGTTTAAGTGAACTCAAATTTGTGTTTTGTTAGCAATATTGAAAAATTCACACTCCTACAATGGAACTTCAATTGAGGTGAACTTTTCACTTTAGGCTAAAAGAATATTATATTTCTTATATTAAAAGTTTTGGGTCCAAAAGGATAATGTTTAGGGTACTCAAATTTGGAAATTCATTTGAAAAAGACAAATAATGAACTCAAGTTAGTCGAGTTAAGCACAATGTGACATTTAATCAAGTCCAAATCATCAATATATCATAATGTGACTCACAGTCATAAAATTGAGGTTAAAGGAGGTTATTAAATACAATAGACATCAATGAGACATGATCTACACTAATTGATTGAAAGAAAAAGTTTAGGTTATCACATCATCTCAACCTTAAAAGAAATTGTCCCCAAAATGAACACAATATAATAATTGAGTTTGGGACCCAAAATCATAATAATTTTGGTATTCCAATAAGGTATCATCAACACTATGTCAAAATCAAGTAATCCAATATTGAGGCCAAATAATAGTCACATTGATAATCAAATTGGAAAGATCATCACATGATTCACAAATTTGGAGATATTATTTATGGATCATAAATTTGGAGAGATCATATTTTAGGTAAACCAAATATAGATATTTGAATCAAGAGTAAAGCATGTCATTCATACCCAACATTTAGGGTTCCAAATTCTACATTGGCCCAGGTGGGGTTATACATCCATGATTGAGATTATATGTTACAACAATTTGACACAAACTTCATATTTCAATATTGTGATTTTGTGCTCAAAATCAATGGAAGGTCCTTGTAAATACTTGATCTTTATAATCAAATATTTACAAAATAATATTATAAGATATAAACAAATATTTATTTCAAACATTCTTTACATCAAAGTCGTTGAAGCTTACAAATATGATTCCACGCTTAAAGAATAGGCTTTAAATACTATCCAGTCTTCAATAGGGAACAACTCTTGCATGTCTCTTCTAGTCTTCCTTTGTATCACATGTTTATGTGTACCATAAGAAACAACACCACACATGGACCCCACAAAGGGAAAACATGGGTTAGCAACAATAGTAATTAATTCATTTTTGAGCTATTAAAATAGGTGTAAAATATGATTTATGTATGAGATCAATTCTAGTAGCATACTATTGTGTGAAGTTAGTTTAGAAAAATGAGAATTAAAAATATTAATGTTTCAATGTTTAAAATTCAAGATAGAAATTCCACAAGGCTAACAATTATACAAAATTGTCCAGGTTAAAGGTATCAAAATATTAAAATATTTTCAATGATAAACATAGAATAGATGAATTGAGAATTGTCATATCATTTATTTATCTATGGCTATGATGCCATGTGTTCAATCATCTATGATAGAACAACACAATAGCCTGCTATTTTAACCAGTATGGGGGAGCACTAATCCATTACAACTTGTGCATAGGGTGACAGGATGCACCCAACCTCTAGGATCCAAATCTCTAAAGTGCCGAATCCCAAAGGGAATAAAGTCCAGGGAGTCAAAACTCCAAGATCAATTTATGTGCCATCATACTAATTTATACTATTCAACAATAATGAACTTGGGTGGCAAACTTTCAAATGGAAGGAAAGGCTTATAAAAAAATTAGGGTTCACCACCAAACATGATATATGCAATTCAAGAGGTAAACAAAATAGTTGAATAAGTAAATCACCAATCTAGTACATCAAATAACTAAAAGCTCCATAGATTTCTTAATCATAATAAGGCTCTGAGAAAAAGAATCTAGAAATTTTTATAATGGTTTTATCACTTGGCTTGGAATCATGTTTTGTTAAATATTTTCTATTCACTATTTTATTTTCTAGGTAGGGTTATAATTATGTGATTCTTCCATTATTTTTATTCATATCTTGGCCATATATATAATCAATGTTACATACTCAATTGCTTTATCATTTTTCCTCTAAATTAGATAATGTTATTCTGTCTCTTATATAGAATAACTCCATTTGTTCACTGAGATCAATTATGTTTATTTACCAATATAACTTTACTAGGAATATTTATGGCCAAGTTGAATGCATACTAGTTATACAATATTACCTAAGTCCCAAATATTTATGCTAATAAAAACATGAATTATTGATATACTACTATAAAAATTGAACAACTTTGAATACAGTCTAGCATATGTTTCATCACCTTTTTTATTTCCAAGTTAGGATTACCCAAGATCAAATAGTTTTTTTTCTTTTATATCTTCTTACTTAACTTTTCTTTTTTTCATAGATTTATTTCTTAGATTCTTATGTATCATGATAGGTCATTAGATATAGATATACATATATGTACTTTGATTAATTTAAATAGTCATATTGCCTTATATATTTTTATATTAAGGATTACTTAAAGCACTAAGCCACCTTTTAACCCTTATAAATATAGATACAATTTGTATGCATCTGTATAAGTATAGAAATATATACTATATCGTACATGAAAGGGGGTCTAACTAACTATTAGAATTGTATTGAATTCCTTATTTCTTTTGTCGAATGTATATTAATACTTTGAAATAGATTCAACAAAAATTAATGAAGAACTAACCTATAAACACTTAGGATAATTCTAATCTTCACTGATCAGTCAAACAGTCAAGTTCAAGATACATCACTTGACCCTATGGGTAAGGTTAGTAGTTCTTATTGAGTGGATGTCCTTTTGGAAGGTAGTAAGAGATATGTAGATCTCCGGTTTGGTGAATTCAATCTGTAGTACACCCTCTCTGTTAGGTTTCAAGGACCTGATTTTCTTATTGGGTGGTAGAAACAGTTCCTTCATGACGGTTATAGGACTCACTGCCCATATATAGGTGACCATGTATGATATCGTCAATGGTGGTGAAGGAACGTGGCACAGATCCAATGTGTTGCAGGTATGAAGGCCAAGGATATCTGGGACAGTGATGGCAGTAGTTTCCTTCTGGTGAATGTTAAGTCGATGAAGATGAGGGAGTTATACAAATGGGAGTACACCACTATGGATAGGGTATCTAAGACAACATTAGAAGACCATGACCTAAGGCACGAACAGAGCAGAAGGGAATATCCACTGAGTATGTCGTGGTGAGGTTTTTGGCAGTGATGGGAGTTTTATGATCTATATGTAGGTGGCCTTGATGATTTGATGTCTTCATATGTAATATTATCTAGGCACATGTGGTGGGGAAATCATCCCACCTCAATCAACAACATGGAAGAGAAGAGGGAACGGTTGAGGTGATACACTACTGCAGATCTGGTGGCACAGTGTGCCCTAGTGAGGTGAGGCAAGAACTTTTTGTGATAATTTAGGTCATCATCCGTGTTGCCCAAGGTAGCAAGGGGTGACAAGTGATGAGTGCATACTCATCATGGAATTCAACTGCCTCTTTGGAACAAATTCAACTCCAATTCACCCCTTTTACCCAAATATGAATCATAATGTGTAAAACTACTTGGCCGATTCAATAATCAAGGTTTTAACTAAATATTATTCATTTAATGTAGGAAAACCAAGTAATTCCATCCCTACGGTTTCAAGACCGTTTGGGTCCATCCGGTCTCAAGACCGTTTGGGTCCATGAAGTCCCAAGACCATTTGGGTCCATGCGGTCCCAAGACCGTTTGGGTCCATGCGGTCCCAAGACCGTTTGGGGTCCATGCGGTCCCAAGACCGTTTGGGTCCATGCGGTTTCCAAGACCGTTTGACGCAAGCACGAAGACCAATTGAAGAACTGAAGCCGTGCATTCACGTGAGACCGAGACCGACCTCAAGATCGATCGACGCAAACCGTTTGGCACCCAAACGGTCTCCAAACCGTTTGGAGAAGATATTTCCAGCAACTTATCCAAACTATTTGGATCAGACCTAAACCTATAAATAGACCCTCAGGGTCCTCATTTGGAGGTATCGGATCCGGACGCTGACAGGCTGCCAGAGCACCACTCCGATCAAGTTCCACTCCACCTACTGCTAGTGTTGCATCCAAGGAGGCCGAGAAGAGAAGGAAGACAGAGCAAGGAGCGTATCTTCTTCACCGGGCTGCGACCACTCTCTGCACCGAGCTCATGGCGGATCTCTCTTTTTCTCTCATCCTTCTTATATCTCGCATCATGAGCGAGTAGTCCACTTCCGTTGGGGTGCGGGGACTAGCCCCGCTACCCATGCAAACCATGTTCTTTTGTTAAACTTTCCATGGCAATGTATATAACTCTTCATTTTGTCATTTATCATTAAGCTCGTAGGTTGGTTATGTGCTTGTTTTCATCTTTGTGCTCCCTATGTTGCGAGAACTTCAATGCATGGGTATGAATGTCGTTTAGCAAGTTAGACACCTTGACGAGAACTTATGATAGGATTCCTTGAGGTCGTAAGTGTATGATCCGCGAGGGGATGAGCCATCTAGCCTCCGGTGACGCTTCTGTGTGCCTGACGCCCGTATGGGGGGTTCACAGCCTTAGTTGGATTTTGTATCTTCTTGTTAATCGTTGATGTTTACTCGTACTATAATCGCTTATGTGCTTATCCGGTGACGTGGTTGACTCCTTGACGAGAACTTCTGATGGGATTCCTTGAGGTAGTAAGTGTATGATCCGCGAGGGGACGAGCCATCTAGCCTTCGGTGACACTTCTGTGTGCCTGACGCCCGTATGGGGGGTTCACAGCCTTAGTTGGATGTTGTATCTTCAGAGCCGTAAGACATGTGATCCGGATGGTGATGAGACATCTGATGCCTATGGTGATGCTTACGCGGACCTGACGCCCGTATGGGGGGTCCTGCAGCAACTCTACTTGGAGTGTTATATCTTGCCTGGTTTGTTTGCAAAGGAGCATGTTTGTGTGTGTAGCGGTGGTCAAACCCGGTACCATCCCAGCGATTCCATATCACTGATCTAAACCTATCTTTAATTCTGCATTTACTTTCTTGCAATTAGTTTAAACAAACCAAATCAACCAATTGTTCTAAATATTAGTTTTACTTGAGCTAGATTCAACTGACAAGGATTCTTAAAAATGTTGTCCTTTGGGTTCGATCCTCAACTATACTGCGATAAGACCCGTCCTCTTGCGGGTGGTATTATTGCACTTGGTTTTGGTAAAAGCTCGGGGATTTAAACTCCAAGTGAATTTGTTAGTGCATTCAAACACCACGACAAATTCTGACGCCGCTGTCGGGGACAACGAAATCAGTCAGTCAAATCTAGTTCTTTTAAGACTAATCTAGGATTTTGATTTTCTTTTGAAACTATCACTTATCTACTTGAATTTGATCTTACTTTGTGGATCTCATTTTCAAACCTTTCCAATTTTCAGGTGCTCTTCAACACATAGTGCATGCACCGTTCAGATAGTCCCGGACTCACTGCAAGCTTTGATCCCGAAATTGATAGAACCTTCCATCGTCAGATTAGAGAGAATCAAGCTAGGATGGCGCAAGAAGAAGAAGTAGCCTGAAGAGTGGCTCAAGCCATCAATGCACAAAGAGAGAGGCTCATGCAAGAAGCCAAAGTTGCAGTTCAACATGAGATCTAAGCAGCACAAGCAGCAGCGCAGGCAGCCGAACTACAGAAAGATCTTAGGGAGTTCTCCATCCCGAAAGCTACGAATGTTTACCACCCAGTGCAGCCTCCTCCCATCCAGGATGCCAACTTCGAGATTAGAGCCCATTGGATCACATTGCTTCAAAACAACCCTTTCTATGGCAAACAAGCGGAAGACAGCCAATGTCATCTTCTGAGATTTATCGACTTGTGTGCTATGACAAAGCAAAATGGAGTCTCCGATGATGCCATTCGACTCCGTCTCTTCAAGTACTCTCTTGATGATAGAGCCATTAGTTGGTACAATTCACTACAGAGTGAAGTACCTATCACCACATGGGAGAAGCTCCAAAATACATTTCTGGAAAACTTCTACCCCCCATCTCTTACATATGAAATCAGAGGGAGAATCACAAATTTCACTCAAGTCCCTGGAGAAACCCTCGCTGAAGCATGGGATAGGTACAAAGAGCTCTTACGCAAATGCCCACACCACGGAATTCCAAAGAATCAACTCATAGAAATCTTCTATAGGGGTGTGGAAGATGATGTTAAGATGTTTCTAGATTCCTCATCTGGAGGAAACTTCATGCGTTAAAGCTACGACAGTGCATGGAGAGTCGTCACCCTGGGAGCAGAAAATCAAGCCAACTGGGGCAGATCTGTAGGAAAAGGAGTCTTGAAGGTAGCTATGGCTGGAGCTATCCCTGAGTACAAGTCTATTGCATAAACCTTGAAGGTCTTAGTTGCTAAGCAGGATCATATAGAATCATCCCTAGCTGCAATTGGGAGAGGACATTCACCCACTAGGCAACATGAACAGGTCAAGTCCACTTCTCTATTCTGTGAAGCATGCAAGAGCACCGATCATTCCACTCTATCATGCAATGTGCTCTACGACGTCGTTCTAAGCAATGCTTGTGGACAAGGAGACAATTGCCAGATGGAAAATCTAAATGCTATCAATACCATCCCTGGGCAGAACTATTACAATCCAAATCAAAATAGGAATCACCCAGGCTTCCAATATGGAAACCCTTCAGGAGCTATGAACTCACATCAATTCGGACCTAACAATCAACCAAGAGGCACATCAGGATTCCAGTTTAACCAACAACAGAACTTTGGGAATCAAGGAAACTTCAAAGGAAACTATCAGAACAGGAACTACAATAATTATCAGAACAACTCTCAGTATCAGAATCTGAACCAACAACAAGGACAAACAAGAGCTATCCCTGATGACAAGCTATCTACTATTGAAAAGATGTTACAAACTCAACAAACTATGATAGCTAACCAGCAGGCTCAACAGAAAGCTATTGAAACTCAACTAGCTCAACTTGCTGCTAGCATAAAGCCACCGGCTGGAGTCTTTGTCAGCCAACCTAAAAACAATCTGAAACATCCTGAACAATTGAAGGTTGTCAACACCAGATCAGGGAAAGATTATTCGAATCCCCCAATAAAGACACCTGTAGTTATTGCTAACGAAGACAAACCTATGACAGTCCAGAACTCGACAACACCAGAATTGCAACCAATGGAAGATAAGACTGACAAGGAAGTTCCTGAAAAATCTGTTGATGAAGAAAATGAAATACCATAGACGGATATTCCTATATATAAGCCTCGTATACCCTTCCCATCCTGCCTATGTCAAACAAAGCTTGATACAAGATTAGTCAAGTTCAAAGAGGCCATGAAGAAACTTCATGTTGATATACCCTTCTTAGACGCTCTTGCTGAGATACCAGCATGGACTAAGTATCTAAAGTCACTTCTCACCAAGAAGTACATAACTGAAGAGTATGATACTGTAAAACTAGCTACAACCACATCAGATATTATACTGAGCAAGATGCCAAAGAAACAGAAAGACCCAGGTTCCTTTGGAATTTCATGTCACATTGGGACTCATCATGCAAGAAAGGACTGGCAGATCTTGGGGCAAGTATTTCTATTATGCCATTCAGTCTGTGCAAGAGATTAGGGTTCACAGAATTGCTTCCAACTGCTATGACTATTCAACTTGTAGACAATTCAATAAAGAGACCATTAGGAATCCTCGAAGATATCTCGGTCAAGGTGAGAAAGGATGCATATGTTCCATGTGATTTTGTCATTATGGATATAAAAGAAGACACCAGATATCCTCTTATCTTTGGTCGTCTGTTCCTCGCCACTGCTAGAGCCCTTATTGATGTTGAAGCAGGTACCTTACTGCTTAGGTTAGGCAAAGAGACTCTGGAGTTCAAGGTTTTCGAAAGTATGAGAAGACTGAGTATACAGGAAGAAGTCTATTTGATCGATTGCGTTGAGCAATTGTCACAACTGACTCAAGAATATGATGAATCAGACGACCCCTTGGAAATTGCTTTATCTGACCTACCAATCAATGTACCTAAAGACAAACAAGCAGAGGATCGCATCGAACCCCTCAGACCTGTTGAAGAAGGTACCAACACCACCTATGAAGAACTCAAGGCTACTAAAACTACAGAAGAAAGAAGCAAAAAACTTGAAGCTCCCGAAATGAAGCCCCTACCCGAAGGGCTAAAGTACATGTTTTTGGACGACCTCAAGGTTTTTCCAGTGATCATAAATTCTGATTTAACAAACGAACAAGAAAAGAAACTCCTGGATGAATTAAGGGAAAGAAAGAAAGCCATGGGATATAAAATGAACGACCTCACAGGGGTCAGTCAAGCCTTGTGCATGCACAAGATCCCTATGATGGAAGATCACAAGCCAACTATCGAGCATCAAAGGAAGTTGAATCCAAATATGAAGGAAGTGGTCTGTCGTGAGATCATCAAACTTATCACAGCTGGAATAATCTACCCGATATCGGATTCGCCATAGGTGAGCCCAATACATGTTGTGTCGAAGAAAGGTGGAACAACTGTTCTAAGGAATGAGAATGATGAGCTCATCCCCACTCGAACAGTCACCGGGTGGCGGATGTGTATAGATTATAGAAAATTAAACAAAGTTACTCGAAAAGATCATTTTCCTATGCCCTTCCTCGATCAAGTTTTAGAAAGGTTGGCCCACCAAGAATACTTCTGTTATCTTGATGGGTACTCTGGATTCTATCAGATTCCCATACATCCAGGTGATCAAGAAAAAATGACTTTCACCTGTCCTTTCGGGACACATGCTTTTAAGAGAATGTCGTTTGGTCTTTGTAATGCTCCCGTAACTTTTCAACGTTGCATGGCTGCAATTTTCGCGGGGCTTACTGAAACTGTTATGGAGGTCTTCTTGGACGATTTATCTGTATATGGAGACTCATTTGATTCTTGTCTCAAGCATCTCTCCATGGTTCTCAAACGTTTTGAAGAAGCACATCTGGTGCTCACTTGGGAGAAATGCCACTTCATGGTAAGGGAAGGCATTGTCCTGGGCCATAGGGTTAGCAATAGGGGAATTGAAGTTGATAAAGCCAAGATTGAAGTGATATCTAAATTGGCTATCCCCACGAATGTGAAAGAAGTTCGTGCCTTCCTTGGTCATGATGGATTCTATAGAAGATTCATAAGAGATTTTTCCAAGATAACTAAGCCAATGACGAACCTGCTTCTAAAAGACGCTGATTTCATTTTCAATGAAGAATGTGTCAAAATCTTCAACACTCTAAAGAAGGCTCTTACAACCACCCCCATCATTAGAGCTCCCGACTGGGGCCATCCTTTTGAAATTATGTGCGATGCCAGTGATTACGCGGTGGGTGCTGTTCTGGGGCAATATATAGAAAAGAAACATTATGTGATCTATTATGCATCAAAACCCCTTGACGAAGCCCAGAGGAATTATGCTACTACCGAGAAGGAACTTCTAGTAGTCATATATGCTTTCGACAAGTTCAGGTCATACCTTATCGATTCGAAAGTCATCGTCTACACAGACCATGCTGCTATTCGTTACCTTCTGGAAAAGAAAGATGCTAAACCAAGGCTGATACGATGGATCCTCTTACTACAAGAATTTGATTTGGAGATAAGAGATAAAAAAGGGACAGAAAATGTTGTAGCAGATCACCTAAGTCGCATCCACACTCTGGATGCTGAAAAGATTCCGATAAATGATTCCCTACTAGATGATCAGCTAATGAGGGTCTCGGAAGTTACACCATGGTACTCTGATTTCGTAAACTATCTTGCCGCTGGAGTCATCCATCCCCAATGCACCGGGAATGCTCTGAAGAAATTTATGCACTATGTGAAGCATTATTACTGGGATGAACCATATCTCTTTAAACTTTGCATTGACGGGTTGTACAGACGCTGTATCGTCGAAGAAGAAGCTCAATCTATTCTGGAACAATGCCACTCAGGACCCGTAGGTGGGCATATGAGCTCTAAAACGACTGCTTTAAAGGTTTTGCAATGTGGATTCTTCTGGCTGACCATATCCAAGGACTCTTACGATTTTGTCCTGTCCTGTGACAAATGTCAAAGATCTGGAAATATAACTTAGAGGGACGAGATGCCACTGCATTTATGGCAAGAGGTCAAGATATTCGATGTCTGGGGGGTGGACTATATGGGTCCATTCCCATCTTCTAATGGATTTTCATATATCCTAGTGGCGGTGGACTACGTCTCCAAATGGGTTGAAGCTATACCAATCGTCACTAGTGATTCAAAACCAGTCATGAAATTATTCAAAGATGTCATCTTCCCCCGGTTTGGAGTGCCACGAACTGTAATATCTGACGGAGGCTCCCACTTCATCGAAAGAAGCTTTGAAGCCTTACTAAGAAAATATGATGTCTCGCACAAGGTAGCTTCACCTTACCATCCACAAACTAGTGGACAGGTTGAGGTCACTAACTGACAACTAAAGGCTATCCTTGAGAAAACCGTTGGACGTAATCGAAAAGACTGGTCAACAAAAATCAATGACGCCTTATGGGCCTATCGTACTGCTTATAAAACTCCCCTTGGGACAACCCCTTTTCGATTGATATATGGAAAAGCTTGCCACCTGCCAGTCGAATTAGAACATAAGGCATGGTGGACAATTAAACAATTGAACTTCGATATGAAAGAAGCAGGGCAAGCCAGGATTCTGCAACTCAACGAGCTGGATGAACTGAGAATAACAGCCTATGAGAATGCACGAATCTACAAAGAACGTACAAAACTTTGGCATGATGGACATCTGAAAAGAAAGGACATACAAGTGGGAGACCAAGTGCTGGTTTTCAACTCAAGATTAAGGATATTCCCAGGAAAACTCCGCTTGCGCTGGTCAGGACCATACATCGTCAAAAGCATCTCTCCTCAGGGCACCTTCTCCTTATGGAGTGAAGAGTCAGGGGAATTCATAACCAATGGCCACCGCTTGAAGAGATATTTCACCGTAATAGACATAGGCACCAAATTAGTGCTGGAACTCACCGATCCAAAGGACCCAACATGAAGACAAAAGACTTTGTCGAGCCATCGACATAAAACAAAGGCGCTTGTCGGGAGGCAACTCGATCAATAATTCTGTTTACTTTTCCTTTTCAAATTTTGTTTTCTAGTTAACTGTTCCTTAAATAAAATTTGCCTTTTGAGACAGTTTCTCTTCTTTCAGATAAAAGATCGGAGTCACACTGATCAGAACGCAATCACACTCGGCGGTCATAACTGGTGTAACCTTTCCCTTCCATCTTGGATTTAGGGATTGCTCGGGATGAGCAAAACTCTAAGTTCAGGGTGGAGGGTGGGTGGTACGTACTTCACTTCCACATACACCCTCTTTTCATACTCAAGTTGTCTCTATCATAAAATTTTTCAAAAATTTTCAAAATTTCTGAACAGATACCTGATGAAATTTTCTCTCTTGTTGATAAAATGTAACTAACTACCTTGCTATGCATCTTCAATCATAATATCCTCCTTATTCAAAGTAAATCCTCAAGAGGACTGATTTTTGAAACTTGCCTTTTGCCTGAAATCATCCTGTGAAACTTATGATTCCTAACATCACAATACCTTTTTCAAAAATGATAAGTATATGTCAAACTGATAGGGATCAAACACGTCGTGCTTCCTAACTGACTAGTGGAACTATGGCTCAGAATCCCCACCGGATCTGCATCAAGTCATTATTTGAGCAAAGTATGACAAAGAGAATAACCCGGTTTTGAATTGTAAATCAAGTTGCATTCTGATCTGAACTCTCTTCTACACTTCTTCTATCATCTTTGTACCCTTCCATCCATCAAAAGCACCAAAATAGCTGAATATGTGCCAAACCCTAAGTTCAGGGTGGCACGCCACTTCCCCCTTATCCGCTTCTTCCATACCCCTCGCAATAAATAGGGGCGTACCACCAAAAAAATGCAATCTCGAGTCGAATAGAGGAGAGATTTGCAAACAAAAGATGCCAAAGTGCACACAAAAAGAAATGCAATCTCGAGTCGAATAGAGGAGAGATTTGCACACAAAAAATGCAATAAATGAAATTGCAAAACAAATAAAAATCTCGAGTCGAATAGAGGAGAGATTTACTTCTTCTTTCCATACCACCTTTCACTCCTTTTTCTACCTAAGGACACAATGCATGCCCCCACCATCATGAATTACACCAGTGTCAGATCGGATGCATATTTGTTGATTCTGTGGGTATCTCTGAACTCTTACAAAACTCTTTGACATGCTTTATGTTGGAAAAAGTGGGGAGGAAGTGCTATTGGGAAACGAACTTAGGAACGAAGCTATGGAAAGACGTGTTTAGTGGTCCCAGGAAGTTAAGGTACTCATTCATACCGAGCAGAAAGAAAACATTGGTGATGTGAAGATGAAGAAATCACACGGATTGAAAGTATTTCATTGGGCAACAGTTTCAAACTTTATGTTACTCGAGGATGAGCAACGATTAAGTTCGGGGTGTTTTGATGAGTGCATACTCATCATGGAATTCAACTGCCTCTTTGGAACAAATTCAACTCCAATTCACCCCTTTTTACCCAAATGTGAATCATAATGTGTAAAACTACTTGGCTGATTCAATAATCAAGGTTTTAACTAAATATTATTCATTTAATGCAGGAAAACCAAGTAATTCCATCCCTACGGTTTCAAGACCGTTTCGGTCCATGCGGTGTCAAGACCGTTTGGGTCCATGCGGTCCCAAGACCGTTTGGGTCCATGCGGTTTCCAAGACCGTTTGACGCAAGCGCGAAGACCAATTGAAGAACTGAAGCCGCGCATTCACACGAGACCAAGACCGACCTCAAGATCGATCGACGCAAACCGTTTGGCACCCAAACGGTCTCCAAACCATTTGGCACCAAACGATATCCAAACTGTTTGTCACCAAACGGTCTCCAAACCATTTGGTGCCCAAACGGTCTCCAAACCGTTTGGCACCAAACGGTCTCCAAACCATTTGGCACCAAACGGTCTCCAAACAGTTTGGTGCCCAAACGGTATCCAAACCGTTTGGTGCCCAAACGGTCTCCAGACCGTTTGGAGAAGATATTTTCAGCAACTTATCCAAACCGTTTGAATCAGACCTGAACCTATAAATAGACCCCCAGGGTCCTCATTTGGAGGTATCAGATCCGGACGCCGACAGGCTGCCAGAGCACCACTCTGATCAAGTTCCACTCCACCTACTGCTAGTGTTGCATCCAAGGAGGCCGAGAAGAGAAGTAAGACGGACCAAGGAGTGCATCTTCTTCACCGGGCTGCAACCACTCTCTGCACCGAGCTCATGGCGGATCTCTCTTTCTCTGTCATCCTTCTTGTATCTCTCATCATGAGTGAGTAGTCCACTTCCACTGGGGTGCGGGGACTAGCCCCGCTACACATGCAAACCATGTTCTTTTGTTAAACTTTCCATGGCAATGTATATAACTCTTCATTTTGTCGTTTATCGTTAAGCTTATAGGTTGGTTATGTGCTTGTTTTCATCTTTGTGCTCCCTATGTTGCGAGAACTTCAATGCATGGGTATGAACACCGTTTAGCAAGTTAGACTCCTTGACGAGAACTTCTGATAGGATTCCTTGAGGTCATAAGTGTATGATCCGTGAGGGGACGAGCCATCTAGCCTTCGATGACCCTTCTGTGTGCCTGACGCCCGTATGGGGGGGTTCACAGCCTTAGTTGGATTTTGTATCTTCTTGTTAATCGTCGATGTTTACTCGTACTATAATTTCTTATGTGCTTATCGGTTGATGTGGTTGACTCCTTGACGAGAACTTTTGATGGGATTCCTTGAGGTAGTAAGTGTATGATCTGTGAGGGGACGAGCCATCTAGCCTTCGGTGATGCTTCTGTGCGCCTGACGCCCATATGGGGGGTTCACAGCCTTAGTTGGATGTTGTATCTTCAGAGCAGCAAGACATGAGATCCGTATAGTGACGAGACATTTGATGCCTATGGTGATGCTTACGCGGACCTGACGCCCGTATGGGGGGTCCTGCAGCAGCTCTACTTGGAGTGTTATATCTTGCCTGGTTTGTTTGCAAAGGAGCATGTTTGTGTGTGTAGCGGTGGTCAAACCCGGTACCATCCCAACGATTCCATATCATTGATCTAAACCTATCTTTAATTCCGCATTTACTTTCTTACAATTAGTTTAAACAAACCAAATCAACCAATTGTTCTAAATATTAGTTTTACTTGAGCTAGATTCAACTGACAAGGATTCTTAAAAATGTTGTCCTTTGGGTTCGATCCTCAACTATACTGCGATAAGACCCGTCCGCTTGCGGGTGGTATTATTGCACTTGGTTTTGGTAAAAGCTCGGGGATTTAAACTTCGAGTGAATTTGCTAGTGCATTCAAACACCACATCAACAAGATGGAACCAGGTTGATGGGGAATGGTGAGAGGATATATTGTTGGTGAGTGATTGTGTTGACAAAATTGGTGGTTGGAGGTGTGAGGGAAATGGTGAAAAAGTAGAAAGGTGCAGATCATAGTTGCCTATGGATCGATAGTCTAGCCATCAGAATGTTATTAACCAATCCGCAAACCACCAAGTCAAATGGGTTACAACTGGACGTTGCAATTCCAACATGAGTTGTTTCTGATTTATAGAGCCAAACCTGGTGACGTTAGATAGGGCTTTGGAGGAGGATGAATCGATGTTCGCTTGGTGGCTGCTAGTGCCAACAATAGAGTATTAGTTGATCATAATGTCCTTTAGACATGGTTGTTGGGAGCAGAAGGGTAGCCACAGTTTGGTGGAGGTGAGAGAGAAAGACAATGATGGTTAGGTTGGCTTGAGGTCTACAAAAAAGGTTGCATATATATAGGAGTGTGATGATGCTAGGGCTGCTTGGGTAACCCTTGAAGTGTCGATAGATGAGGGACGGTCCTAGGGTTCAGTTATGAAAGAGAGGCATTGAGAGAGAGACACCTCATGTAACGGAGGAAGTGCTACTTAGGTTGTGTTTGGTACGTGTTGAAAAAAAATTGATGGCGATGAGGAAGGGGACTATGATGGTGATGGTAAAAGTTTTGTTTGGAAACATGTGCATGGTGATAGTAACATGGATGGAGAAAAAGTTAAAAAATGTTGTTTGTTACATGGTTATATGGATGGTGAGGTGAAAATTCTTTATAAAAAACACCCTACACAAGTAAGAATGATATCTATTAGATTTTTTTAATTATGTGCCTAAGTGTAGTGTAGTATTAGAAGAAACTTCTTTCACCATGCTTTTCCATATGGACAAAAATAGACCAAATTTCACCATGGATTCACCATGAATTCACCATGATTCCCTATCACCATGGCAAACTAACAACAATCTTTGTTTCACCATCATTCCCCTCCCCATGATTCACCATGTAACAAATGCAGCCTTAGTGGAGACGTGGTCTGGCTTGCTAAATATAGGATTTCAATGTTATTAATTTAGCAATTAATCCCCCCTTTTGCTGATTCCTTCTCCATTTTATAACTTCTAAACCGAGATCCCAGCTTCTTTGATATTTTGACCATGAGTTTAATTTGTACTAAACCATATATTAAAAGTATTAATTACTAATTTTCATGGAAATGAGATGGCAATCAATTATTATCATCATATATACAAAATAGATATGTTTTGGTTCAATTAATATGTCATATTGATTCCTATGACAATATGCATAACTCATTTCATATATTCGAGTGTGGGTCTCAAATAGATTTGATTAATCAAGATGAAGAAATTGCAAAATTTTAGTAGTTTAAGACCAAAGAAACTCATAAAGAATCAAACATTAATGGAGATCTATCAATAAACGTTTTTCAAAAGAGGCAATTATGCTAAATAGCTCAAAATAGATTGAGTGCTTGAAATTGAGTGTGTTACAACTCTTCCGCCCTTCAAAGAGATTTCATCCTCCAAATGTGAATGTCTAATGATCTATCATGTACTAGTCCTATTATGAACATCTTTCTAAATTAAGAATCTAAACAAAAATGCATGCCATGCTAACCTATGTTGTTTATTGCATCAATATGCATTGAAGTCTAAGTATTTTGTACACATCCATGTGGCTCTCCTCAAGGGTTCTATAATTTTCTACTTTTCCCATTCTATATATATGTCATACCTATTTAATTGTGACTTGGCCCATAACTTCATCGATAAAATTTCCAAAAACAAATTTTACACTATAAGAAAATAATCTTTGATTGAAAACATGCAATTTAAAACTAAAAATGGGCCCAACATCAAATACGAGATGTAGGTCACATTCCTTCACCATATAATTAGTGTCACCTTAAGCTAATTTATATAATCTTAACCCTTCTTCCAATATAATATGTTCTACTCATGATGACCAAACCATTCTCTTTCTACTCCCCTAAAGTTACTGAACTAATTTTTATAAAATCCTACTTTGATAAGTATATCTACTATTGAATGTGGTACTTAATAATGACTAGTCTATAAAACTTCTAGCATCTTATTTTAATATGAGAATTAAAATATTTAATTTGTAAGTCTTAGCCATCATTGTCAGATGTTTATATTACACCACAAGCTTGTTGGTCAAGCTGTAGTTATCAACATTAATCTTAGTATTTCATCAACGTTAACCCAATATACTTGTCTCTAATGCTTGAGTGATATTTATATTGTCCTATAACTTATATATGCATGTCTTATTTTGTAGGGAGTAGGGTTTTATTTAAATGTGATGTCTCTACCATATTTATTCCCAATCTTCTATATGTAGTCAGAGGTTCAATACTATATCAGACCTAAATATTGTTTTTCAAAATTTATTAGTTACTACTTAACCCTAAGTCAATTCAAATTCTAACACTTTTCTATGATATTATATTTCCTATTTTATGTATCTAATACTGTATTTGTGACATTTGTATCTCTAATTATTAGAATGTTCATGTCCTCACTGCGGGTCAATACCTCTGAAAGAAAGGGAGGACTTCATTCAGTGATTCCGTGATCACCCTTTGAACGATCAAAATAAGGTAAAGCTTGAAGATAAGTTTTTTACTCTATTAATTTCTCATTGGAGATGACATTGTGATCGCGGATAAAGTAGTGGCTAATGTGTACACATCTGCACTGGAGAAATCTAGGCTTCAAATGAATGTACTGACTGATTTCATAGACAGGGTGTGGTGAGTTCGCCAAAAGATTCCAATGTCATTTTATTTCACAGGGATTTCTCCCCAGTCTCCATGCGTTTGATGATGACTCATAACTTTAATTCATTAAACAAAATATTTTTAATTAAGTAATTATTTTTTTGTCACATATATCTGTGTAATGGTTTATTGAGTCAAGAATTTTGATATATCTTACTTTTTCCCAATTTCAAGTAAGGCAGGGTTTCATTTTTCTATGATGTCTAGGTCGCATGAGATCTCTAAAGTATTACATGAAAACCAAAAGTTCAAAAGTTCATCATATTTATGCCTTTTCAATATAACTACATCCTAATCCATTGCAATATCAATTTCTACGCATATGGATCTATTGTTAAACTTATTTCAAATGTCATATCCTTTTTTCGGTATCTAGTTTCTAAAAAGATGCAACTACACATTTATAGGGGGATATACTATTTTTTTCTATTGTCAACATTCTTTTTTGCAATTACTAGTGATTGCACCTAACTAAAGAGGAACCCTATGATAATCTTCTTATTTATATTCCCAGAGTGGTGCATTTAAATTTTCTAAGGGCTATATTTTAAATCTACATACATGTGTCTAAGATGCGTATTCCTCAATAATATCTCCATATGATTCTATGCCTAGGGGATTCCAGAGGCTTGTATATGAGCTAAGAATGTTTCATGAATTTCTAAACATAGATACATACCCGATATACTTGGCTATTAGTGTTTCTTACTTGTAGCCTGGGTATATCACAATAATTGAGCCAATGATACTAGGGTTTGCCTATGCTCTAGGTGTACTATTATTTAACCCTAATTTTTTGAGATGTACATGAGTGTTGACTGCTTATAGGCTCTGATACCATGTTGTAAAGATTCAATCTTTATGATAAAATATTTACAAAATAATATTAGAAAATATACAAAAATCTTCATTTCAAACATAAATTACATCAGAGTCATGGAAGCTTACAAATATGAATACAAAGTTTAAGAATAGGATTTGAATCCCATCTAGTCTTCAATAGGGAACACCTCATGCATCTCTCTTCTAATCTTCCTTTATATCACCACTCCATGAGTTTCTGAAGGAACAAAACCACACATGGACCACATAAAGGGAAAATACAGGTAAGTGAAGCTGGTACTAAATTCATTATTGAGCTATTAAAAGTAGGTGTAAAATATGATTCATGTATGATATCAATTATAGGAGGGGACTATATAGTGGAGTTAGTTTAGAAAAATGAGAATTACAAATATCAATGTTTTAGTGTTCAAAATTCAAGATATAAACTCCACAAGGCTAACAATTATACAAAGTTGTCCATGTTCAAGGGCAAACTATCAAAATATTTTCAATGATCAACTTAAAATATCAGGATTAAGCACTGTCATATCACTTATTTATCTATATCTGCAATGCTATGAGAGAATGACACGGTAGCCTGATATTTCAACCAGTATACGTTTGGATCAGTAATCCATTACAACATGTGCATAGGGTGGTTGCACGTACCCAACCTCTAGGACCCAAAGATTAAAGGGCCAAAGCCCTAAGGGGCCAAAGTCCAGGGAGACAAAACTCCAAGATCAATTTTGGTTCTATCATAATATTTGCAATATTCAACAATAATGAATTTGGGGTGGCGAACTTTCAAAAGGAATTAAAGGCTTATACAAATTTTAGGTTCATCAACAAACATGATACATGGAATTCAAGAGGGAAACAAAATAACTCAATAAGTAAATTGAGAATCTGGTACCTCTAATTATTTGAAGATCCATAGATTGCTCAATCATAACAAGGTTCCAGGAGAAGAATCTACAAATTTAAATAATGGTGTTATCACTTGGCTTGGAATAAATTATTTGTTCAATCTTTTCATTTGGTGTTTTCTTTCCTAGGTAGGGTTCTTATTATTTTTGGTTCTTCCATTATCCTTATTCATAACTAGGTCATACATATATAATCAATGTTACATACTCAATTGCTTTATCATATATCCTTTATATTTGATAATGTTGTTCTGTCTCTTATATAGGACAACTCCATTCATTCACTAAGATTAATTATGTTTATTTATTAATGTACCTTTACTAGGGATATTTAGGGTTAAGTTAAATGTATGCTAGTTATATAATCTTACCTAGGTCCCAAATTTTATGATGATCAAAACATGAATTATTCATACACTACTATAAGAGTCGAATAACTTTGTGTACAGTCTAACATAAGTTTCCTCACCTATTTTATTTCCTAGTTAGGGATACCCATGATCGAATAGGTTTTCCTTTTATATCTTCTTACTTAACTTTCATTTATCATAATTGATTAATCTTCAAAGATTTATTGCTTAGATTCTTATGTATCATGATAGGTCAAGATATAGATCTACATATATGTCCTTTTATTAATGAAAATAGACATATTTTCTTAATGATTTTTATAATAAGAATTGCTTAAAACACTAAACCACCTTTTAAACCTTATAAAATATAGACACATCTCAAATGTATGTGTATACGTATAGAAATATATACTATATGGTTCATGAAAGGAGGTCTAACTAATTACTAGAATTGTATTGTATTCCTTTTTTCTTTTGTCTAATGCATATTAGTACTTTGAAATAGATTCAGTAAAAATGAATGAAGAACTAAATTGTAGATGCTTAGGACAATGTTGATCTTCACATATCAATCTAACGATTGAGTTCTAGATGCATCTCTTGACCCTCTGGTCAAGGTTAATGCTCTTCTGGAGTGGATATATTTTGGGAAGGTAGTAATAGATATGTAGATCTTGGGTCTTGTGAATTGAGTCTGCAATACACCCTCTCTATTAGATTATAAGAACCTAATTTCTTATTGGGGGTGGTGACAGTTCTTTCATGATTGTTATAGGACTCGTTGCCCATATGTAGGTGATCAGGTATGATATCATCAATGGTGGTGAAGGAAAGAGGACACATATCCAATGTGTTGTGGGTGTAAAGGCCAAGGAGATATGGGATAGTGATGGTGGTAGGTTTCCTTATGGCATGTGTTAAGTTGACAAAGACAGAGGAGTTGTATAGGTGCGAGTGTACCTCTATGGCCAGGGTATCTAAGACAATAGATGAAGGCCATGAAATAAGGCATGAACGAAGGAGAAGGGAAGATCTTCTGAGTACATCATGGTGAGGTTGCTGGTGGTAACAAGAGTTTGTTGATCTATCTACAGGTGGCCTCGATGGATTGATGTCTATAGAAATTGAATTATCCAGGTACATATGCTGGGGAAATGATCTTGCCTCAATCAACAACAAGGAGGAGAAGAGGGAACGCTTGAGGTGATAGATGACTGCATATTTGATGGCACAGTGTGTCCTAGCAAGGTGAGGTAAGCAATTGCCATGATGATTTAGGTCATCATCCTCATTGTTAGAGGTAGCAAGGGGTGTCAAGACTGAACCAGGTTGATGGGGATTGGTGATAGGATCTGATGTTGGTGAGGGATCGTGTTGAAGATATTAGTGGTTTGAGGTGTGAGGGAAGTAGTGAGTAAGTAGAAAGGTGTAGACAAAAGTTGGCTGTAATTGATAGTGTAACACTTGGGTCCACTACCCAAGGCTCTAGTAGAGTTTCAGGAATGATGATTGGCCCAATAGACCACCATTAGCCTTAACTTTGCACTTTGTCCTCACTCACGCGCAAGCTGGGATCAACTTCCTGAGTTGTTAAGATTCATAGCTCTTCTGGAGTGGATATCTTTTGGGAAGGTAGTAATAGATCTGTAGATTGTGGGTTTGGTGAGTTGAGTCTACAGTACACCCTCTCTATCATATTTCAAGGACCAAATTTTCTTATTGTGGGTGGTGGTGGTTCCTTCATGATTGTAATAGGACTCACTACCCATCTACAGGTGACTGGGTATGATACCATTGATGGTGGTGAAGGAAAGTGGACGCAGATCCAATGTGTTGTAGGTGTAAAGGCCTAGGAGATCTGGGACAGTGATGGCAACATGTTTCCTTTTGATGAGTGTTATGTCAAAAAAGATGGAGGAGTTTTATAGGTGTGAGTGTGCCTCTATAACCAGGGTATCTAAGACAATGGAGGAAGGCCATGACCTGAGGCACGAATGAAGGAGAAGGGAAGACCTTCTGAGTACACCATCATGAGTTTACTGGCAGTGAAGAGAGTTTGTTGATATATATGTAGGTGGCCTTAACAATTTAATGTCTATAGATGTCAATTTATCTAGGTACATGTGGTGTGGAAATCATCTTGCCTAGATCAAAAATAGGGAGGAGGAGAGTGTAAGGAGTGGGATCCCATATGGAAACCACTCCCTACTAAAAATTTGAACAATAAAACCTCCAGTCCAAACACACCAAAAAGATATGTTGGAGTGGGTGTAAAATTTTCAAATCTTATTAACAGTATTCAAAACAACCAAAGTGTAGCAGCAAGAAGAAAATAATGACTATATTCAACTTCTCAACAAGATTACAAAAGTAATTCTTAATCTCCCACATAGGATTTACATGTATGATACAACATAAGGATCTAAGATAGAGGGAAGTCTAAACCATAAAAACTTGTCTCCAATCTTTAACTCCTTAAGTTATGTCCATAATGTCATGCCATATCATTCATGTCCTTCACCTAGGGTTGGAAGAATACCCCAGCAAGAAGCGAAATAGATAACATCAACAAAGGTTGGTATGTGGATACTAAAATGGAAATAGTGCAATATATAGAATAAAGGACAACAAATATAAAAGGGTTCCAATAGAAAAGTAAAGATCAACCCAATGGATATCAAGAGAAATGATCCACAATAAAAGATTTACTTGCCATTAAATCAACATATAAAAGTGGTGCCACATAAGCACATATGAAATTAGGGCACATAATCCGTAATCCATAAACATCATCCTACATGCATGTGAGATAAACATAGCCCTAGAAAAATATAAATACAATGGAAGCCAAGCCTCGTAAACTTGAAACTTGATAAAGAATGGAACATAACCAAACTCCCAATATATATAAAGTGGACCAAGTCTCATAAATTTGAAACCCGATTATGGGGCACATAACCTCCATCTCAAAAACATAAAGAGCACATAAGCCAAAACCAATGAAATTACACTACCCTAGTTCTACTGAATCACATAGCATGTTGAATGTAGAGGCAAGTAGAAAGTATAGTCAGATTATACAAACTAGTCACCACAAAAGTGATCAACTTATACATCCACCCATAAGTGGGCAAAAGACATCACATGTCATCATAAAGAGTTACATTATGTACAAAGCATATGAATAGAATACAAAAGAACATCCATGAGCACAAGATCAATAACAAGTAGGGTACTTCACATGAAGCATAATTTCAAAAGAAAAAGGCATTGTGTATGGGCTAATGTCCATAGGACTAAAACAAAGAAAACATAGGTAAATTACTCAACATAGAATAATAGGGGATGCAAACATACATAAGAGACAGAAGTTTCTCAATATAGAAATAATATGGGATGCAAGCATACCTTAACTTCAGAGTCTATACCAATCCAAGTCACTTTTAGATCCAAGTCTAGGCCTACAAAGAGCCTATTGAGCATATATGTAGATTTTTAGGTCACTTCACATAGATTATTCAAAACCTAAAAATTACCTTTTTATTTACATGTGACTTAGGTTATCCAAACCATGCCATATTTTAGGTTACATTTTTTTGAGTCCAAAACATATTTGATTATATTTTTATGACTTATATATATATTTAGTTATGAATTTTACAAGTTATTACCTATTTAGGTAAATTCATTAAAATCACATATTTTCAAGATTGGATTCGAACAACAAAACTGTTATCATTAGATAGCCCTTATTTTTTTTATTTCAAAGCATATGTTATTTTATTTTTCTGAGTTATGGTTAATCAGTTATGAATTTTCAAAAACTAGCCAATAAGGAAATTCCACCTCAACGATATGCATTGAGAAAGAAAAGAGAGAGAGAGAGATAGAGCCGCGTGTCTGAGTTGGCCCAATCATGGCTGCCCAACTCGGCTGGCCACTTATCTATATCAGCAAAACCTATGCTCATAGGAAAGAAACAAAAATGAGGGAAATTATGATTTTGCCCCTATCAGAAAAGCAAGGCAATAAATAAAATATGAGGGCATCAGAGGGAATACACATTGGGGTTTCTACCAGGAAGGAGCTCCACACCAAAGCCACGAAGTAGCTTCAGAAAGCTCAATATGAAAAACCAAAACTGAAGTCAGGGCCACAGTTCCCACAACGAATAGGCTCAGTGCCATCATGGTCACAAACCAAATGCAGAGAATCCAAAACCAAAGCAAACAACAAAGGTCTCATCAGAGAAAGACCTCAGAAATAGTGAAGAGGAAGGAAGACAGGAGAGGCATTTCATACCTACGAACAGGGTAGCTACCAGCGCTCAACACCTCAGAGGGTCACCCTATGCTAACTGAGTTCACAGCAAGGCGGAGAAGGTCACCCGAGACCAACCGCTGAGGCCGAATAGCTAACAGAGAGAGATCAAAGTTGAGGGAGAAGGGGAAGCCGTCTCCAAACCCAAAACAACTCAGAAAGCACCAAAAACCCCCAAGGATGATGTACGAAGGAGCAATTGGTCAAGGGAAGAATCAACTGCCAGAGAATAGATCTGGAACAACCCTGAGGTAAGTGGAGTAGGTTGGGCATGACGGCGGGATGTGAGGGCCAATTGAAGCTTGTAGATATCTTAGATGGGGTCAAGGATGCTTCGGGGTGAGATATATATAGAGGGGAAGTAGTAGGGCAGCGAAGGGAAAACTTGGGGCAAAGTCCAAATTTGGGGGGTTTGCAAAAAGGAAGGTGGAATACAGGGAAAGTAGGGGTTGATGGGTTCAGATTCTTCTCTCAATCACAATAGAAGAAAAATCATGCGAAATGATGGAGTAGGGAGGGATTTATTGCAAGTTCAGATTTTGCTTACTATAAACGACCGGGTCGGGCTCCTACTCGAGGTAGGAGACAACTTTGATGCCATCTAAAAGAGATCTAATTGTGGGCAGAGTTAGTCGTATATAGAAAATTTGAGAATAAAAAACCATAGCGTGACAACGTGACAAAATCAGATTAATTTAATAAAGTGGCATTGCATTTTATTCCTTTTTTCTTTCTTCTGTTGAGGGTACAAATGAACCCCAAATTAGATGACATTTTGCACATATGCTAAATAAAGCATGTAGATTCCGATTATGTAATTAGAGTTTCCTTTTGATAACATTTAATGTGTTAAATAAATCAAATATTAATTTCTCTTTCCTCATGCATTAATGACTTTAAGATTCTTCAAAACTAATGAAACTTCACCCATAAGTCATATTTAATGTGTTGGATACAAATTTGCCGTTAATTTTACATTTTGGGGTTATTTGTTCATTTATTTAATATTTTGAAGGTTCTACACACTTTCTCTCTCCTAGTTTCATCTTTTAATCAAACATCTTCCAAATTGGATGAAAATTCACCCAAAGGTTATATTTATTATGTAGATTATGAATCCAAGATTATTTCCTCTTTTGAAGTCATTTATTATTTTATTTGATATTTTGGGGAAAACTTAGATGTTCTCTTTCCAAATTGAATTAAATAAATTATTATTATGTGAATAATGTGAAACTTGACTCCCAAGACAATTGGGACCCAAGGAACATGATTATTAACTTAGATTCCACTTTGGTTCTGTTTAGTGAGTTATATCATCATTAATATTTGTTTCCATTAACATCACATTATTACTTAGGTTATCATATTTATCATTATTTCTCACCCATTTATGTTAACATTATCACCAAAAGAATTGTGTGTGATTATATAATTCATGTGACATATTTTATGTGTCCATTATTAGCCTAAGACTAATGTAAGAGCATTAGGTTACATTAGGGTGATTTATACATGCATTATCTCATTAGGGTTATACCAAACATCTTTTAGGTCTAAACCTTAACCTTGTTTGGCTAAGTCTAAAAGGTCTAGGGTAGGGTCCAAGATATGGTATGTTACAAAGAGGGCACATTTGAGGTGATAGACGGCAAGAAATATGATGACATAGCGTATCTTGGAATGCTGATGCAAGCACTTTTTGTGATGATTCAGGTCATCATCCTCATTTCTAGAGGCAACAAGGGGTGTCAAGACTGAACCAGGTTGATGGGGATTGGTGAGATCATCTAATGTTGGTAAGGGATCATGTTGCTGACATTGGTGGTTTAAGGTGTGAGGACAGTGGTGACAAAGTATAAAGTTGTAGACTAGACTTTCCTATGATCGATAGTCTAACGCTCGACTTCACTACCCAAGGCTCTAGTAGAGTTTCAGGAATGATGAGTGGGCCCATAGACCACTACTAAATTTAACTCTGTGCTTTGTCCTCACTCATGTGCAAGCCAAGATCAACTTCTTGACTGGTCACCCATCCTAGTACTACTCTGAACTGAGCTCACTTAACCACATAGTTTGTTAGTGATGGGCTCCCAAAAAAGGAGGTACGCCTTGGTGATATGGGTAGTCCAATCATTCCTTTTAAGATCATTTTATCTGAGTCCTCAAATCATGAGACGTTACAATCTCCCCCACTTAGACTCTTGACATCCTTGTCACTAGCCTTAACTGTGCGAGCATTCTTAACCACTGAGTTCTTTAGTGATAGGATCCCTGAAAAGGAGGTGCACCTTGGTGATATGGGTATTCCAACCATTCCTTTTAAGATCATTTTATCTAAGCCCTCAACTATATGGCCTCATAATATTTCCCCATTTCAATACAGACCTAGAATGTCCCATGGACACCTAGCTTTGCATCATAGAATACCAGTGCAAGGGTGGCTACATCACTATGGACAACCCTTTCCAACATGTATGGACCGCAAGGCTCAAGATAGGCATGCCTCATGCCCATGGGGGGCACCTATTGAAGGGGTTATGGCACTTATTCCACTTGTAACACTCTAGTTCACTGTCTAATAGAGTTTTGAGAATGACAACTAGCCCCACATACCACCAATAGCCTTAATTGTGCATTTTGTCCTCACTCATGCGCAAGACATGATAAACTTCCCAACCGATCACCCATCCTAGTACTACTTTGGGATGAGCACTCTTAACCATAGAGTTATTTAGTGGTGGGCTCCCTAAAAAGGAGGTGTTCCTTGGTGATATGGGTAGTCCAATCATTCCTTTTAAGATCATTTCATTTGAGGCCTCAAATTCTAAGACATTACAAATAGTGTATCAATAACAACGTTGTTAACCAACCCACCGACCACCAAGTCAGAGGGGTTGTAGCTTGTCATTGTATTTCTAACATCGATTGTTACTAGTTTGTAGAGGCGAACCTGGTGACGTTATATAGGGCTTTGGAGGAGGATGAATGGATGGTCGCTTGGTGGTTGTTGATGCCAACAATAGAGTATCAGGTGAACATAATGTCCTGTGGCTGTGGTTGCTAGGAGCAGAAGGCCGACCAGGTTTTGGTGGAGATGATGAAGAAAGAAGGATGATGTTCAATTTGGATGCAGGTCTACAAAAAAGGTTGCATAAATATGGGATGGTGATGATCCTAGAGCCATTGGGGGATCCCTTGAAATTCTGAAGGATAAGGGAAAATCCTAGGGTTTAGTTCCTAAAAGAGAGGGGTCAAGAGATAGACACCTCATCTAATAGAGGAAGTGTTATTTAAAGGAGACACAATCTTGCTTTCTAAACATAGGAGTTCAGTGTTATCAATGTAGCAATTAATCACCCTCTTTGCAAATTCCTTCTCCATTTTATAACTTCTAAATTGAGACTCCAACTTATTTGAGATTTTAGCCATGAGTTTAATATGTACTAAATAAGGTATTAAAAGTATTAATTGCTAATATTCATGGAAATGGGATGACTAATCAATTATTATCATCATATATACAAAATATATATTTTTTGGTTCAATTAATATTTCATATTGATTCCTAAGATAATAGTCCATAATTAGTTTCATGTATTCAAGTGTGGGTCTCAAATAGATTTGATTGATCAAGATGAAGTATAACTGCAAAAATTTAGTATTTGAAGATCAAATAAATTCATAGAAGATCAAACATTGTTGGAGATCTATCAATAGAGGTTTTTCAAGAGAGGCAATTATGCAAAATAGCTCAAAATATATTTAGTTCTCGAAATCAAGTACGTTACAGTCCCACCCTAGTCTGCATGAGAGATCAACCCTAAGTGATAAATCAAGAAAATAAGCATATTCAACATTTCGTTTTTTTTAATTTAGGAACATTAAAGTCATCAATCATGTATTAAAAGTGATCTCAAGACCAAAATAAGGTGATCATAGGAGTCAAATCAATATCAAGATCAATAATCATGAGTCAAGCTTTCATAAGTCAATATCAAGAGTCAACTTTGGATATATAAGTCATAGGTCTAAACTTTTTGAATCTAGGGTTTAGGCTCCTAGGTATACCTTAGGAGTGATCATTCATACATATATAACAATCAAGAAACATTCATAATATCAATCTTGAATTTGTATTATCATGGTATCAAGTTTGATGAATGATCTTGGCCTATGTTTTAATAGGAAATGAACTACAAAATATCATCAACATCGTCATACATCAATATCATCCTTAAATCGAAATTAAGATCATGTATCAATGTCAACATAGATATCACCTATTACATACTTAGGATAGAGAATTAAAATCACATGGAAGGGTTACCTTTCCAAAACTCTAAATAATCAACAAAGTGAAGATCAGAGGAAGTCATGATGGAGATGTGACCAAGGTTAGGGGAGTCATAAGTTAACTACCACCATAATCTAGCATATTAATTCTTATTATTCATGAACCATCAAGCCTACCAAAATAGGTAGAATATCAATTATCAGATCATATTTCATATGGTCATGATATCAAAGATCAACATCATCATAAGGTAACCATGTTTCAATATTTTTGCAACATCAAGATCGTACTTGCATTCCATACCTTTCATGATCGATGTAAGGGTATAATTTGGAAATCGAGAAGTCAAATTGGGCCCTCCAAGATTAGAGAATAATAGGGAAAAATTGAGATCCATATCATCATATTATTAAAAATGGAGTATACAAAGAGGAATAGAAATTAATAGGGAAAATATATCTTGTATCCAAATATGTCATCATGATTTTGACAGTCCAAAAGCATAGTCATCTCAAGGAATGATTGTGGTACATATCATACATGGGAATTTCTTAATTATGTTTAAGTTTTAATCAACAATAGGGAAACATGGACTTAATAAAATAGGGACCTCATCAACCATGAGGTGTAGGGTATAATCTTCCTAATTTCATCATATTAAGATTATTATCATTTTACCTCATACATAGAAAGCATATAGTCTAGATTCAGTGAAGTTGAGCTTACATTATCTAAGGAGTCATACATCAGTACCTAAATATAAGAATAATTCCATTATCCATAATTGATTTTTTAAACTAAGGTCATATCATGGATTCATCATTAGTTTACTCAAATTTTACCAGTTGATCCAAATTTTAGATTTCTCTATACGTAAGCTACCCATAATTGATAAGTCATGTGATTAATTGTCAAGGAATCCAATGAGGATATGAGAAACTAACTAATAATCATATAATGGGTGGCTTAGGGTAGCCCTTAAAGAAGATATGAGATGCTAGAAGACTAAAGAAACTTAATCTACATTTAGATCCATTTTGGGTAGATAGGTGTGCGTAGGAATCTCAACCACCACAACTAGGTGGATAGGAGGTAATTACTAGAAAGAACCTACACATTTAGCACCATACTCATCATCTTAGCTTCACCATTATGCATTTTGGTTCTCCCTAGGTTTATATGTGTGACTAGTTCAGTAAAAATGCATAGAGGATATGTGATTGCTCCAATATCATTTGTCACACAATCATTTATACCCAAATACAAACTCCTAATGCCTATGTAGCCAAAGGCGAGAGGACTCGGGCATCCATATGTAGATTGTATCACATGACTTATGCATGAATAAAACCACAATAAAAAACATAGAAGAATAGGCCATATGAAAATAATTTAAACTAGTACCTGGCATAAGATCTTATTCCCTATATTTCAAACCATGTCAATTGCATTTGCATGTTATTAGATGCCATCAGAGCAAGGGTAGTAGATGATTGAATTATAGAACAATCATGGAGACATCAATCATGAAAGGAACTATAGTGTACTATTTCCTAAAATCATAAAATAGGTACACATCAAAATAAGTGTGGTGAGTACGCTATAAATACATAAAATCACAAGTTTAAGAGAGCATATACGCTTAGTAAAAATCAATATAATAGAAAGAATGAAAGAAATGATATTAAAGACTTTCTTATAAAAAATATAGTGTGTTATAGGTGCATTTACAATGTACTAAAGAACATTATATGGACAATGACCAACTTCCAAAGGAAAGGTCCATGAGGGTCATTAAAGCTAAATCTACTAATGACATATTTTTCAATGTGAGGGACTATATGCCTAAGCAAAGATTTAACCCTTTTTATCAACATGGTATGTCCTTGAGTGACAACTCAAGTAGGTACCCAAACCATTTTTCCTTTCCCCAAGAGTACAGGTAGGTCCACAAGGTTTGTATAATGGACAAATTTGACTATGTGTTAGGTTTTATTCAACATACTTCAAGCAAAATGGAAGTGCTAATCATAAAGAACAAGTATCTCAAACAAGTGCATACATTCAGGAATTTTAATCATACATGCATAAAATCAAGTTCAACACCACTAGTCTAGATAATAGGAGGATAAAGTGTAGCTTGATAACGGCACCTGATTAACCATTTGATTTAGAAAACCATATATATAAAGCTTGACTAGATCTTGGCAACTGAGTCAACAATTTGGGCTTGTGATTACAAATAAGCATAATTGGATTAACATCAAAAATATTAGGCTTCATTAATACAATCATGGTGATTGGATGTGTCACCTAGATCTAGGTATCAAAACCTTCACTATTGATTGCAATGTCTCAACTAGGTCATGCTAGTACATTATCAGGATACATAGTACATCATGGGTCATCTATAACCTATAGTGACATATCACAACTAATATTTAGGATCCAACATCTAGGTTTTAAGATATTAGATGGAGCAATCACAATATTTAAGCAAGATAGTTAATACAAACATTGACAAATTTAAATCTCATTATATAGGGTCATTTTCATGCAAGTTAGTCATCACCGGAGTATAGATGAGATCTACTTGGATTATGTTCTATATGGATCACAAAGTTACATATTTTGAAAGCATAAAATAACATGCATGATCACTAGGGCAAGAATTGCTTAACATTGGATCTTCAGTTATCGACATGCACACTAGATCATATTCTAAGTCAAGGTCAGGTCACTTTGTCATGATAGTGATCAAGACTGATTCATAAATAATTTAGGGGATAAAGATATATGAAGTTACATGTTTCAAGGACACAAACATTTTGAGTAACTTTAGATCCATAAATGCATAATGTTTAACATTCATCACAGTTGTACTCATAAGGCCACATTAAGACACATTAAGTGTCACAACATCATCATTAGGGTCCAAGAAAGATCATGAACGAAGATGATTGCATTTTATGGTGAGACCTAATGATCTAGAGTTTTATGGATATTTGAAGCATACTTGAGCAATTTTAAACATAAAAATAAGTTCTTTTACATATAGTTTATGTTTAGGCTTAAGCAAGATTAATCTTATTAGGTTCAAAGATAAAAGAAACAAGTTTGAATCTTAGTGCATCAAGTTGTTCAACTTACTGATATAAGGCTAAAATAGGGTTTTGAGGCATAAAAAAACAATATTGGGCATGAAATGGCATAAATATTGTATAAATAATTCAAAAGTTATCATCTTCAGCACATCAGTGGATATACAAGCAAAATTAGGACTTGAAACTAGTTTTTGTTGGATATATCTCATTTTATTGATCAAGAATCATATACTACATGATGAAATTGTCTCAAATATGCATGAGATATAGTATTTTCAAGATCAAGGATGAAACTTAAAACAACGAGAAGAGTAACATATAAAGATGAAGATAGGTCGCTCTTGGTCCCTTTTTTATCAAATAGTTGGAAACTTCCCTTGTTGGGCCATGATAGGGAGGCCCGTGGCATGGGTGAGCCATCCACATGGCACATTCTCCACAGCCCCCCATCGGTCATGTACTTGGTCAACTGAGAAGCTCACAAGTGGGTAGGGCATCATTGCAGACCATGGGAAGGTGATATTATGAAACTTGTTGCGAACTTGTAAAAACACTAGAGCCCACCCCTTTGCTCAGTGCTACGGTAGCACTTCATGAAGCACATCGTCAACACACAAGTGAGGGAGGTGTTAGAGGGCTCGTTAGCAAATGCAAATTGGATGCCTGAAATCTCAAGATCGTGGAGAGGCCATATTTGGTGTCTCTTGAGGAGGAGGAGGAGAAAAGGCTAAAATTCTAAAATGGTCGTTCATGGTGGAAGCCTTAAAAAAATGAAGCAGAATGAATGAATGAATGAAATTAGGAGCTTTAGAGCATGGAATGCAAAGAAAATTGGTTTCAATGAGAGAGGAAATAGAAATGGGAAGGAAGGAATTGTTATTTGGGGGGGGGGGGCTAGGAGGCCTGGATTGACCGTTGCAAAGTGGTTGCAAGGTTGGTGTACTTTCCCTAACACAAGGTAGAAGACAACATGAGGGTCATTAGATTAGGATCTATCATGGACCAAAAATTGATCCAAGGTCAAGTAGGTTGGACCCATGATCCCAAAATCAAGCTTGTTTGTTGATATAAGCTCCCTCAGATTTTTGACTTGTTTAAGTCAGCTCAAATTTGTGTTTCTTTGGAAATATTAAAACATTCATATCTCCCAGACCGTAAATCTAATTGATGATAAATTTTCACCATTAGTTCAATTTTTTTTTATACTTAACATATTAAAAGTTTGGGTCCAAGATGATAATTCTTAAGGAATTCCATGTTATAAATTCACATTTAAAAGTCTAACAATACACTCAGCCTTAGTCAAATTAAGAACAATTTGACCTTTAATTAATTCCAATCAACATCGATCACAATGTGACTCAAAGTCATAAAACTAATGGTGATGGAGGTTATTAAAAACAATAGAGCATGTAATGAGTCAAGATGTACATCAATTGAGTCAGATAGAAAGTCCACGTTATCGCAGTAATATTGATGAGTTGTTTGAAATAAGCTCATCTAGATATTTAATGCTTAATATGGATTATTTAAATGTTTTAGTGGATTATAGGGTTTATAAATATCATAAATAATTACGTGAATTATATAATACAAATTGGAAATATTGTGGAGTAGTGAAGCAATTAGTGGTACTATGAAGGCATATAAACTCATTGTATTTCCACAAAACCCAAAAACTCATGATTGGGGTAAAAATGAAGAACTAAGCTCAAAGTTATGAACAATGTGATCTTATTGAGGGACTTTACTAGTTTGGATTTATTATCTAATTTGAATCATTGAAATCCTAAGAAGATGTTTTAATCCTTATATCCCTCTGAAAACTTGTTCTAGGGTTAAATTGGAATATTTGTTTACATGTGCAAGTGCATATCTATATACAATATATATGGATAAGAGATAAAATGTTCTATATAATTAAATTAATCCTAGATCCATCCTATATATGTGTTTATGGCTTCAACTAACAATGAAGAATATAACACTTAGTCACCAAGATTATAGTAGATTTAGTTTCCCATAGAATGTGAATGACTTAAGATAAATGAAGAAGAGGTAAAGGCACTTTAACTTGATAGTATGTTTAGGACTAAATATCAATTACCTAAACACATTTAATTTAAGATTATATATCATATTCAACTTCAATAGTTTATACCTGATATAAAGGAAAATGAGAAAAGCCGAACTTTTAGTAAACTTAAATGGGAAGTAATGTTGGAGATCAAGTGAGACATGGTAATAAGAAACTAAATGAAATTAAAAAAGATCGAGGAAATATATGAATAATGAAATATATATGATGAATAAGCTAGGGAAATACACTATAAGAAGTAATAATTTTGCTTTAACACAAATATAATGATTTTTGTAATGGCAATGCATAATTATTTTGTTAAATGAGTAATATAGATGAATGATAATGTATAACTCTAAGTAATATAACAAATATTATTTAACTGTGGTTTATTAAAAACTAGAATTATGTGAGTTTTGGGGTCATAAAGATAAAACTTTAGGTTGTAATGTGAAAATATATAAATTTAAATTGTTAATGACATAAGATAATTTATATCAATTTAGATCTAAATTAAAGGAGAATCTAAGGGTTTCTACTAAAGTATTATTATAAGATAACATGTTTGACTATACTACTTGTTTTTGTCTCAACCTTATAGGAATATCTATACTTCATGTCTAGTAATATCAAAGTGGTCCTTAGATGATGAATTATAGAAGTTGGCTTCACTTTAGTAAATAAGAAATTCTTACATATATCAAAATGTAATATTATTTCATTTTCTCTTATTAAATTACCAAAAAGTGCACATTCATATATTATAATATTAATATTGGAATGGGCCAAATCATGAGTGGTAACGTGAATTAGGAAATGTTGATGGTAGTTTCTATGTATAGTTTGTTGTCATTAATATGATTTTTATATCAAAATCGTAGTATGATTATGGAATGTAAATTATGAGAATGATACGTGAGACATGAAATGAAAATGAAAGCATGTGATGCCCTACTTAGGGCATTTTCTTTGAGAATGTAATGGTGATTAGGGCTAGTCTCCCATTGATGAAGAACTAGATACAATCATGTCAGAAGGAAATGGAAATCATATTTTACTACTAACTATGATTGCTAGCTAATTACATGGTTGCTTGGATACAATTGTTATGAAGTTTCTTATGATACATATATTGTTTCCTTGTGTGTGGTTTAAAATCAAAATATCAATAGTTGACTCATATTAATCAGATAAAAGTTTCTAACATAAAATACATTATAAAATATGAGCTATATAACTCTAATACTGTTGAATTCATGCCATGAGCATCATACATTTTGCATTATGACCTGAATTTAGAGACTAAAATGGGTTTTCTTATATTGAACAGGGGTTGTGAGAAGGTTCCCTTGATTTGTAAACTTGAGAGTATGCACTCATATGGGTGATATGTTTCTAAAGAGGTCATACACTCATGTTTGAATTGATTTATTAATACATTGTAGATACATTTTTACTTTTTCTTTCAGTGGGATTTTTCTCCACTCACTAGGTCTTTCTAAGTATCATGTTGGTTGGTTTAATATTATATGTTTCATGAAAAAAGTAGCAAGATAATGCTAAGAAGCGTGTAAAAAATGTAGCATAGGATAGATTGTGATATTCGTGCATTCTCACTCTTTTGGGACATATGTGTGGTTGTTACTTAAAACTAATTCTTTTTCTCTTTTTGTACATATATCGTGAGTTAAACTAATTTTTATGTGAACAATGTTATGTATCTAATTTTATAATATCTATTTGTGGGCTTGTTCAGCAAGTAGAATGTGTGATGTCTTCTATGGATTTCACTTTTAAGGAATCTAGGATTTTTTCCTTGTATGTATAGTATGATGCCATAGGCATGCTTGTATAAAGTTAATATTGAATAATAAGATTACATTTAGTATAGTTGTATGTGTTGTTTTTTCCACATTTCATACAAATATAAGACATTTATTTCCTTTACCAACTAACTTTACTTAGCATATGTTAAAATTGTATTGCTTTTAGATTAAGTCAGGTTTCACTTGAGGATATATTCCCAAGTTTGAACGTTAATGTTTAATAAAAAGTATGTTCCTTATAGATCTTATTCCCATATTTTTTGTATCATATTATATTATAACTACTCTAGTGTGTATGATGTGTTTTAGTTAATAAAAATAAGTACAATGGTTTCTAGTTAGTCTTAGAAGGAAGCATATTACTAACTTATTTAAGCCCATTGAGTGGTTGAGTCAATTGAATTGTGCTCCAACCATCATTTTCTCACATCCATTTAGTTGTTCAACTACGTAGGTTAGTCCCACTCAACTTATCTGATCCATTTCCCAATTTTAATGATTTCATTTTCTCCTATCTTCTCCATTTCACTAATAAATCAAATCTTGTTTCTTCAAACTAATACATATAGAAATATTATGAAGTACTTAAACATATCTTAATTGTGTTTAAGTTTTTCTTTGTCATCTACTCACTTATAGATTTGTTGGTTCAATTATAGTGCTAATCATTAATTTTTTGAATTAATTTACATGAATATTACACATTTTGGGTATGTTCCAACTTCATCATCTCATTCAATTAATCAAATGTCTTTCTTACTTAAACCCATAACTCACCGAAATATGAAACCATATACCAAGATTTAATGATGAGATCTATCTATATGAAAACTAAATGTAAGAATCTCAATTGATACTTCAATAACGTTGTATGTAACGACCCCGACTCCCGGTAACCCCCAATTAAGGGAGACTGAAAGGTCAGTGCCGTTATCCAATTAACAGGATCAAAGGTTCGACAAATAATCAATAACAATTATGAAATTCTACTAACTAACTGGAATTTGGTATAAAATTAAAACTTTACTTACCTTTGAAAACCTTGGAAATCTATCTATGCTGGTCTTGAATTATTCTATCTAATCCTCCTTGCACTTTATTTCTTTTTCCACAATGTGTCACTTTACTATTTGTTCTTTCAATTGTTGTTCCTAAAATGCCGACAAACAAAACGTCGGTCAGTATATCGAAATATACTGGTATGTGGGAACAACCAAAATCTTACAAATATGGCTAACAATTTAATAATCATAATCAAATTAATTAACAAGCCAATGTACACTTTTCAGTATGACATTCTCCACCGCTTTTTCCCTAACCCTGGCATACCCACCTTAGGGTGCCCTTTTCCAATGACTTAAGGCCACCTTCTCAATATCGAGCTTGATGCCTGGGGGTCACCACTCATGGTGCCCACTAGTCATGCAATATCATAGGCCACCTTCTCATTCCCGAGCTTGGTGCCTGGGGTCACCACTCAAGGTGTCCATTGGTCTACCCATCTGGGCCTGAGCTTTGGCATCATCCATCAGGGTGGCATGTAGGTGCAAGAATACATCTATTTTTTTTAATGTGATAATCATAGTGACTTTATGATTTGCAAGTATGAACATCCAAATAGATAATTTGCATTCAATGCGATTAATCATTCGAAAAATCCTTGGGAAACTAAGGCGGTTATCCATAATTAACCACATACTTGTACATGCATATCTAAGTGCAGGAATAATCCAAACCACAATGAGAAAGCAAGCATTCAATAAGATCCTGAAATAATTATACAATTTCCTTTTATTACTCATGTCATTGAGATCTATTAAATCTAGCTCGCTTCCTAGGGTTTCTAGTCCGCTTTTAGGATTTCCATTGCAATTAGGGTTTCCCTTCATCTTTTATTATTTTAAACCCTAATTTAACACAATTGATCACAAACCCTAATTATTTCCACATCTAATTATCAATTCCATATTAAAGGCATAATTAACCATTAATTAAGCTCATTAAGCCTCTTTTTATTAAAGCTACTATTTTTATCCTTTTAATCCATGACAAGATCATTATGCACATTTATCATTAATTCATAGTTCATTATAATCCAAATCACATATGAACTCGATTTGCAATTAATTCCACCTTTTATTCATGAGAAAACCCTAATTTCTATGTTAAGGTTATTTATCCACAAATTAAGGACTTTAATGCTCAGAATAGCATATTCCAACTTTAATCATGAAATTAATCAATTAAAGCCATTAATAGTCGAATTAATCAACATTAGGGTTTCAAGGCCCATTAAAGTATATTCATTTATATAAAACTCCAAATTAACTAATTATATGCAAAGTTCATCCTTTTTCTTCCTAATGTTCCTTTTTATCGTTAACAGGCTAATATCAACTTTAATCATCTATTAAACCCTACTAATCACTTTAATCATACCAAAATAGGGTTCTTTAAACATTATTACATTAAAGTTGATATCTTTCATTACTTTTTGAATTGCATAAGGAATCAGGCTTCAATTATATTTTTATTAGATTTCCCTCATTTTTCTGAGCAATTTTCATATTTTGTATGTTCTCATCGGAGCTACCCATATTTATCTATGAATTTTGCATTAAATCACTTACTTGGCCAACCGGAGGGTGCCACGTAGCCTTTGTCCATGCAGGCGGCCCGTTTGAAATTAGAACTGAATGAAGCTTCTAACCTCCACGTAAGAAGGTTGGCTCTTCATACCCCAGGGGTATAACCGTCCAAAGTGTCTCTCCCTCCTTCAACCTCTAGCAGCTCGACGACTGCTGCCCTAGCCGTCGAGGGCAGGGCTACGCCATGCTCCTGCCGCTACTCCCAGGCCCAAACCCTGCTGCCAACTCCTGCCCCGGCTCCGCCATACCTCGGCGCACGTGGGGGACCCCTCAGGTTTTTTATTGAGCGATTGTATTGTCCAGCTAGGCTCCTCCACTCATGGCCGACCTGCAGCCATGCAACGGCTGCCGTGCAAGCTCCCGAGTGCGAGGGAGATGGATGCACTCTTTGTGGCGTCCTGGAAGCATCTTGTTTCCATTAGACTTCTGCCCGTGCCTCCTTGTGTCTCAGGGGTTGGACTACCCTCTCGATTAGGGTTTTCAAAAAAGAAAAAGAAGATGAAGAAGAGAGGATTTCATGGGATCTCTCTCTGAACTGATCCAGAGGCTTCCCCCTTATATAGGGGTGGTTATCCACGCCTAAGGACGTTCATCCATGAATAGCAAAGCCCCTTTCCTATTAGGAATGTGATTCCTTCAAGGAGAAGAAAGATTCTCTCTCCTCCATACCTCTTTATTGCATGGATAATTAGGAATTCGAATTTCCTCTTCTTTATTCTTTATGCATGCCTTTTAATATATTGGCCACGAAAATATATTTCCTTAAGTAATGAATACTTCCTTTTTTTGGGGGGTAAGTCAGGAGATTATCTTATTCATCCCGCTCTCCTCGTGTAGGGAAAATCAAATTATTACACAAAATACCTACTAGAAAAGAAAACTTGCTAAGATTCCTACCATTACATATAAGAAAGGGAAGAGGGTGACCCACCGGTTCGAGAGGAGGATCGATATACATACGATCATCCTGATAGTTTTTGAAATGGTGTTTGGCAAGACCATCCACCAAATGGAGACTGGTTCTACTAACATTCTTGAGCATGACATCCTCCATCCCAGCCATGACCTTCTAAGCTCTCTCTACCCAATGTTTAATAGCGGGAGCTTCATCTGCATTGTTCCTCAAGGCTTTGATAGCCATAGCACTATCAGTAGAAAAGGTGATCCGGCTATGACCATTAACACTACTGACTTTAGTCGCGAGCTCAACAGCTCGGACTTCAGCTTCAAGAATAGAATTCACCTTGATCCTTCTAGCACACCCACCGATCCAGTGACCATTCAGATCGTAAGCAACAGCAGCTATAGATGCCAAGTTACCATGAACCGAAGCATCGGTCATCCAAGTAACTCTACCCTCTTCATGAATAGCCTGGGCATTGTCTTGGGTCGTGTTCTCCTGATGAAGCCGAGATTGGGTATCCCAGGCTTGTGAAGTTACATGTTGGAGACCCGCTATCTGGATAACTTGACGACTCACTTGAATGCTAACATTATTGAACACCAGCTCATTTCTTGCTTTCCATATCACCCAGCAGGTCATGGAAAAATTGATTTGCGTGTTGGTATCTTCCTTCAACATCTGTGAAAGCCAGTTTTTGAAGGCATCGCCATTGCTGCTCAGCAGGTGTTGCTGAATACCACTTCGATTCCATACCTCCATAGCTTGAGGACAGTCACGTAAAGCATGGAGAGTAGTTTCATCGCCATTGTGACATCTAGGACAGATCGACAAATCAGAGAAGGTGTGTTGTTTCCTGTGCACATTCGTCATGATCGCCTCATGTGCAGATAGCCAAAGGAACATCCGTATTTTAGATGGGGCAACAATGGTCCAGAGCTTGCTCCACACCCCGTCTGGCTGTACAGCAGCATCCGAATGTAAGACATCATAGGCTGTGCTAGTGGAATATCTGCCGGTAGGATCATGTTTCCAGCTCCAAAGATCAATACCATTGTTCCGGTGGGGGGCAGGTAGATCAGTGATCTTCTCCACACACTGTGGAGGGAAATAACGCTTCAGAAAATCTGTATCCCAAGCATTCTCAAGATTAACCATGCTAGCTACCTTCATGTCATTGATAGCTTCTAATATCGGCTCGATGACGGTATCAGCTAGCCTCCCCTGATGAGGTACCCAGTGTTCATACCACATAGAAGTATTCTGACCATCTCCGATAACTCTGGAGCTGTGGGCAGCAATGAAATCTTTCCCTTCATAGAGTACTTACCAGAAAGGGGTCGCCCGACAACCCTTCTAGTTGTTGTAGTTCTTGTACTTGTTTAGAAGGCCTTCCTTCCAAAGCGTGTCTTTCTCATTCATCAAGTTCCAGGTATTTTTCCATAAGAGAGATTTGTTCCAATCCGACATACTTTTGATACCCAGTCCTCCATCCTCCATGTTCTTGGTGACCGTCTTCCAAGAAATAAGCGATGTTGGCCTCTCTTTCCGGCCACCGCCCCAGATGAACTGCCTCATGTTCTTGTCCAGCTTTTGACAGGTAGACATCGGAAGTCTAGCATTTGCATAGCATAAGTCGGGATAGCAGAAAGCACAGACTTGGCTAAGCAAATTCTCCCCGCAAGAGACAGGGTCTTCGCCGCCCAACCATTAACCCTTGAGGTGATGTTATCAGTGAGATAGGTATAGGTTCTCTTATCAACTTTCTTATGAAGAAGAGGGACCCCAAGATATTTCCCTAGATCTTCCGTCTCTGCAATGCCACTGGTAGAGCAGATCTGAGATCTCAACACTCGGTTCATAGACTTGGAGAAGAAGATTTTCGATTTTTCAACATAGATTCTTTGACCTGAAGCCAACTCAAAGGTGCTAAAGATGTGGTTAATGACAGCAATTTGCTCTACTGAAGCCTGGGCAAAGAGGACTATATCATCCGCTGACACCACATGGAAAAACGCAGGCCCTTGTTGGGACATCTTCACAGGTTTCCAACGTTTATCTTTCACGGAATTATTTGTGAGCTGTGTGAGCCTTTCCATACAGAGCACAAATAGATATGGTGAAAGGGGGTCTCCTTGACAGAGGCCCCTGGTAGCTTTAAAAGCAGGAAGGGAGGCTCCATTCAAGCTAATACTAGTCTGACCAGCTTGTAAAGAGTTCATAATGTATTGGTGAATATTCTGGGGCCACTGTAAGTGTTCCAGTGTATTATCAATGAACGCCCAAGACAGTCTGTCATAGGCTTTAGAGAGATCGATCTTGATCACCATATACGGCGCACTGGACTTCCTCCTCATGTTATGGATAATCTCTTGAACCACAATGATGTTATCAGTGATACTCCTCCCCGGGACAAAGCTCGTCTGAACCTTAGAGACCCAAATATGTATGTGTTGTTTGACGTGTTCTACAACAACCTTAGAAGCAAGCTTCATAATGGTATTATTGAGAGAAATGGGTCGAAGCTGAGAGCAATTCGTCGGATTTTTAATCTTTGGTATCAACACAATACACGATCTAGCAATAGAGTCATCAATCGGATTACCATTCAGCATGCTGCGTATCGATCTGATCACTGAAGGTCTGATCACCTTCCACTGTTTTTTGAAGAACAGATAATCGGTTCCGTCCGGCCCAGCCGCTTTATAAGGATTGGCGTTTTTAATCAGCTTCCATAGCTCACACTCCGTAGGCATCGCTCCCAGTTGTCTGTGTTGGATGTGGTCCAGTTTCTTAAACTCAACTGGCAGACGATTCATATCGTTCACAGACGTGGTTATGGAGGAAACAAACATATCCTTGAAATGTTGTTGGACTAAATGGTTCAAATCGGGTGTGTTTTCGATCCAAACCCCCTCCTCATTTTGTAGTTTGGAAATACGGTTCATACGCCGCCTGTTGTTCACAAAAGCATGATAGTATTTGCTGTTGTTATCACCGTATTTGAGCCAGTTAATGTGGCTGCGTTGTTTCCAGGCTTCCTCTTCCTCCAGCATAATCTTTTCGAGCTCCATTTTGAGCCCTATACTCTGACAATCTGCTTCTATACTGTAAGCAGTCTCAACCTTTTTCTGGACAGCAGAAATTTTATTGATGAGGTCACTTTTCTTCTTCTGTTGTTTTCTGGTGAAACCTTTGTCCCAATTGCTGATCCGGTCCTTCATCTCCTCCAACGCTGAATGGAAATGTCTGCTAGGGTCCCAGGAATCTCGCATTAATTGAATAAACTCCGGTTGGTCTTGCCAAGACGCTTTAGCTTTGAAGCGAGGCTTGCCAGCAGGGCTAAGTTTCTGAAGAATGGCAATGGGGTTATGATCCGAGCCAATACGAGGAAGGTTCTCACAGATGTAGTTCGGGAAGCTTTGAATCCAGAAAGCATTAGCAACGGCCCTGTCAAGGCATTCATGGAGGACCCCCTTCTTGTAGGTGAATCTGTGCCCGGAACTCCCTATGTCAGTGAGCCCAGCCTGGATAAGCGAGTTACTGAAATTCGCTGCCTCATGCAGGTTGAAGCAATTGCTTCCAATCTTCTCGTCTGGACTTAACATGCAGTTGAAATCACCCAAGGTGATCCACAGTTTATCAATGGTTGTACTGAGCCGGAGGAGATGACCCCACATGACCGGGCAGCGTGTGGGGGATGGAGAAGCATAGACAAAGGTAATGTAATAGTTGTTGTTCACAAGGCAGTGAATAAAGTATTCGTTACTCTGGATGATGCTGATCTCACAATGCTGTTCATTCCATAAAACCCATATCCCGTCGGAGAAGCCAGTTGCTTCAACTCTATGCGAGCTCGAGAAGCCAATTTCCCTTATAGATCGATCTGCCTGTACACCTGAGATACGCGGCTCAAGGATGGCGACGACCTTAACAACAAACTTCTTAATGTTGTTTTTAAGGGACTGTCGGGCTAGCTTCTTACCGGCACCCCTGATATTCCAAGCTATTGTATTAAGCATAAGCAAGAGATGTGTAGAATTATTGGTTAGCACCTGCTGCTACCCCTTCCTTCTCTTCACCACCTCTCTTCGTTCCACCTCGGGTATTGTAGACATGCCGCCTGGTTGGGCTGCTTGATTGAGTAGCATCTCCCTTCTCCTTTGCTTTCCTTCCTGCCATCACTAGTTTTTTACTAGTTGTTGTGCTAGCATTAGCTGAAGTCTCTTCAGTCCCTGTCGAGTTGCTAGCCTCAGCCGTAGTGATCTTTACAGTAGCCTCCGGTTCACCTTCTGATCTCCCCATTATCACCTCATCTCCTTCCGGTATCACAACAGTGTGCCTCAGTTTATCATTAGGAGCCGTTGTAGCCTGCACCTCCTTGTCCTTTGTTGTTTTTGGACTTTCAGCTGGTGTTTCTTCTGTGCTCTTCGAGGATACATCAGTATCTTTATTCCTTCTTTGCTTCTTACGCCACACCTTTGGACTGCTCGCCTGAGGTTGGTGCTCTTCAGTGGACATATGTTCCTCATCACCAGGGGTTATCTCTTGCTCCTCTTCGTCATCTAACACGTGATACTTGTTGTTGTTTTCCTTCCCTTGAGGTTTCCCCTTCCGGTTCATGTCCTTTTCTTTCTTTCTTGGAGGTCTGCTGGCGATAATCTTCTTCCCATAGTACACATGCCACTTGTCTTCCTCATCAACCCATCGCAGCCCAACCTCATCCTCCACGGGCTTCGGATCGGCTATTGTCAGTGCTTCAGAAGGTCCCTTGCAATATTGTGCTTGATGCCCCAGTCTCCCACACTGAGTACAGAAGACCGGTAGGGATTTATACTCCAATTTATATTCTCTTCCGTTGATCAATATCACCGGATGTATAGGAAGGCTAGTATCCAGTTCGAGAGGCAGTCTAGCAAACCTGCTTCTCGTGCGATTGATAGAATGATCATCGACCCTGATCAGCCGCCCTGTTGCTTCCCCAATCTTGTTGAAGATCTCCATATTATAATAGTGGATTGGCAGGCCTATGACCCGAACCCAGGTTACGATATGGTCTGGGATGCCTTTAGAAGGTTCAAAGTAACCATCCCAGGGCCATACCATCAGACATCCGCCAAATAGAGACGACGGACCGCCGGTGAGCACGTTCGCATGGTCATTCTTATTGAAGAACTTGGCCACATAGTATTGATCAGTGAGTTCAAATAGCTCGAATCTCCCCGTCATCCTCCACAAAAGCTTCAGTCTTTCGTGCATGGTGAGAAACCCTACCGACCTATCTAAGAGCTTGACGATAACTGAATATTTGAATGGCTTGCTTAGGATTTCCTCCTCCTCTGGAGCAACGTATATCTCCGGGTAGCCATGGACGTTGATCAACTCTATATCGTCGGGGTTAACGGCCTCCTCCGGGTCATCGTCGATGAAGACCGGATTTGCTGTCGCCCCATTGCCTCCGCCTGTGCAAGCTTGCTTGTAGTTTAGGGTCTTCGGCGGAGGTAGCGCCTCGGATGGAATAGAAGTCACAACGACCTCTTCGGGTACGTCTGTATCCATACTAATAGGTTCATCCGCTGGGCTTGCTTCTGCGGTATTACTGGAGGTCGCCCCTCTCGTATTTCTATACGTGATATGGATGCCTGTTTCCTGAACCAGCCTCGGCGTCCCAATCGGTTTCCGACTCGGACTCTTCCTTCTGTCCTTTCCTCCTCCGGACGATCTGCCGTCATCTTTTAGGGTTTCACCTCCTTCGTCTCCGCCTCCTTTCACCAGAGCTCCCGAGACCCCCTTCATCCCCTCTTCGGTTGATAGCTTTTTCCTTTTGAATACTTCCTTTTTAACAATATCTTCTTAATTCATTAATAATGTATTACATTATTCTCTTATTTTGCTTCATTGATATTTTCTCTTTCCTCTTTCTTCATTGGGATTCCTTAGATCCCAAGAAACTTTATGATTTCGAAATTCCTTCATAAGGATACTTATTATCCTTCTAGATGCATCTAAATGCATTATTTCTCATTATTATGTTGATTTCTTAATAAAATATCCCTTTTGAGGATTTCTCTTTATTTCTCTTTTATTTTCCTCATTGGCATTCCTTTTATCATTAGGAATCCTTGGAATACGAAATTCCCCTAAGGATTACTCAAATATACTTCTTTTCACTTGTTTCCCATACTTTAACATTGTTTTCCAATTTCTTTCTTAATAAAGAAATACTTATTTGATCTTTTCTTTTCCTATTTCCTTTTCTTTACAATCTTGGACTCCTTGGCACCCAAGGAACCTAAGAGGCACGAAATCCATCATTGTATTACATTATTTTTCCTTCTAGAGGTTTCCACATTTTTCTTTTCTCAAATTCTCAATTATTCATCAATTATTTGAAATTCCTCTTTATTGGGCCCAATAGCCCATACAGCCCACAAAGCAAACAATCAAGGCTATTGTAAATGGAATCCATTTATTCAATACAAGTTATATCATTATTTGTCCAAATATCTTTAATATGAGAAATTACATTTCTCACTTATTGAACCCAAAAATTGGGGTTATAACATCCTTCCCCTCTTATAAGAATTTTGCCCTCAAAATTCCATCAAGCAAGCAAACAAACAGGATAAGTCTTCTTATGTCCATCAGGGCTCCCATGTGGCTTCACCCTTTCCATGGTGTTTCCCAAGAACCTTCATTATCTCATTTTCTTCCATCTGAGTTCTTTCTTACCTTGGTATATCGTACCCTCATAGGTGACTCAGGACTCTTTAGCCATTCAAAAGATAAATAGGTTCAGGGCACAACACCTGTCTTGGGTACTTCACATAGTGCCCTAGATCGGACTCATGCAACACCTCATTCTATCCTGAGGGGTAAGGTCAAACACAACCATCTCCACCAATCCATCTCAAATGGAGCCATATATCGGGGACTCAGCTTTCTTAGTTGTAGCTTAGAGGGGTCAGATTTTCACATCACATATTTTCCTACAGTGAACTGCATGTCAGTCTGCTTTGCATCAACTCGTGACTCATGTCACCACTGGGCTCTCTCTCAGCCATTGCATGATCAAGCGACTTCATCTGCACACACTGAGGTTCTTTTCTGACCTTCGTGAGGCCTTTCTTCACCAACATCATCATAATGAAGTGGTGACTGACACAACCCCCTTATCGAACTTCTAGCATCCCGATAAAGGCTAGGGTGGTTAACATCACATCTTAAGAACTGTCTCTATGTATCACCCTGAATGAGCACATGTGCTCTCATCAGACCCTCTAGTCTAGATCATACTGTCCATTAGTATGGGGTAATAAACTGTACTATCATCGAGTTCTTCATGTATCCACCTCCACCTCATGGAAGTGAACCTTGGTCATACCCAAGAACTTTTAAACTCGTATCATGGTGTAGTTGAACCATCTTCCTCTCTTAGGTAGTTCCACCGAATTTGTCCCATGACAGAACTCTTCCTTCCTCATGTCATCTAGGTAATTTGATCTACCATAACCCATATTGCATCTTGACCTTCTGGGTCAAAGGGACACTTACCACAACATCCATAGTGATGAACTCCCATTCCCTCTCAGGGACTCTTTTATCCTCTATATCGATACACTAGGTTACTGGTGTTCATCCTTCACCTCCTGGCTTGCATGGTCACATGCTACATGCAACTTTGTTTTAAGCATCCAGAGTGCTACCATCACTTACTATCTTTGTAGTACCAAGGTATATCATGACCTCCTGTATTGTTATGATTCCTCAAGCTTGATACCTCGGAAACCCTAAACCACTCTCAAAAGGGTTTTATTACCTTCCTATCCAAAGAAGTGTATCTGAGGTTCTATCCAAACAACCATTAACTTGTTCAACATATCTTATTACATCCGAGTGTTAGCCAAAACACATCTTCTTTCCAAACTTAGGGTTAGCCAAACAACCTCAACTTCTTCTAGCTTCCAGCTAAACTAGGCAGCTATATCTCAACCAGAGTATTCATTACCCCTTCTTATCCTTAGGTGTTAAGTAATGTCAAAGACATACAGCTCCAGGTATTATACTTATCATCTCATCTCCAACTCTAAGTTTGTCTTCATCAAGAAACTCTGATCTCATCCTCGGGGTGATCAAACTCAACGTTGATTATCTTGTAAATTCCACATAGCTCCTGATAAAACATCCTCATAAGCTGACTACACTACTCTCTCTTAATGTTTGTAAACCATCCATGTATCATTCCTTCCACAAAGGTATGTTATCATCTCTATTCTCATACCTTGTAGCAACGTTCCAATTTACATCATCTTTATCCTTGGTGTAAGGCATGCGTACTGTCCTATCTCTCACTCCCATAACAAGAAGAAATAAGCATTTGGAGGCCGTCCAAATACAGAGTTCTTCCAATTCTAGGAGTAGAGATGGTACATCCCACCTTACCAGTACACCTTCAAATCTAAGTTGAAACGTGCAACTCATGTCTCCACATCACCAACATCATGATATCAAAATTACTTCCATGGGAAACTGGTCTTGAACCTACTGGGGTTTACACACAATCCTTGGTCATCTCCTCTGGGTCTATAGGGTGCCGACACTTTTGGGGTCATCCCTCTTCCCTCATGCATCCAGAGAGTGCCCTACTCATCCGCCCTTTTGGTCCCATGAGTTCATGAAGGCGATCAATCTCCTAACCCATGGCCCTTAGACAATGATAGTTGTTACCTCCCGACCCTATGGTCATGTGCAACTAGGGAATTAGGCAACTCCTACTTCCATCAGTCTTATCCCTAACTGACCCTAGGATAGACTTAGGATTCCATTATAGTACATGTCCAACTTAGAACCTTACCCAATCCTTCATCATCCCTTTCTACATTCTCGACTGACTTTCATCCCTTCATAGGGGTCATGGCAACCTGCCTACCTTGGTCAGGCCCCATACCAGTTACCTCCACGGCAACACATACACATGCACTTAGAGATGGTTAACTATGGGTCTACAGGTTCATTCTCATACCATGTACTTTTCACTTAGCTTCTCAAGATCCTATGAAACTTCTTTAGGTTACCTCAAAACCGGAAAAATTGGTATACACCCTACCAAAGGGTCCCCCTCCCAGGATGGGAGGAAACTACCACTCTTGACAACAAGGTCACAACCATCCATAGGGTTCACCTTCACATGAGCATGCCTAACCCAACAACTACTAAAGCACAAGTAGACCACCTATTAAACCATGCTAGGTCGTACTTGTTCTCTTTCTTCAACATTGGATCAACTTAGTCATGAGGGGTTCATCAAACATACCCTCAACTTAAGGGATTTCGTTTACCTCTACACATGAGGAGTGCCATGCTCGAGACTATAGAGACTCAAATCTCATCATGAGCATTGGATACACTACTTCCCCTCTTAGGCCTAGGAACCCTAGGTTCACTTTTGGGTATCCAACTACATGCTCAACCTCTTCACCATGAATCAAGCATGTCCAAGGTATGTCATGTACCTCCATGATCTTTCTACTCGAGAAACACTTCGGAGTTGAGTCCTCCTCCAGGGCTACCAACTAGGTATAAAGCCTCACAACTGGTTACTTAAACCTCCTCAGGGTCTAAAGCACTCTTTATCTCATCCAACAGGTAACCACTTATACCAAAGGTACTAGAAGCATCCACTATCATCCACTATCATCCACTTAGGTCACATCATCCTCGACTCCTCACTATTCCTCATGTCTTGGAATCTAAGCTTCCAACCTTCTTTCTTGGGTCCTGCTTTCTCTCTCTAGATCTAACTCCACATCCAGCTTTACTTCATGAAGTCAGATCAAGCTTACCAGCATATCCCTACCTGGGTGAAGCCTTTACTCAACTCATGTTTGGCTCAAGATTATCCTTAGCTCTTTATGTTTATCTCTTAAGACATCCATCATGATTCCTTATCCAGGGTTTCATCCTACTGTCAGTACTACTGACGTACTATGGGTGCAAGCTACACCTTACTTGCACAAACCCATAGGCTTCTCTAACTTCATCCATGAGGGAGCTATCCTTCTCTCAAACATGCACGACCCTTCCCAGGGTTGGGTTGCCAAAGGTGCTAGGTCATCAACTTCTCATGGCTCATATGGCACCCAAGGCATGTTTATCCAAACACCTGGTCTAATCTCATCATGCTATCTCTCTCTCTAACCTTCACTTAGGGTTAGGGTTAACGTCATCCTCAAAGGATGTGCTAGGTCTCTACTTTAATGGAGATCTCTACCTCCAAAACTAACTCTCTCTACTCATCCTCCTAACAAGGAGGTCTATCCTTAGGTCTCTCCTGAGGGCAATGACAACACGTGTCATACGACCTAAGCATGTATCTATTATTTAGTTTGCGCTTAATCTATTAAGCTTATGTCTGTGACATCTTATTTACATGCTTTTCATTAATTTGGTGGAGGAGCCCTTAATCCTTATCAACCTTACCCATACCTCAAGAGGGCGAGGAGAAGAGAGGAAACCCTAATCCTTAAGGTCCTTAACAGAATTTGAGTTGAGGAGGGATGAACAAGATGAGAGGGTCCTAAAGGTAGCTTATTTCGATTCATACCCTAAGACTTTGGCCAGGAAGTCACACGGATCCGGGAGTCCTCGTATTCCGACTAGCGGTGCAGAGGAAAATATTGCCAGCCCCCAGTCGTGATCCTTTTCTAAACACCTCTGTCTTTCGGATAATCCTCTAATAACTCCCTTGGGTTCTACAAAATTTGTAAAATTTAATAATTATTAAAGATTACTTGAGGAACCTATGCTCTGATACCAATTGTAACAACCCCGCCTCCTGGTAACCCCCAATTAAGGGAGACCGAAAGGTCAGTGTCGTTATCCAATTAACAGGATCAAAGGTTCGACAAATAATCAATAACAATTATGAAATTCTACTAACTAACTGGAATTTGGTATAAAATTAAAACTTTACTTACCTTTGAAAACCTTGGAAATCTATCTGTCTTGGTCTTGAATTATTCTATCTAATCCTCCTTGCACTTTATTTCTTTTTCCACAATGTGTCACTTTACTGTTTGTTCTTTCAATTGTTGTTCCTAAAACGCTGACAAACAAAACGTCGGTCAGTATATCGAAATATATTGGTATGTGGGAACAACCAAAATCTTACAAATATGGCTAACAATTTAATAATCACAAGCAAATTAATTAACAAGCCAATGTACACTTTTCAGTATGACATTCTCCACCGCTTTTGCCCTAACCCCGGCATACCCACCTTAGGGTGCCCTTTGCCAATGACTTAAGGCCACTTTCTCAATCCCGAGCTTGATGCCTGGGGGTCACCACTCATGGTGCCCACTAGTCATGCAATATCATAGGCCACCTTCTCATTCCTGATCTTGGTGCCTGGGGTCACCACTCAAGGTGTCCATTGGTCTACCCATCTGGGCCTGACCTTTGGCATCATCCATCAGGGTGGCATGTAGGTGCGAGAATACATACTTCTATTTTTTTTAATGTGATAATCATAGTGACTTTATGATTTGTAAGTATAAACATCCAAACAAATAATTTGCATTCAATGCGATTAATCATCCAGAAAATCCTCGAGAAACTAAGGCGGTTATCCATAATTAACCACATACATGTACATGCATATCCAAGTGCAGGAATAATCCAAACCACAATGAGAAAGCAAGCATTCAATAAGATCTTGAAATAATTATACAATATCCTTTTATTACTCATGTCATTAAGATCTATTAAATCTAGCTCGCTTCCTAGGGTTTCTAGTCCACTTTTAGGGTTTTCATTGCAATTAGGGTTTCCCTTCATCTTTTATTATTTTAAACCCTAATTTAACACAATTGATCACAAACCCTAATTATTTCCACATCTAATTATCAATTCCGGATTAAAGGCATAATTAATCATTAATTAAGCTCATTAAGCCTCTTTTTATTAAAGCTACTATTTTTATCCTTTTAATCCATGACAAGATCATTATACAGATTTATCATTAATTCATAGTTCATTATGATCCAAATCACATATGAACTCGATTTGCAATTAATTCCACCTTTTATTCATGAGAGAACCCTAATTTCTATATTAAGGTTATTTATCCACAAATTAGGGACTTTAATGCTCGGAATAGCATATTCCAACTTTAATCATGAAATTAATCAATTAAATCCATTAATAGTCGAATTAATCTACATTAGGGTTTCAAGACCCATTAAAGTATATTCATTTATATAAAACTCCAAATTAACTAATTATATGCAAAGTTCATCCTTTTTCTTCCTAATGTTCCTTTTTATCGTTAACAGGCTAATATCAACTTTAATCATCTATTAAACCCTACTAATCACTTTAATCATACCAAAATAGGGTTCTTTAAACATTATTACATTAAAGTTGATATCTTTCATTACTTTTTGAATTGCATAAGGAATCAAGCTTCAATTATATTTTTATTAGATCCCCCTCATTTTTCTGAGCAATTTTCATATTTCATATGTTCTCATCAGAGCTACCCATATTTATCTATGAGTTTTGCATTAAATCACTTACTTGGCCAACCGAAGGGCGCCACGTAGCTTTTGTCCATGCAGGCGGCCCGTTTGAAATTAGAACTGAATGACACTTCTACCCTCCACTTAAGCGGGTTGGCTCTTCATACCCCGGGGGTATAACCGTCCAAAGTGTCTCTCCCTCCTTCAACCTCCATCAGCTCGACGACTGCTGCCCTAGCCGTCGAGGGCAGGGCTACGCCATGCTCCTGCCGCTACTCCCAGGCCCAAACCCTGCTGCCAACTCCTGCCCCGGCTCCGCCATACCTCGGTGCACGCGGGGGACCCCTCAGGTTGCTGATTGTGCGACTGTATTGTCCAGCTAAGATCCTCCACTCATGGCCGACCTGCAGCCATGCAACGGCTGTCGTGCAAGCTCCAGAGTGCGAGGGAGATGGCTGCGCTCTTCGTGGCGTCGTAGAAGCATCTTATTTCCATTAGACTTCCGCTTGTGCCTCCTCGTGTCCCAGGGGTTGGACTACCCTCTCGATTAGGGTTTTCACAAAAGAAAAAGAAGATGAAGAAGAGAGGATTTCGTGGGATCTCTCTCTGAACTGATCCAGAGGCTTCCCCCCTTATATAGGGGTGGCTATCCACGCCTAAGGACGTTCATCCACGAATAGCAAAGCCCCTTTCCTATTAGGAATGTGATTCCTTCAAGGAGAAGCAAGATTCTCTCTCCTCCATACCTCTGTATTGCATGGATAATTAGGAATTCTAATTTCCTCTTCTTTATTCTTTATGCATGCCTTTTAATATATTGGCCACGAAAATATATTTCCTTAAGTAATGAATACTTCCTTTTTAACAATATCTTCTAAATTCATTAATAATGTATTACATTATTCTCTTATTTTGCTTCATTGATATTTTCTCTTTCCTCTTTTTTCATTGGGATTCCTTGGATCCCAAGAAACTTTATGATTTCGAAATTCCTTCATAAGGATACTTATTATCCTTCTAGATGCATCTAAATGCATTATTTCTCATTATTATGTTGAATTCTTATTAAAATATCCCTTTTGAGGATTTATCTTTTATTTTCCTCATTGGCATTCCTTTTATCATTAGGAATCCTTAGAATACGAAATTCCCCTAAGGATTACTCAAATATACTTCTTTTCACTTGTTTCCATACTTTAACATTGTTTTCCAATTTCTTTCTTAATAAAGAAATACTTATTTGATCTTTTCTTTTCCTATTGCCTTTTCTTTACAATCTTGGAATCCTTGGCACCCAAGGAACCTAAGAGGCATGAAATCCATCATTGTATTACATTATTTTACCTTCTAGAGGTTTCCACATTTTTCTTTTCTCAAATTCTCAATTATTCATCAATTATTTGAAATTCCTCTTTATTGGGCCCAATAGCCCATACAGCCCACAAATCAAACAATCAAGGCTATTGTAAATGGAATCCATTTATTCAATACAAGTTATATCATTATTTGTCCAAATATCTTTAATATGAGAAATTACATTTCTCACTTATTGAACCCAAAAATTGGGGTTATAACATTGTATTTCTCAATAGGTATAACTAATCCAACTCATTATGTCCTACCACTCAAATTTTTAATCATATGCGGAAAACATTTATCTCACGTTAAGTAACTTTCTTTACTTACTAATCTTGGATAGATTATAACTCTACTTGTGGGAACTAACAAAAAATCACTTTACTAATTAAAGCTATACCAATTATGCATATTTATTTGCATATTTGGAGTTTCATGTCAATGTAGTCTCATCAAAATTAGTATTGAGGATTAGACTACAATATGCAATAATGAATGATGTTATGTGTTAGAATTCATTATTGCATATAAATTTTCATTTTGAGTGATCTTGGACAAGTATCATTACAATAAGTAAATAGGTGTTGAAAGTCATTGTTTAAAAGTAAACCACACTACTTTTTATGTAATATTGGGAGTGTTCGTGCATATTGTCAAATACCTTAAAAACCATAAAGGTATCTTCTACACCAAGTTGTACTCCCTTTGAATTTTCATTCATATATAATTATTAGTCACCCAAGATTTCTCTAAAATGTGATATGTCATGTTCCTTGTCAGCAAACACTACCTTACATGTATTTTTAAGTTAGATTTGGTATTGACCCATTTTCGTACTAATATAGGGCATCATATTGACACTCTATGCTGAGTAAATAGCTATTCATTTGTACTAGGAAGTAAATTAGATTTCATAACCTCCCTTCTAACTCAAAATTAAGTTCAAAATGCACTTCACCAAGTCTATTACATGTGGACTTTTAAATTATGTAACCCTCACCCATATATTTGTAGAAAATATCAAATTTTAGAAAGGGAATGTGGGTGTCTCATCCCTAAAGGCCCCTCTTGGATCAACATGACCTCCACTTTCTAGTCATTGACCTCCTTACTCAAGCAAAATTTACCTCTTCCCTACCTAATTCGCAAGATATACATCCATTAAAGTCGAAATGGAATTCCACTTACACACTATGTAACGATTTGAAGTGTAGGAGGTAGTAGCTTTCCTTGAAACTGTGAAGTACAAGCTTTTGCTAATATGCAGTGCATATGTGTTCGCAGAGATCAAGTCCTTAGGAAAGCTAATAAAGAGTCTTATGTTTTCATCCATATCCATAAGGAGATGGAGTCTTGTCTCTCAAACTACTTAAGACCACTATACTTCAAGAAGCATTGATGGAGGATATGCTATAGAGAATCCTTGGCTTTACCAAGTAGCAACACCTAGTGGAGACGCACCACCACTGTACTACCACCATATCTATAACACAACCCTGGTTGGTTAATCAAAGTCTAGCACAATGCAATATGGCACAAACTACTATATTAATGAACAAGAAAATGCCAAACCAATCCAGACCCAATAGAAATTTGAAGTCAAGATCTATTGTTTAGTATCATGGATTGAGCACCACAACTTTAACACTCTTTGATTAGAGGTATGGCGTTGCTCTGGAGTGATCGTATCATATTTATCGGCACTTAATAGAATGCATCGTGATCATAGTATGAAGTTAAACTACAGCTTGTGAAAAATACTGCAAAAGAAATTGTACCCAAACTAGGCACAAGTTCATTTTGTTTTTCCTCCTGATCTTTTATTCACAAAAATCCTTCAACAATATTTGACCATTAACGGTGCTGGTACAACCATTATGCAAGTTGACACGCTCCATTGGATGCTCTATATATGTTCACAAAAATATACTATTGCTTGTGGTCAGTCTGGTTGGAGGTAAAACTTTTCTTGCACCAGATTTAGAAAACAAATTAATCAAAACAGAAGATAGACGATATCCAATTTGAGCATGGTTTCCTTTTCATACAGTTTTAAATACATAATTGCATGATGCAGTATTTTGCACTGTCAGATTTCATATAATGGGAATCGAATTCATAAAACCGAAAGAAAGATGGAAGCTGGAAGGGCGACATTGCGTTTTTCGTCAAACCCAACGGACTACGGTCTATATACAGATACAGAAAATGCGAGGTATATTTTACTTTTCTCCATCATCTGCAGTAGTTTTTATCATATACATCCTTATATAGTCGTCGTGCGCCTTGGTTTGAATTTGAGTATACTAAGTACTTACGTTTAGAAAAAAAAATACATAGACCACGGATCAGAAATTAGACCTTTTTAGGTGTTACGTATACATAACAACAAAATAGAGAAGAAGAGTAACTATTTTCTTCCTTCATTTTGTTGTTATACGTATATAATATAAAAAAGGGTCTCATTTTTTATTAAGTTTCAATGCAGTGCAGCTAGAATAATAGGGAGGCCGGGGAAAATTCAGGGCGATTGCGACGAGTTTTTTGGGAACTTGCCGCCGGTGTGCCTTGTGATGGGTCCATCCATACTTCTCTCGCATGTGCCTGTCTGCTTTAATGAGCAAATCAACCTATTGACTAAGTCTTCAATGGCACCTTCCAAGCAACTACAGTGTACACGTCACATCTGGCCCCCATTTAACGCAGCAGTGTTTCCTCGGCTGTTATTCATTGCCCTTATTTGATTATTATTTTTTGACTTTATTCCTCAAGGTTACCTCTGGTTTCTGTACTTTCATAGACCTCCTGCTTTTTGAATCGATCGCAAGAAAACTATAGAACTTTCTCATAACATCAATAGAAGTGTTTTAAAATTTACCAATTGTATGTCATTTCTTGGATCTTATGGAGGGCATTTTGTATTATAAACAAATTGTATGTGATATTTTAAATTTTGAGGTCTGACATTGATGTTAGACACGTGAACTATGAAATATCAATGATAATAGTTTGTCTCAAATATTGTCAATGTTTTACTAAGATTTTGCAACCCCCAATATAAAAAAATCCACCTCCTCCCTTTTATCAAACAATTGTAATAGGTAGGGGTTATTCACTCAGGCACTTCATTTACTTCCTTTGTTATGCTACAATCTGTTGTTTAAGTGATTAGTTTTTTTTTTTGTTATCTTACGTTCATCTTACTCCTATTTTTCATAGTCGTAGTATGAACTAGTCAAGGAAGGAGTCAGACAATCCGACAATCCAATCCAAACTCACTATTTTCATGGCTTTACTTAACTCGATCCACACATGTAGTTAAAAAATATATTTTTCCACCTCAGTCAAACCTGGCTCAAAGTATATAAACTTAAAATTGACTTCACCCCAAGCCAGTTTACCCCTAAATTTACTTGAACCTAGCCCAAATCCTTTGGATCTTGAACATAAATCAACCCCTAGATCCATCCCCAAACCTAACCCACATCCTATAGCTCCAAACATTACTAGATCCAAACATGATTTCTTAACTGATTCTACCTGAACCCAACCCAAGCCCATTCTATCTTTAAAAGATATTACCTACCCTGAACTATCTAAGCTTGACCGAAATCATATAGACACAAACATAACTTGATTTCAACCTGACTTTCTCCCCAACTATACTTGGACCCAACTCAAACCTTCTAGGTCTTTAATGGAACTCTTCCACCCAAACTTGACCAAACCTTACCAAATTGTATAGATCTAAGTCTTAACCATTCCCAATCTAGTTTTCTCAAAATTTTAAAAAAATCCAATCCAAATTGTGTGGGTCTTGAAAATAAATCAGATGCCCAACCAAAACCAAATCAGACCCAATCGTATAAACCATACCTGACTCAATCCCAGCCCAAGGTTCTCAATAAATCTTCATAAAATCAACCCAAATCTATACGACTTGAAGAAACATAGCACATGACCTGACTTGAACCTAAACAATGGATGATTTTCTTATATTTAAGGGGAGAATTTTGACAAAAAATTAAGAGTATATGGGAAAAAGATGTATATGAATCTCCAAAAGCTCCCCAAACATCATTGATTGTCAATAAGGTTACCATTATTCACACAATGCATATTTATTATTTTTCTCTCCACTCCACCATGCACCCTTGTTAAGTGATGATTTTATTAGTTTTCGTGTCTTACAATTTACTCTACAAACACCAAGATGTTCACGAGTCATGTTTGGTTCCCATCAACCTCAGTATCACCCCACCTTTTTTTTGACATCAACTACCCTCAACTTGGATCCTTGGAACTTCTTGAAAGAAAATCACTTAATCAACCTTACCCGACCCATCCCGAACCTATCCCAATCCTAGATGTAAACCCTTTGATTCAGGTCGAGAAGGGTCAAGTTGAGATGGAGATTTCATTACCCTCATGTGGTGGGTTGAGGTAAAACTGATGAGAAACTAGGTTTGGGTTATGTCGATGTTGGGTTCTTACAAATTGAGTTAGCTTCAGTACTAGCTCGTTGGATGATATTTTTCAAGACCTATTGTTGAATCTAAGGTCTCTAGAGGGGGGGGGTTAATAGAGTTGAATGCACTTAAACAAAATTCATTAGACCTTCAAGATATATCAAAAGATAAGGTTGCTAAATAGGAAGTTTGAGTGAAACTAAAACATGCATAGTAAGGGAGAGAAGGATTGAACATACACCAAGTGACAAACTATGTAGAGTGGTTCCACACTTCAAGCTAGAAGTGAGTCAGTCCATTACCTAGAGAGGTCAACCTCTAAGATTTCTTAACTATTGTACTCTTATATTCATTCATAAGACTTACAATACATGACCAACCAAAGGACTTACCTATCCAATACAAAGAGTATCCACCTTGCCAATGACTTACCCACTTTGCAAGAGTCTTCAGCCTTCACCAAGGTTTACCCACTCAAGCACAAGTCTTCCGCCTTCAAAGACTTTGCCACTCTTCTTGGATCTTCAGCCTTTGACTTCATCTTTACTCAGAGAAGCTTCCACCAAGGACTTACCCACTTCAGCAAGGAGTCTTCTAGCCTTCACCAAGGGCTTACCCACTCTTGCTCCAAGTCTTCAGCCTTGATCTTCACCAAGGGACGCCTTCCCTTATTCTTCTTCACCTCTCTTAGCTAAGAGAGAGAACCTTCATCTTCATTGTTGAAATGAGAGATAAGGAGGTGATGGAAGTGAGAGCCTCACAAGATATACATTTAGGACGGGCTCTCTTACAAATCTCCTACTCACTCTAATAGATGTAGCAAGTGATTAAGTTTAGAGAAAGAGAGGAAGTTGTAGGATCACTCAACTATAGAATAGGGACCTTCATAGTGCTTGGCTAACCATGGGATGGAGCCCAAGGGGTCCTATATATAGTTGAGGATGCCTAGAAGCCTTTGAGAACACTTGAGAATGAAAATTAGCCATTTTGTGGCTTGTAACATATATATTTTTAATTGTTGCAACTCCACAACGGCTAGAAATACTTTTCTGTACTTTTCTATATAGTGCAATCAGTTGAGTTTCTATAAAGGTAACTTGACAGATCCCACTAAAAGACAAGACCAATTTAGGCCATCGGTCGAGTTTGTCCTGGGTAACTCGACCGATTCACTTAAATCAGTTTTGGTCAGTAGAGGGATCGATCGATTTATGTAAAGTACAAACTCGACCGATCAAAAGTCATTTCAAGATCCAATCAGGATCGGTCGAGTTTGCAACTCGATCGATGAACAACCGGAGTTTGCAACTAGATCGATGAACAACCTGATGTGAATTTTGAAAAATGGCTTTTGAGTACTTAAACATTCAATCTAAGTGCTCCTGATTTTTTCTAAGCTTAATTACAAGTCATACAATCATTACAAGTGATTTACAACATGATTCTAATGAATTTACATCATATTCTAAAAATGTACACTTGTATTGACTTTGACTTGACTTTTTTCCAAGTTGAGATGCGCAATTTAGGGCATTTGAAGTGTGTCTATGTATAATCTGAAATCACTCAAGTAGAGACATTAGACACATTAATTAGAATAATTTAGTCATCTTCAAAATAAGGGTTTAGTCAATTTAGATCTTGAGTCAACACTTATGTGGTTTAGGCTTGGTATGCATGAACTCAGTTTAAAAATCAGGTCACGACCTAAGTTCATTTCGAGCAATTTAAATTTTTCAATATGGTCAAACAATTGATTTCTTTTCAAATGTGGTCAAGTCTATTGATGAGAAAATCAAAATCAATTTTAGCTTGACTAAAACCAAACATAACGAATTGATGGTTTATAACTAATATGGAATACAAGAATAACTATCTGCCTGTGAAAGATATATAAAGTCGAGAGAACAGTCGTACACGACTAGAAAGGGGAAGCGGCTCTTTTATTTTCTTTACTCGGAACAACACGACTAGAAAGGGGAAGCGGCTCTTTTATTTTCTTTACTCGGAAGTTTTGTAAAATACGTACAGTACAAAAATGTCTCAATGTTTCAGACCAATTGTTTTTTTTTTAAGATGAGATGTACTATACCAAAATTATTTTACTAAATACCAAAATTATTGATTTTTTTCGTTACGAAAGCAGCTTTTATCTACATTGCCTCCCCACTATCTGGCTATAAAAAGATGTCTCAATATTTCAAACCAAATCACTGGCCTTTCACTCCATCCACAGCTAAGCTGTTACTAACGCAGAGCATCGGTGACGTAGCCAAGCTAAGCGATCTAGAGCGCGGTAGCCATGGCACGCGAGCAGCTCCAGGTCCTGAACGCCCTGGATGTGGCTAAGACGCAGCTGTACCACTTCACGGCCATCATCATCGCCGGTATGGGTTTCTTCACTGACGCCTACGACCTGTTCTGCATCTCGCTGGTGACCAAGCTGCTGGGCCGCATCTACTACCACGTCCCCGGCTCGGAAGTCCCAGGGACGCTCCCGCCCAACGTGGCCGCGGCCGTCAACGGCGTCGCGTTCTGCGGCACGTTGACCGGCCAACTCTTCTTCGGATGGCTAGGGGACAAGATGGGTCGGAAGAAGGTGTACGGCATGACCCTCATGCTCATGGTCATCTGCTCAATCGCCTGCGGCCTCAGCTTCGGACACACGGCGAAGAGTGTCATGGCGACGCTCTGTTTCTTCAGGTTTTGGCTCGGGTTTGGTATCGGAGGGGACTACCCTCTGTCCGCTACCATCATGTCCGAGTACGCCAACAAGAAGACCCGCGGAGCGTTCATCGCCGCCGTGTTCGCCATGCAGGGGTTCGGGATTCTGGGCGGCGGGATTGTGACGCTCATCATTTCCGCGGCGTTCAAGGCAAAGTATAACGTCCCCAGCTACGAAGTAAACGCACTCGAGTCCACTGTGCCACAGGCGGACTACGTCTGGCGAATCATCTTCATGTTCGGAGCCGTCCCCGCGGCGCTAACGTACTACTGGAGGATGAAGATGCCGGAAACGGCGCGGTACACGGCGCTGGTCGCCAGGAACGCGAAACAGGCCGCCGCAGACATGTCGAAGGTCCTGCAAGTGGAGATCGAGGAGGATCAAGCCAAGGTCGAGGCCATGGCGTTCGGACGAGGAACTAACAGCTTCGGGCTGTTCTCCAGGGAGTTCGCCAAGAGGCACGGGATGCACCTTCTCGGGACCACCACGACGTGGTTTCTACTCGACATCGCCTTCTACTCCCAGAACCTGTTCCAGAAGGACATCTTCTCCGCCATTGGGTGGATTCCAAAGGCTAAGACCATGAACGCCATCGAGGAGGTGTTCCGTATCGCCAGGGCGCAAACTCTCATCGCCCTCTGCGGAACCGTGCCTGGATACTGGTTCACCGTCGCCCTCATCGACCGGATCGGTAGGTTCACCATCCAGATCATCGGGTTCCTCATGATGACGGTCTTCATGCTGGCGCTCGCCATCCCCTACGATCACTGGACGCACCATGACAACAGGATCGGGTTCGTCGTCATGTACGCGCTCACCTTCTTCTTCGCAAACTTCGGACCAAACAGCACCACCTTCATCGTACCCGCTGAGATTTTCCCGGCCAGACTCCGCTCCACCTGCCATGGCATCTCCGCCGCAGCAGGGAAGGCCGGCGCCATTGTCGGCTCATTCGGGTTCCTGTACGCCGCGCAGAACAAAGACCCGACCAAAACCGACCCCGGTTACAAGCCCGGGATCGGGGTCAGGAACTCCCTTTTCGTGCTCGCTGCCTGCAACCTGCTCGGCTTCCTCTTCACCTTCCTGGTGCCGGAGTCCAAGGGGAAGTCCCTCGAGGAGATGTCAGGGGAGAACGAGGACGAGGAAGGAGGAGCTTCAACTACAACTGGTTCCGGTAGTGTCGGGCTCACGGTGGTCCCTGCCAATTTGCCCTGATGCGGCAGGTTACTAGCATCAGAAAGTAACAGTTTAGGAGTGCGCTGATTCTCGTGTAATTAAGCGCCAACGTGTTGCCGACGTGTCAAAAAGTTGCACTCTATTTCACTCAATCTCCTCTCACGTTTTATCAACTTTTTTTACTTTAAAAAAATAATTTAATTTGAATTTCTGAAGCTCACTCTTTTTAAACTGTCTCACATTTGAATTTGAATTTCCGCACTCTTCTCTCTCTCACCCATACCCATTGGTCAAACACAATTCTCGCCAATACAAAATCTTTTTATTAGATAATTCAAACTAAAAACATATGTTCAGTCACATATAATTCAAATACATGAGTTTGTTGCAATTAATTAAAATATTTTACGGATAATTCTAATACAAAACCGAGTTTGTTACAACAACTATTTCCAACACCACATCTAAAGCCATGTCAAACACGATGTCCAACATTACCGTCCACTCCTTTTAACTCACAAAGCCACGCCACTGATAGAGAACCCTAATACCGGCGCACTTTGTTGTTCCTCCCGTTCCCAAGCTTTAGCTCGTTGTAGCCAGAAGAAAACACCACGCTTTAGGTCACTGCAGCCAGAAACAAACAACAAAATGTGAGATAGTCATTTACTCCTGGAAACCTAATGCAGTAACCTAAACAACAGATACAACCGCTGATTCAGATAGTCATACTACAATCCAGAAAGACAACATTTAGAAGAAAAAAGATTTCGAGGTGAGATTTAGTATTGACTAATATTTTTTTTTAATACTCTTCAGACATAATGTATATTAGAGTTCGAACTTTTTCAAACCTAATGCAGTGACCTAAATAGCAGATACAACCGCATCAAATTCATATAGTCAGTGACCATATTCATCTGAGGGATTCACAGTCAACAACAATTTATATCAGTCGTTGTATTCGATTATCTTTTTGTTGTTGCTCATCAAGAGCCTACTACTGAGGAAACACTTCCAAGGTTTGATTTTATTCAACAAATCAGTTTACTCCATTTATAAAGCATTCGATGTCTTATTCTTGCAAAAAGCTATAGCTTTCTATTTTACTATCATTTAAGAATGTGATGATGCAAATTATGATTTTACTGCACACACAGCTTTACCAAACATTAATTCCCATATGCTTATATAATACATCCGTATTAAGCGGTATATGTTTACATGATATTAACCTAGGGAAGACTGTAAAGGTCTTATATATTTCATAGACATAATTAAGGCGTTAAAATATGCATGTAGATCTGATGAACCTAAAAACCAAAAGGAACACACTAAATCGACAGACAATATTTTTTTTTCAATACTCTTCAGACATAATGTATATTAGAGTTCTAACTTTTTCAAACATAATGCAGTGACCTAAACTGCAGATACAACTGCAGCGGATTGATTGATGAATGTGTATTCATCTCTTATTTTTGCTTCATTTAGAATGATTAATTAGGATTTTTAATTAATTTTAGCTTAATTCAGAAATAAATAGTACTTTCATCTTCACGATATTCTCTTTCAGAATTCTTATGAGATTTCTCTTAATTTTTAGGAATTATCTAAGTATTTAAATCGAGATAATAAAAGATGAAGATATGGGGCTTTTCAAATATTCTCGTAGTGCCTGAGATACCCGTCACCAAAATAGCCATATCTTTTGCGTCTAAAGGAGGAATTTCAAGATCAAGCATGAAATGAAAAGAGAATTTTATTGCCTATAGAAAAGATATATTTTATGGAAATTTTGGCATTTAATTGACTACTCAATTAACCAGTGAACATAGCCTTATGTTTTCACACAGAGTCTGATATACCTCTCACTAAAATAGTCATAACTTCCACATATAAATTCCAAATTTGGAATATAAATATGTTTTGGAAAGATAATTGCAAGTGATATAGAAAAAATATATGTTTAGGCCTCTTTTGAGCATTTTACAAAGGATAAATATGTTTTAAAGTCTAATTACAAAAATCTATAGAACATACTAGAGAGAGCAATCAAGGATTGACAATCATTATTCTTTAACTTTGGTCTTTCCAATAGCCTGAAACTCTTTGTATTCTCTTAAGGATTCCTCTCCTCCTTCTCCTATAAAAGGATGGGCACTTCCTCCTCCTTGGAGCATCTAGGATCATCACTTTTGTACTGGAATTCTCGGAGCAACTTAATTTTGTATTCTTCTAGTTCTGCAATAAAGTAATTTACTTTTTGAAGCATTGTTCACTCTTAGATTGTTACTCGGCTCTTTTTATTATATTTTAGATCTGGATATCCTTTCCCCCTTTCTTTAGTTCTGGAGAAAGGAATTAAGAACCTGTCCATTTCATTGTCTCAAGCATAAGGATTAATTTCCTATTTTAGGCTAGACTATGGCCAAGGTACTTTCTTCCTCCGTCTCCCCCTTCTCCTCAATCATGAGTGAGTAGTTCCTTATCGATGCAAGGGGAATTGCCCCTTAGCCATGGTTTGATTGAATCAACTTTAATCGACTTCTTTAGACGGCGATTGGTTAATTTAATCGATGATCTAGCAAAGTAATTACTCGCTTAGATGTATATGTTAACTCGGATGGAAATAACCATGGAAATCCGAGTTTAGAACGATTAAACCAATTCTCATAGAGATTATGATGTGACCGCGGATTTATCTCTTTTCAGATGACGAACTAGGAAACATGAGCACCAGGACCAATGGGCTCATGTGGAGTTCATCTTTTGTGGGTTTTTGTGATTCACATGTCGTCGCCTATTTGTCAATTAATTGTTAATTTATTTTCTTGCCATGGATAATGTAAGGACCCTGACCTGCGTTTAGGGCTTACCCTGTTTGCTTTGCTTAACCTTGATGGTCTGAGGCTTGCTAATCACCTTTGAGTGGTGATTAGGGTTTGGTTGTGCTTTGTTGAGGGTTGAGGGTGCTACTTGCAATTAAACCCAAGTCTAGGGTTTTGGGAGCAAGTTTGTCACCTTGAGAGGTGTTATTCTCTCTCTTTGCTTCCTCTAGGGTTGAGAGGAAGGATTGGTCTTGTTGTTTGAGTTCTTTGGACCTTTGTTGAGCTTGTTTGGGCCTTGGAGTCCCTTGTTTGGGCTTGCTTGGGCCTTGTGTCGACCAAGTAGAGCTTGTGTCGGCCTAGAGTGGGCTTGTGTCGCCCATGGTGCTCATTTTGGACAAGTGTCTTATGGCTTGCAAGAGAGGTGGCTTGAGTTGGTGGACATGTGTCCCTTGGGTGGATGACACCTAGCAAGGGTTTGCCTTGGTTTCTCCTCCTTCCTCATCTATATAGGTTGTCCCTTCCTTAGCTTGAGGTCCCTTTAGTTCCTCTTCTCCTTGTGCACGACACACCCTCTCTTCCCCTTTCTTGGTGGTCGACACACCCTTGAAGAAGGAGCTAAGGTGGCCGACACACCCTTGTGTGAGCAGCTTGGAGGCCGATACACCCTTGGAGTTGAAGGAGTGGAGGCCGACACACCCCTCTTGGAGGAGCTTTGGTGGTCGACAACCCTTGGAGCTCAAGTGCATCTTCTTCCTTGGAGCTTAAGGCGGGTTGCATGACTCTAAACCCTAACTACTCTCCTCTCTTTGCATACATGTTTGCTTTAATCTTGCCCTTGCACGTTTGGAGTTGTTCTTTAGCTATCTTGCATGTTAGCCGATCCTTGTGTTCTAGGGTTTAGGAGAGCAACACTCCTTTCTCCCCTTGGTCTAGATGAGTGAGCTTGAGCTCTAATACCATGAGCAACACCCCTCTTTCCTACTCGATTGAGGTGAGCACATGACTTAGTGACTTGAGCAAGACTCTCCTCTCACCTTGGGCAAGATGGTGAGCTCGTTTAGATGGCTTGAACCTTAGTTGAGATGTGTGGGGAGGTGCTGCCCGATAGCCCTTGCCCTAGTTCTCTCTTGCACGGTTTGAGTGAGTCAAGTTTTCCTTCTGCTCGCCCGGAGGGCTGCTTGCCCAGTGAAGCTCAGTGCTCACTCGCCTGACACACTCTGTTTTGCTCGCTCAGTAACCCTACTCGCCCTGCTTTTACCCTGCACGCCCCTATATCGCCCGGCAGCTTTGGCTCATTTGATAGTCTTGCTCGCCCGACACTAGCTGTGTCGCCCAGTATTGTTGCTCGCTCGGACTCGCCCTACTCGCTTATGTCTTGGCTCGCCCGGCACGAGCTCTATTCGCTCGGCCCCAGCCGTGTCGCCCTGCACTCAATACCTAGCTCTATTCGCTCGGCCCCAGCCATGTCGCCCGAGACTACCTTGCTCACCCGGTTCTAGATGGCTCGCCCGATACTAGTGCATGCCCGACATCCTCTGCGCGTGTCGCCCGATAGGGCTACTCGCCTATGCTTTACCTTGCTCGCTCGCTTGCCTTGCATGGTTCAGTACCCGGCTCATTGCTTTGCTCGTTTGCTAACCTGTCCGCTCATTGTGTCTGATCGCCCGACACATGAGCTGCTCGCCCAATAGGGATTAGATAGGAATGGGTCTGCCCGGGGTGACTTATAGTGAGGGTTGTTGACATCTTTGGTGAGGGCACGGCCTGTTATGATGCTCTTATGACGATTCATTGCTTAATAACTATAATTATGTTCTTGTGGCTAAAGTACATGCGTATGAATGTAACTACTCTATCGCTTTAATGACAATGTGATCTTGAGCATGCATTAGGGTTACTTGATAGTGTGCTTACACGTGTGACCTTGAGATGAGGCATGAATATGATTATTGTTGTCATGATGAGCTGACAATGCACTTAACCCTAATTGTCACCCTATGGTAGTAATTGTAGTCTCTTGATTATTCATCTGGTTATTGAATGATGCTAACCATGCAGGTAATGCTTAGCCCAATGAAAGGCTATGAGAATTTGGTAAATGAACACTGTGATGACATGTGTATTATGAATGATGATTTCATAATGATGTTGAAAGCCCTGAGAGGCTATGGCTTTATGTGATGAGGGATTGAGATCCCATGATGTGTGATGATCCTTGAGATGGGTCTAGATGGTTGGCAAGAGGCCAAGTGATAACATGTGATGTGAGATCCTTGTGATGAATCAGTATGACGTAAATACCTAATGTTGAGTTTATGCTATTTACTTCTGTTATACCTTGCATGTTATACAACTTGGTTGAATCTTGCAATCCATCTAAAAGATACTAACTAATCACAGAGTAATCTATAATGTAGCTTGCCCTGGCCATAGATTCATCACCAGTCAGGATAGGGTGATGATGAAACAGGTTCTCCTGCGGGTTAACACGGAGCGCATATTTTTGAATATGCGAGGTTTCTCCTAGCCTAAAATAGAGAGGTGAAACGAGTACAGCTGCGGTTGCAGACTCGGATGTGTGACGAGCATGGTGAACATGGCCCATGGCTCCAGATATGTGATATGTTGAGCATGAATGCGTTCATGGCTCCGAGCACGGTGTTTAGACACGTGGCTCAGTTTCTAGTGCCATGACCTGTACCGAGGCGGACTAGGCAGAGGGTAGCCTGTGGAGCTGACCCTGTGGCTTATGACCACTTCAAGCACGAGACTGCGGTCCTGCTTTGTGTTCTCATGTACTGACCATAAGGCGGAGAAGGTCTTGGATTCTGGCTCTTCCATTGACCTTGTATGGCACCGGCTATGGGCTTCACAGCTGAAGGTTGGATTTGAACGGTACGGTTCATTTCCTCAGGGCATAATAAAACGTAATACAACTGTTTAGTATGTATTGATAAGACAAATACGAAGCATTGGTTGAGGCCTTGTTTGTGTAGTTAACTTTAATTATCTGTAGTTGTTTGTGCATTACTCTTATGTGGTGAGTTTCATATATAGTTTATCTTGTCAATCATGTTCCATTGGAAAACATGTCGGGTATATGCCCTTTTGCTACAGCTGGTAAGTTTGAGGTTGGCTTGTTATTCATATCTATTTCTGTTATATTCCTCATCAATATATATCTGCTCATATAAATGCTTATCTGAGGTTTTGTAGTTTTGGCGCAGAGTTATGCCTCCCGCTGGGACAATGTTCAATTGTCTCACTCCGCTAGTTTTTACCCCTTTTTAGGTGGTCGAGCTTGTCGTGATGGTGGTCGTGGAGTTGCGGCCAAGCAGTGAGAAGATCTGTAGAAGGCAAGCTTTGGAGATGCTGCTGTCTTGATGTTTTGGTGTAGAGTCTAGAGTCATCCCTGTACTCTCAGGTCCTTGGCGGTGTTTTGACGATGTTTTACGATGTACGACCGAGATCGTTTGTATATCCTGCTGATGGCTAGATGTGGGCCTTTATATGTATGAACAGGTGGTGAACTCATTGTTATGACACCACAGCTGTTGCTCTAAGTTGTGTACATATATCCAGGCTTGTATGGATATGTATATATTATGTTTTCTTGTAGGATATGGACTGGAATGTAATATGTTTCCCAGTTTATCAGTTTTCCGCAATCAGTTTTAATTAACCCGTGTTTTTGTTAAGCTGTGGTTATGGTGATTTCTGCACGTTTTCGCGTAACACCTCGTTATCTGTGTGATAATGGGATGTGTTGCCACAAGTTTGGTATCAGAGCTTTAGGTTCGCTGAGTCTATAGGGATCTAGGACTAGGTTGTGTTTGTTCTTATGTGTTTTCTAGATTTTCTCATAGAAATCTTCTACCCTCAGCGGAAGAAAAGCCAAGATGTCTGGAAACCATGAAGAATCCACTGCTGAGCACAGTGATGCTGCATCTGTTGATGGAGCGGTAGGTCAGGCACATGAAGATCGGGTGCCTGAGGTCCCCCAACCTGACCCAGCCATTCTTGAACACCCTGCCTACCAACAGCTTATGGGGCAGATGTTGGCTACGGTGAATCTCATGGTTGAGAGACTACCAGTGCCTCCTCCGCGAGCATAGGTTCCCCATGGAGAAGCATCAGGTATTGGGAAGACCTTTGAGCGGCTTCGCCGAGTCGGAGCTTCGGAGTATGCTGGAACGGCTGATCCAGCGGATGCAGATCTGTGGCTGACAAGTCTTGAGAAGGCTTTCCGGATCCTGGACATCCCCGAAGAAGACAAAGTAAAGCATGTTGTCTACCTTCTGAAAGGTAGTGCTGGTCACTGGTGGACCATCGAGGAAGAAAGCGGCCTGGTGAGGTGATCTGTTGGGAAGTATTTCGACGCGAGTTCGTCTCCAGATACTTTCCCAAGACGTATCTGGATGAGAAGATCTGTTAGTTCGAGAGTTTGCGACAAGGAACGATGAACATCACCGAGTATGAAGCTAAGTTTATGGATCTGTTGAGGTTTTATCCTCACATGGTGACGACAGACGAGGAACGGATCAGACGTTTCGAGAAGGGTCTGGGTGCTGAGCTGATGACACCGGTTTCTGCGTTGGAGAACCGAGAACGGTTTGCGACATTTTTGGAATCTGTTCAGAGGATCGAACGATCTGTAAGGGAGAAGAGAGAGCCTATGGCTAAGAAAAGACCTTCTCAGTTTTAGAGTCAGAGGTTTGGTGGCTTCAAGAAGCCCAGGTTTTCGGCACCGGCAGCGATGAGAGGTTCTGGTAGGCCATCTCAGTGGTCTATGAGTAGAGGAAGAGGTTATGTTTCTTCACCATCTAAGGCACAAAGTTCGGCTTTTGTGGCGGTGACAGGACCATCTAGGCCTCGAGATGATGTTAGGACATGTTATGCCTGTGATCAGACAGGGCATATCAGGTCAAGTTGTCCCTACAACGATGTTGAAGTGATGCAGTAGCTGAGACAGAACCTTCAGGGGTCAGAGAGACCACATCCCAGTGGTAGCAGAGGACGAGGACGCGGTCAAGCGTCTCAGGCTGGATCGTCTGCTCAGGGAAGCAGAGGTCGTGGACAGCAAGCAACGGCTCGATTCTACGTTATGAATCAGCCGGAGGCGGTAGTCAACCCACGAGTAGTGACAGGTCAGATGGAGTTATTTCATTCTGATATGTCTTCTTCTTGCTTTATATCTGTTCTGGTTGACCCGGGTGCTATGCACTCTTTTATCACCTATAGTATGCTTGAGAACTGTCGTTTACCTGTTAGCTGTAAGAAGGATAGCTTGTTGTTAGAAACCCCTCTTGATGGTTACTCTTTGCTTTGAGAAGAGTGTCCATCTTGTGTCTTGTCTTTCTCGGGACACCGCATTCAAGTGGATCTCATACCACTTGCTATGCATGGGTTCGATGTTATCCTTGGGATGGATACCTTAGAGAGGTATAAGGTTGTCTTGGACTGTGGTTCCAAGCAGGCAGTGTTTGATGTTGCTGGAGAGAAGTGGATCTTCCAGGGAGATAGGAAGATTCTTCTGACATGTCTGGTATCAGCTATGGTGGCAGATAAGTTGCTACGAATAGGATGTGAGGCATTCCTAGCTCATGTAGTGGATACCGTAGTAGATGCCAAGGCGAAAAGTCCTAGCCTTGAGGAGGTGTCAGTTGTTTGTGAGTTTGCCGATGTGTTCCCTGAGGAGTTTCCTGGTGTTCCCCCACCCCGAGAGATTGATTTCGAGATCAATCTAGTACCAGGAACGCAGCCAGTTGCGCAGACACCGTATAGAATGGCTCCAGCAGAGATGGCAGAGTTGAAGAAGCAGTTACAGGAGTTGCTAGATAAAGGTTTTATCCGACCCAGTACGTCGCCTTGGGCTGCGCCTGTGTTGTTCGTCAAGAAGAAGGACGGTTCGATGCGGTTGTGTATAGACTACCGGCAGTTGAACAAGGTCACAATCAAGAACAAGTACCCGTTGCCGAGGATAGATGATCTGTTCGATCAGTTGCGTGGTGCTACAGTGTTCTCGAAGATCGATCTACGGTTCAGATATCATCAGCTGAGGATAAAGGCGGATGACATACCGAAGTCAGCTTTCAGGACAAGGTATGGTCATTATGAGTTTGTGGTTATGCCGTTTGGGTTAACCAATGCACCTGCAGCTTTCATGGATCTGATGAACAGAGTGTTCCATCCGTTCTTAGATCAGTTTGTTGTAGTCTTTATAGATGACATCTTGATCTATAGTCGGGATAGGCTTGAGCACGAGCAACATCTTCTTCGAGCATTGACTCTTCTTCATCAACATCAGTTGTATGCCAAGTTTAGTAAGTGTGAGTTCTGGCTGGATGAAGTGACCTTCTTGGGCCATGTGATATCCGCTGAAGGAGTCAAGGTAGATCCGAAGAAGGTGGAATCTGTTGTAGATTGGGAACAGCCGAAGACGCCGACAGAAGTTCGTAGTTTCCTTGGTCTAGCAGGATACTACCGGAGGTTTATCAAGGACTTCAGTGTGATCGCGTTACCGATGACGAAGTTGACCAGGAAGGATGTACCTTTTGTGTGGGATGATCGATGTCAGCAAGCTTTCCAGAGTCTGAAGGAGAAGCTGACTAGTGCTCCAGTGTTGATCTTACCAGAGCCTGGGAAAGGCTATGTTGTTTTCTGTGATGCTTCCAAGAAAGGTTTAGGTTGCGTGTTGATGCAGGAAGATCATGTGGTTTCTTTTGCCTCGCGACAGCTCAAGAAGCATGAGGAGAACTATCCAACTCATGATTTGGAGTTGGCAGCATTAGTTCATGCATTAAAGATTTGGAGACACTATCTGTATGGGGAAGTGTGTCAGATCTTTACGGATCATAAGAACCTGAAGTATATCTTTACGCAACACGAGTTGAACATGCGACAACGGCGATGGATGGAGTTGATCAACGACTACGACTGCACTATCGAGTATCATCCTGGTAAGGCGAACGTGGTAGCTGATGCGCTTAGCAGAAAGTCTTCTTTTTCTTCGAAGAAGGCACAGTTGAGTTCCCTGGTTTGCCATAGGCGGGATATGTTTGTTTCTCTGCGACAGATGAATGTGCAGATGGAAGTTTTTCTGTTATCTGGTCTTTTCGCACAGATGCAAGTCAAGCCTACGTTGAGGTAGCAAATCAAGGATGCACAACAGACAGATGAGGCAGTATAGTTGATCAGATTAGAGTTCGGCAGTGACAAGTGTGATGGGTTTCATGAGTCCGAGGATGGACTAGTTTGCTATCGTGACAGGATGGTGGTTCCAGATGCTGACAATCTGAGGAAGTTGGTGCTTGAGGAAGCACATACGTCGATGTATGCCATGCATCCAGGTGTCATGAAGATGTATCATAGTCTGAAGGACTTGTATTGGTGGTCCGATATGAAGAGAGATGTAGCTGAGTTCGTGGCTAGATGTGTGGTTTGTCAGCAAGTGAAGGCTGAATATCAGAAACTGGTAGGTACGTTGCAACCTTTGCTGATACCGTAGTAGAAATGGGATCATATAACCATGGATTTCGTAGTTGGTCTACCCAGGACAACTAGGAATCATGATTCCATTTGGGTGATAGTGGACAGATTGACTAAGTCTGCCCATTTCCTACCAGTAAAGACAACGTATACAGCTGAGAAACTAGCTCGAGTGTATGTGGATGAGGTAGTACATTTGCATGGTGTGCTAGAAACAATAGTTTCTGACAGAGGTCCTCAGTTTACGAGTCGCTTTTGGGAACAGTTGCACAGAGCGTTGGGAACGCAGTTGAGGTTCAGTACAACTTTTCACCCGCAGACAGATGGACAGTCTGAAAGGACTATTCAGATTTTGGAAGATCTTCTTCGAGCTTGTGTTTTGCAGATTCTAGGCAACTGGGATGTACATCTGAGTTTGATAGAGTTTGCTTACAACAACAGTTACCAACGAAGCATCGACATGGCCCCTTATGAGGCTTTGTATGGGAGGAAGTGCAGATCCCCTTTGTGTTGGTACGAATCAGGTGAATATCAGCTTTTGGGTCCTGAGTTAGTTCAGCAGACGACAGATAAGATCAAAGTGATACAACAACAGTTGAAAGTGGCACAGGATAGAGAGAAGTCGTATGCAGACAATCGCCGAAGACCTTTGGAGTTCCAGGTAGGAGACAAAGTGTATCTTAAAGTCTCGCCATGGAAGGGTGTGCTAAGGTTTGGACGGAAGGGTAAGTTAGCTCCCAGGTATATGGGGCCTTACTCATTCATAGCACGTGTTGGCAAGGTAGCTTACGAGATAGAGTTACCTCCTGAGTTGCACAGGTTACATTCAGTGTTCCATGTTAGTATGTTAAAGAAAAGTCATCCAGATTCAGGTACAGTGATACAGCCAGTTGAGGTTGAGCTTGATGCAGATGTGACCTACGAGGAAGGTCCTGTGGCGATTCTTGACAGAAGGATCAAGAAGCGGAAGAGGAAGGACCTGGTTCTTGTGAAGGTCCTTTGGCAGCGTCGTGGCATTGAGGAAGCCACGTGGGAGCTTGAGGAAGAGATGAGGAGGAAGTATCCCTCACTTTTCTCTTCGGATTTCGGGGATGAAATCCCTTAAAGGGGGTTAGATTGTAAGGACCCTGACCTGCGTTTAGGGCTTACCCTATTTGCTTTGCTTAACCTTGATGGTTTGAGGCTTGCTAATCACCTTTGAGTGGTGATTAGGGTTTGGTTGTGCTTTGTTGAGGGTTGAGGGTGCTACTTGCAATTAAACCCAAGTCTAGGGTTTTGGGAGCAAGTTTGTCACCTTGAGAGGTGTTATTCTCTCTCTTTGCTTCCTCTAGGGTTGAGAGGAAGTCTTGGGCTTGTTGTTTGAGTTCTTTGGACCTTTGTTGAGCTTGTTTGGGCCTTGGAGTTCCTTGTTTGGGCTTTCTTGGGCCTTGTGTAGGCCACGTAGAGCTTGTGTCGGCCTAGAGTGGGCTTGTGTCGCCCATGGTGCTCATTTTGGACAAGTGTCTTATGGCTTGCAAGAGAGGTGGCTTGAGTTGGTGGACATGTGTCCCTTGGGTGGATGACACCTAGCAAGGGTTCACCTTGGTTTCTCCTCCTTCCTCATCTATATAGGTTGTCCCTTCCTTAGCTTGAGGTCCCTTTAGTTCCTCTTCTCCTTGTGCACGAAAAACCCTCTCTTCCCCTTGCTTGGTGGCTGACACACCCTTGAAGAAGGAGCTAAGGTGGCTGACACACCCTTGTGTGAGCAGCTTGGAGGCCGATACACCCTTGGAGTTGAAGGAGTAGAGGCCGACACACCCCTCTTGGAGGAGCTTTGGTGGTCGACAACCCTTGGAGCTCAAGTGCATCTTCTTCCTTGGAGCTTAAGGTGGGTTGCATGACTCTAAACCCTAACTACTCTCCTCTCTTTGCATATATGTTTGCTTTAATCTTGCCCTTGCACGTTTGGAGTTGTTCTTTAGCTATCTTGCATGTTGGCCGATCCTTGTGTTCTAGGGTTTAGGAGAGCAACACTCCTTTCTCCCCTTGGTCTAGATGAGTGATCTTGAGCTCTAATGCCATGAGCAACACCCCTCTTTCCTACCCGATTGAGGTGAGCACATGACTTAGTGACTTGAGCAAGACTCTCCTCTCACCTTGGGCAAGATGGTGAGCTCGTTTAGATGGCTTGAACCTTAGTTGAGATGTGTGGCGAGGTGTTGCCTGATAGCCCTTTCCCTAGTTCTTTCTTACACGGTTTGAGTGAGTCAAGTTTTCCTTCTGCTCGCCCGGAGGGCTGCTCGCCCAGTGAAGCTCAGTGCTCACTCGCCCGACACACTCTGTTTTGCTCGCTAGTAACCCTACTCGCCCTGCTTTTACCCTGCACGCCCCTGTGTCGCCCGACAGCTTTGGCTCGTTTGATAGTCTTGCTCGCCCGACACTAGCTGTGTCGCCCAGTATTGTTGCTTGCTCGGACTCGCCCTGCTCACTTATGTCTTGGCTCGCCCGACACGAGTGTCGCTCAATACCTAGCTCTGCTCGCTCGGCCCCAGCCGTGTCGCCTGAGACTACCTTGCTCACCCGGTTCTAGTTGGCTCACCCGATACTAGTGCACGCCCGACATCCTCTGCGCGTGTCACCCAACAGGGCTGCTCGCCTATGCTTTACCCTGCTCGCTCGCTTGCCTTGCATGGTTCAGTACCCGACTCATTGCTTTGATCGTTTGCTAACCTGTCCGCTCAGTGTGTCTGCTCACCCGACACATGAGCTGCTCGCCATGAGCTGCTCGCCCTCTAGGGATTAGATAGGAATGGGTCTGCCCGGGGTGACTTCTAGTGAGGGTTGTTGACATCTTTGGTGAGGGCACGTCCTGTTATGATGCTCTTATGACGATTCATTACTTAATAACTAGAATTATGTTCTTGTGGCTAAAGTACATGCGTATGAATGTAACTACTCTATTGCTTTAATGACAATGTGATCTTGAGCATGCATTAGGGTTACTTGATAGTGTGCTTACACGTGTGACCTTGAGATGAGGCATGAATATGATTATTGTTGTCATGATGAGCTGATAATGCACTTAACCGTAATTGTCACCCTATGGTAGTAATTGTAGTCTCTTGATTATTCATCTGGTTATTGAATGATGCTAACCATGCAGGTAATGCTTAGCCCAATGAAAGGCTATGAGAATTGGGTAAATGAACACTGTGATGACAGGTGTATTATGAATGATGATTTCATAATGATGTTGAAAGCCCTGAGAGGATATGGCTTTATGTGATGAGGGATTGAGATCCCATGATGTGTGATGATCCTTGAGATGGGTCTAGATGGTTGGCAAGAGGCCAAGTGATAACATGTGATGTGAGATCCTTGTGATGAATCAGTATGACGTAAATACCTAATGTTGAGTTTATGCTGTTTACTTCTGTTATACCTTGCATGTTATACAACTTGGTTGAATCTTGCAATCCATCTAAAAGATACTAACTAATCACAGTGTAATCTATAATGTAGCTTTCCCTGGCCATAGATTCATCACCAGTCAGGATAGGGTGATGATGAAACAGGTTCTCTTGCGGGTTAACCCCGAGCGCATATTTTTGAATATGCGAGGTTTCTCCTAGCCTAAAATAGAGAGGTGAAATGAGTACAGCTGCGGTTGCAGACTCAGATGTGTGACGAGCATGGTGAACATGGCCCATGGCTCCAGATATGTGATATGTTGAGCATGAATGCGTTCATGGCTCCGAGCACGGTGTTTAGACACGTGGCTCAGTTTCTAGTGTCGTGACTTGTACCGAGATGGACTAGGCAGAGGGTAGCCTGTGGAGCTGACCCTGTGGCTTATGACCACTTCAAGCACGAGACTGCGGTCCTGCTTTGTGTTCTCATGTACTGACCATGAGGCGGAGAAGGTCTTGGATTCCGGCTCTTCCATTGACCTTGTATGGCACTGGCTATGGGATTCGCAGCCGAAGGTTGGATTTGAACAGTACGGTTCATTTCCTTAGGGCATAATAAAACGTAATACAGTCATTTAGTATGTATTGATAAGACAAATACGAAACATTGGTTGAGGCCTTGTTTGTGTAGTTAACTTTAATTATCTGCAGTTGTTTGTGCATTACTCTTATGTGGTGAGTTTCATATATAGTTTATCTTGTCAATCATGTTCCATTGGAAAACATGTCGGGTATATGCCCTTTTGCTACAGTTGGTAAGTTTGAGGTTGGCTTGTTATTCATAACTGTTTCTGTTATATTCCTCATCAATATATATCTGCTCATATAAATGCTTATCTGAGGTTTTGTAGTTTTGGCGCGGAGTTATGCCTCCCGCTGGGACAATGTTCAATTGTCTCACTCCGCTAGTTTTTACCCCTTTTTAGGTGGTCGAGCTTGTCGTGGTGGTGGTCGTGGAGTTGCGGCCGAGCAGTGAGAAGATCTGTAGAAGGCAAGCTTTGGAGATGCTACTGTCTTGATGTTTTGGTGTAGAGTCTAGAGTCATCCCTGTACTCTCAGGTCCTTGGCGGTGTTTTGACGATGTTTTACGATGTACGACTGAGATCGTTTGTATATCCTGCTGATGGCCAGATGTGGGCCTTTATATGTATGAACAGGTGGTGAACTCATTGTTATGACAGCACAGCTGTTGCTCTAAGCTGTGGACATATATCCAGGCTTGTATGGATATGTATATAATATGTTTTCTTGCAGGATATGGACTGGAATGTAATATGTTTCCCAGTTTATCAGTTTTCCGCAATCAGTTTTAATTAACCCGTGTTTTTGTTAAGCTGTGGTTATGGTGATTTCTGCACATTTTCGCGTAACACCTCGTTATCTGTGTGATAATGGGATGTGTTGCCACAGATAAGGTGGCGAAAACCCCTAAAACCTTGATTCTCTTCCTTTGATTTCAATCACTGACTGTCTAATTTGTCTTAGTTTTTAGTATTTTCAATTCATTCAAGTTTTTCTTGTACTAACAACAATCTTGTTTACCTTTTGCAGGGTAAATAATATTTGTTTAGTGTAATTTAAATTCTGCAAATTTTCTTTCTTAGTGTAACCAATCATCACCCAAACCGACTTTTACATTCTCATTCCAAATTTGAAAATACTAAAAATAAATCAATAAGTTCTTCAAATAATTGGGTTAAGAAGAAACAATCTTAAAAAGTTGTCATTTGGGATTCGACCCTTTCTATACTAGCCTTAACCGAAAAGTTAAAAGGTTTAAACTCTAGGATTAACAATCTTAGTGATTGGCGTGTTAAGCGATGCATATCATTCATATAGTCAACGACCATATTCATCTGAGGGATTCACAATCAACAACAATTTATATCAGCCGTTGGATTCGATTATCTTTTTGTTGCTACTCTTCAAGAGCCTACTACTGAGGAAACACTTCCAGGTTTGATTTTATTCAACAAATCGGTTTACTCCATTTACAAAGCATTTGATGTCTTATTCTTGCAAAAAGCCATAGGTTTCTATTTTACTATCACTAGTGAACGCACATGTGCACATGCACATGACATATAAAAGTTATTGGAATTGCAATAGAAAAACATCATAATGTTAATATTGTTAAACAAGAAAAATTGAACTATTGCTTTCATAAATAATAAAAATACATATTCATTTTGTAACTGAAAGTTCATTATGTGACAAAATTCTTTAGGTGATGTGACACATCTATTTTTCCATCCAAAATTGAATTTTAATGAGCTCATCCTCATACGAGCAATCAAAGAGAGGTGGACACCTGATTGGAGAAGAAAATATGAGTTTAATTATTTAATAAGAAACATGAAATAAATAAATAATAAATATTATAGTATAATATCTCACTTATTATCAATGCATGTGATCACTTTCTGGTGATGTAATCCTAAAGATTTTATAATTTGATTTCGAACCTTTCATATGAAAAAATGATTACTGTAAATATTCAGACAATTATATAATATAATCGTATATGCAGTCAAAATACTTATAGTTATAGTGATTATTTTGGCAAAATGTTGTGTTTCAACTGTAATTATTGATGATTTTGTATTTGTTGTCACACAAATCTTTAGAATGACTTTTGCTGTAAGTATATACAAATAACAATCATAAAAAGATTGTATCGTAAAACACAACTGGGAATTTAAATTATATGGAAAACAAAAATACCAATTCCGATTTTAAGATAGATACAAAATAAAATAAAAAATTAATGTTGTGTTCGATGTCAAATAAAAGACTCATATATTCTTTCTTAATATATAAGGGAACTACATCTAAGACTTTAGCCATTTGCTTCATTGTTGTTGGCATCCCTTGTGATTCTTAAAAAAACAGTTGGACATCTTGTGCTTTGACATGAAAAAGCAATTGATTCCATTTTGCCTTTGATAATATGATATCCACCATATCTTCACCATTTTCCTATATTATTAGACCAATTTAATATTAATACAGATGTAAAGTTCATCAATATTATATGTATATGTATAAAAATATGGAGTACCTGTGAGGGGATATTGTTTAGCTCTACAACGGTATAATCAAGGAGATGATGCGCAACTGTGTCAAATAATGTTAAATTAATAGAATCAAAAGCATCCATGACTTCAACTTTCATAATGTACCTATAATCAACAAAATGAAATATTAATTTACAAGCTAATTATAATATATAGATGTATTACATGATAAAAGAAGGTAAATTGCCTGAGGACATTATCTTTTGCTCCACATTTGGGGCAGACCTTGACTTGACCATTTTCATCATATACTTTCTTTCTACACCTCACACATGCATTGTACCAAAGGGTTCGATCAAGGAAAATCTATACAACTGTCGCCTTAATTTCATAAATGTGATCCTAAAAATATTCAACATGTTATTTTCATATTATATACATTTAAGTATTTGTATAAGTTATAAACATTGAGGTATCTTACTTTGTGTAGTGTCCTACTCTGTAGGGATTCATGCAAGATGGAAAGATTGATCCTTATTGCCTCTATATTCTCTTTTTACATGGACACATTCACAAGCGATGAAGAACCAACACCACTTTTAGACAACCTATTGAATTTATAGAATTCGATTTAGAAAGAAATATATATGAACTACTATTTGAATGTGTAATATGAAAATGACTACCTTGACTTCATTTCATCAACTCATGGCAATGGGGGGTTAAAGAGAAGTCTTGTTTTGTAAGTACTTGCCATGTATAAACCTATAATTGTTATTAAATTAATATAAAATAAGTCTCACTAATAGAATTAAATTTATTGATTGTGTCTTACCTTGGAAGCATCGAACTTGCAATCCAGTAATAACAACTATACTTCTCATTTCATACTGTGCTTTCAAGTTGTCATGTGACATCACAACTATTTCACCCCATAATGAGCACCTAGCCATAGTGTGCCTAAATACCATAAATATACATATAAGTGTTAGTAAATGAATACTTTGTTTTAGTGATTGAGTAATTTAAATAATTTGTATTTATTACATTTCGTTTTGTAATATGATGTCACAATTGGCAACCTATTCACCAGATCTCTTCGTAATGCTTTGAATATCATCAACATTGGTAATCATTCCGATGACATCTGTAATTGACATAGAAGACTTTATGAATATTATAAAATGATATTATAAATGAAATTAAAGTAAAAATACATATAAGAAATGTCTTATCATCTTGAAGACCCTGAAAATCATCAAACTCAGTAAACTCAAATGAGTAAACATGTATTTTTTGCAATCTTCATATGCTTCAGGAACCACACAACTTTTGTCAATTATGCACTCTTCATTCCGCTTTGCATTTCTATAGTCATTGTGAATGTCTTCGACACAGACATTATTCAATACATAACACTTTCCTTCATTAAAAGTATTACTGAATATGTTAACTGCATCACCAATTAAACTGGCTTCCATCCTATCTCCCTAAGAAACAAAAGATACATTGAGGCATTACATAAACACATGAATGTATTTTAAATAAGAACAAATTCAGAACTTTTTAATCTAGTATACCACTTCATCGATAAACAACAATTTCTACTTCATTCTTCCCCTTGATATTTCATGTGCTTTCCATTTGAAGGCCACACGAACCTTTAGAATTCAGTTTAGGTATCGATGTACACGTCGAAAGGGGGTATAGTTATCTTTCGTCATCCTATTTATAACATGTAAATATGTTAGCTTAGAAAAGTTGTATATACAAATAATGAATAGGAAATGCTAAGATAAAAGCATACCATCAATAAAGGATAATACTTCTTTGTATACTATATTTTTTGTAAATGTTCCACCATTGAAATTCTTCTCTCCTAGTTTAACCAAGACCTTCGTTGTATTTTGGGATGTCCCTCTTGATAGGGCTAAATACAACTGTCCGTGAGTGAATACAAGATGGGGAAAATAAATTCCGACATTAGGGATAGTTTGACCATGTGACTTATTTATTGTCATTACAAAACTCAAACGCACAATAAATTATTTATGTTTAAAAGCAAATGGAAAACCATCATTGTCAGGCATTATAAGAGGTATTCTAGGAATGAAAACTCTTTTTCCCCGTGATTGACCAACTGTAACCTTTGCGTCAATTACATTTTTCTGAAACCCTTTACAAACCAATCTTGTACCATTGCATAACCCATTTGCCGGATCAATATTTCACAACAACATTATAGGACAATTTTTCTTTAGCCACAATACATGAGGGGGCAAACTGTTTTGAACCAGTGAATTGGGGAATTCTTCAGGGTAGTTATGATTTTCATCATCAACAACGCTGTCAAAACTATAATATGTGATCTCCTCCCCACGAAATTATTGTATGAGATCATTACTCATTTCGTCAACATACTCATTCTTTGTGCATAATATTGCACGATTCATCATGTAGTCAATGAACATTACATTATCACCGAGAGCTGGAAAGACATGTTGTATGAGTCGTTTCTTAGAGGTCGCATCATCTATGTACTCAAGAACCATTTCATGTGGGAGGCGAATGTAATCGTCATTGAATACTGATTTTGTTCCTTGTCCTATACGTAGTAGAAAGTTTGAGAAGGTGGAATCTAAAAAAGCTCTCATATTTTGCTTTAGTTTGAGTTTGTGCATTTTCTCCCAAAGAAATGAGTTTATCAGACTCGAATTAATCGTCTCACCTCTAGTTGCACATCACATAACAGGAAAAACTTGTCTGAAATCACCACCAAAAACTACCACTTTCCTCCTAAATGGTAGGCTCGATCCCATGTTATCTTGCAAAGTGCGATATAAGGCTTCAAAGGCTTGTCTCCTTGTCATGGATGCCTCATCCCATATAATTAATTTTGTCGATATAATAAGTTTTGATAGACTACTCTGTTTGCTTACGTTACAAGTTGAATTGTTTTCAACTTTAATTGGAATTTTGAATCTACTATGAGCAGTTCTCCCCCTGGGTAAGATCGATGTAGCAACCCCAGATGTTGCTGTTGCGACTGCTATGAAACCCATAGACCTTACTTTTTCTAACAATGCCTTGTATAGAAATGTCTTTCCAGTTCTACCAGGACCATCGACAAAGAATACACAGGGCTGGTTTCCCACTATGTAGTTAAATATCTCATTGAATGCATGTTGTTGGTCATTATTTAGTGATGAAATGAATGATATATCCTCTTCGCTTACTTGTATATTCATCTCTTCAACAATTTCACGTGACAAGTCCAATATTTATTGAAAAATCATCATCAACAGTTGGCAAGTCATAATCCTCTATAACCTTCCCCATGCTTTCAAGAATAGATTTAATATTTTGTAGCACTCTCTGCTCCAACTGATGCTCATCGGTGATTCCGGTCCTACGAAAATCTTCTGACATATCATTGAGGCTTGCATCCCACAAAGCTCTTACATTTGTTGGTTCACAATAAACTAATATTGTAGCAAATAATCTCTGTAGTGAAACTGGGAATTCAAAATGTGTTGCCTTAGTTAAACATTCTGAAATTGTATCGTCACTCTCAATAAGACCACGATGTTCAGCTAAAAGTTTGAATGTCGGTTGGATAATACCATTGACGGTCCTCAAACTCTCAAATGAAGTTGAACCCTTTACATGATTTAGTAATATCCTCAAATAATGCCTCACACCTTCAACAGGATTTACAGTAATGATACGACCAATAACCTCTCTTTGCTTTCTTTTCTTCCAATATTTTCCAGAGCTATTCCACACATAATGCTCAGGGAATTGTTTATGAAGATATTGATGATATTCCTCATCGTGCGAGTTTGTCACAAAATACTCAGTGAGCACTGTCCTACAAACACCATCTCGTTCCATAACATTTTGCAAGTTATCATCTTCTAATAATGTGACATTATACATGTTAGGTATATGCAATTGCAAGGAAACTACTGATGGTTGTATTTCACTAAGTTTGAACTCAAATATCCTCTGCATTGCCTCCGGTGGAGATATCCATCGAGCATCTCTAAATTGATTCACCTCATTGACGGCCTGGTCAACAATATTATGAGCTATATGTTGACTGAAGCCTTATCATGCCCCTTATATATATATACTTGAATAGGTATTTGACTACTTTGATGCTCGAACATACATCCACGTTAATATGACACCTATATCTCTGTAACAAATACAGATTATATGGTGCCACCCATCTATTATCTAGTGTGGATCCTCTTACATCAATACTGACTCCATTGTCTCTTCTCCTATAAATTGGATATGAATCTCTGCCTTACATGGTATTGGAACAGAAATTCCTTGGATATCGGAAGCGACACTCCCTGTTTACCATGCAAGCATTTTTAGGGTTTAGGACACCACACGGTCCATGCAACATGTGTTTGACAACCAATGCATGTAATAAAGGATATCGTTCATGATTTGGAATTTTAGCACAAACTATGTTATCATACTGATCTGGATTGACGATCTTATAGTCATGTTTCATGATGATAAGAATGTGTGCATGTGGAAGTCCTCTTTTCGAAAATTCAATAACCTGAACACGTGCCGCTACAATGCCAAATATATTTTTCTTAAATAGCTGGTCCTTTAGATCCTGCAATTTTTCTCTAAAAACCCTAGTTGTTAAATTGGGTCTGTTTTGAGCTAGTTGTCTAGAGAATAACTATGTTTTTATCTCTTCCCAATCTGGATTACGTCATTGTTAAAAAGATATCGGGTTTGCCATATCTTTGTACCAATGCCACGACATCCATGTATCTATGACGCATATCATGTGGTCCTCCAATAAAGGATGAAGGTAATATAATTATTTTACCTACCATGCTGCTATGGACTTCTCCAGATCTAATGCTATTAGTGATTCCTTGATACAAATCAACACGTATTTGCTTTTGCTCCTTTGTGATATAGTTTAATCATGTTGATTCTATCTTGATGTACATGTTGACAACATACTGTTGAAGGAGACGTCCCACATACAATAAGATTGATTTGTCAAGCACATAAATTTGTAGTTTGTAACAATAGTATTATCTCGCATATATCTTGTTTTGACCACCACCATCTAAAAAACATATGAAAATGATGTAAAATACAAATTTTTAATATTGGTACATAATTTGTTAATCTATGAATATATATATTCTACTAACCTACTACGTTTGAGCCCATCACATCTTCAATAGAATGTGATGAGTTATGTAGGATGGAATCCCATGGCACACCAACTTTGGGGCGGTGTGGATACCAATCGAATTCACCATTGGGAAACAACAAGGGATATGATAGAGGATCATAACATCCTAAATATGATTGCACTATACGTGGTTCACCTGAATTGGCATAAACAAATATGCTTCATTGTTGTGTACCACTAACATCATTGCCCTCAATCTAGATACCCGCAACTTGTGAAGAAGTTGGAGAATTATATGTCCTTTGATCTAGATGTGCATCTTTATTGATGGCAATACTAAAATTATCTAACATTAGAATATCCTTGAGGCTCTGAAAAAATTGGGCATATGGATTTACAGACAATATGTGCATCAATTTAGTAACTAATTCGCTATTTAGTGAAGGAGTTGCCTTCATTCTATTTTGCACCTCAAACTCAGTGTCATAGAAATAGAGTTGTAGGTATTTCAGTCCATCACTCCCAAGTAGTAATCTATTTATGAAACGATACATTTGACCATGTACTCGAAAAGTATATATGCCATTCCACATACTACCCAAATTTTCATCTAGATGGATACCGTGTGATGTGAATGCAAAGTGACTACTGTAACTTCGAATGGACATGAGAAACTCCATAAAATCTGGTGTTTGTGATGTGTAAAAATCATATAGTTCTATTGGAATAGGATTGGTAACTAAATGTAACTTTCCCATCATACAACAAAAAGATGGTGGTTCAAATTGGAAGCATTTCGCACCACAAAATTTGCACAAACTACGTTTGGATAACTTATGTGGTTCATTGAGAAGCTTTTCAAAAATTGGATGGGAAATATCAACACCAGAAGAATCTTCAACATTTTGATCCATGCTTGATACATAGAAATCCTCCGTCTCTTCCACGACCTGCATCTAGTTTTTTATAACACAAGATGAGAAAAAATGTTAACTCATAGAATAATGCATGAGGTTCTATAACTATAACCTTCACTATATGGGACTGCCAAATCAGCAACCTCATGCAGATTGTTACACTCCTCAAAAGCACTATCATTAATTGTAGGGTTGGAACAAATAGGCATATCAACATGATGTCCATTAGGAATAATGTCAGTCCGAGGAGGATAGGAAGTGCTTGGTTGTTCCAATGAATTCGTTACAACATCATTCAACTCTACTTGACATCATTTCAGGAATTGGGTCAAGTATCTTCATTGCCTTTCTCGCCTATGAATTCTACTGACAACATTATGCACATGATGTTGGAAGTTGTTATCGTTCGACATAACAGGCTGAAACAATGCTCTTTGACCAAGTGTGGAGTACACACCATCATTGAGAACTTGAATAACTTCACTGACTCCGTCAAAATATGGGTGCATATCAATCCTTAACTTAATATAGGGTGGAAAACTATTATATATTGTAGCATATCTTGCAATAAGTTCTCCACCACCTTCACATCTGGCACGCCTGTGCATCCGTCTACTTCTAATAACAATTTGACGATGGTATCTATGCATCCGTTAGGTGGACCTCCAATCATAACTGTACATATATATTTGAAATTTTTGAGATCTACGTGACTCTATTGAAGTAAGACACGACGCAAGCGTGTCACAACTTTGAGATGTAGTGATAGAAGATAGGCATGGTTCCACCATAGTTTGCACAAATCCTTCATTTTGGAAAGTGCAAACAATGAGAGGGATTCTATATTTAGTGATATGACTCGTTATTTTATTAGCTTAAATTCTCATACGACAAATCAAAATAAAAAGCCAAATGTTCTCAATTCAAATAGTTTGCAAATTTTGTCAACATTTGGTGACCAAGATTTCATATCAACTAAAATTTTGACAACTCTAATTAAAATTACCACAAGGCATACACTTAGATTTAGGGCTAGTTTGGTTGGGTGTAATGGGGTGTAGTTTTGAATTTGCAATGTAAAAATATACATCAAACACCCACTTTGTCATCCGATTATAGCATACCAAACATGCCCTATATATTAGAATATTATGTAGGTTTATTTTCATCAAACACATGCATTATTGTTAGAGCTAGCTCAGCTGGTTAAACCTTCTAGTTGAGAAGCACAGGTTGAGCCTTTGCTCAATACCAATATCGATTGGGGAGAATGCCATCTGTTTCTTATGGTAAAAGTATATCTAAACACATTAATTTTCAAACTATGCTAGGTAGACCCCTTTTTCAAACCCACAACCAAACACATAGCAATCTCCACTACAACACATAACAAATAAAATATGTATTTTATATGTTATATATCTTGTAATATGTGGTGGAGATTGCTTCGTGTTTGGTTATGGGTTTGAAAATAGGGCTGCATAGCAGGCCTCCTAATTGTTTATGGGTCGACTATTTTATCTTTGTCATACTTCCATCAGGGAAGGACATTTGTCAAAACCCACTGGAAACATGTCGGGGATTCTTGACATGTGTCCCTTTTACCCTATTGCATGACCAGAGATAATGTGCCATCCACCGACCACTGACCCCAGACCCCCCATTCCTCACTCCCAGACCGCCCAGACCCCTCAATCCCCAACCCCCTCACTCCCCCTCTCTTCTTTGTTCCCTAATAGCAGTGGTGATTCCTTCTGCTCTGATCCCCTAACCCTAGCGCAGCTTCCTCCCTTCCGACAATTCTTCAACCCTCCAGTTCCATTTCCTATTTCTGACAGCAAATCCCGACATCATAGAACTACCCAACCCCCTCTCTTCTTCGCGCCCTAATCGCAGTGGCGATTCCTTCTGCTCTGATCCATTAACCCTAGCACAACTTCTTCCCTTCCGACAATGCTTCATCCCTTCGGTTCCATTTCATGTTTTCAATGGTCAATCCCAGCATTGTAGCACTCCCCGACCCCCTATCTACTTCGTACCCTAATCACAACGGTGATTCCTTCTTGTCCTTGTCTGTCGTCGCGGTAGTGTCAGTGGTGGTTGGGTTGGTTTCTGTAGCGGCGTCGTCCGGTTTTCTGATTCTATAGCTACTACTAGTATTGTCTATGGAAACTCTATTCATGGTAGGATCCGACCTTGGAGTAGTGATGACGGGTCGGGAGTGGTTAAAGCATCAATCTGGCATTTTATTATCAGAAGTCTCTGCCATGGATGTACCATTGTTGTTAGCATTGAGCAGCTTTTCTTCTTCCGTTGTACAGCGTTGTGAGAGCGGAGACCTCCCTTTACTACATCTACTTAGTTTTTCATTTCCGACATTTTGATTTCGTGGTTTTTCATTTTTGACAATCAAATTCATGGTTTTAGCAATGCCTGACCCCCAAGATCCTTCAAGCCCTAATCTAAGCAGCGGTGATTTAACCTGATCTGATGACCTAACTCGAGAGCAGAGTCATCCCTTTCCTCCCTCTGGTTCTATTCATGTTTCCAACAATGAATTCCTTTAGATCTCGTTAGATCTATTGCATGCACAAACCTAGCCCTAATTATTTTATCATCTGGTTGGTTGATGCTCGTGTATCTACTGATGTTTTTGTAAGAAACGATCGGTCATTTAGAATAAAATGTTATGACCTTAAAAGTTTCTATGTTGACATTTATAATTTGTATACTATCCAAATCCAACTCTATGCAGGCTGAAGTGATCGGTATTGACCCGAGCTAGAGAGGTTAATGCCCCATATTTGATGACCATGCTGGGGTAACAATACTACTTGTTTGATCTCGGGTCAGTAAATATATGTTACCTACTTTCTAATACCCTTTTATTATATTACATATCTATTATTATTAAACTATCTGGATCATCTTTACAGGTCACACCTCCAATTTCTTTTACTGAAGGTGGGATTAATTATCTTACAGATCGCATACAGAATGATGGTATTGAAGTTGTATAGGTAAAGAATTCAGTCAAACGATCTGATTTTTTTTTGTAGAAAATGATCGCGGCCTTTGGGTCTCTATTGATAATTTCCATGAGGTATGATTCTTCTTATGGGTCCTTTACATGGTGTGTTTACTTTTCAAGGTTTAGGCTGCATTCTATTACTTATAAGTAGTGTATACATCTGATAATTTCCATGAGATATGATTATGCTTAGGGGCCCTTTACATGGTGCATTTAATTTTCAAGGTTTAAGTTCTGATTGGCCGTTGATTATATTGAATACCTGTGGCCAAATACATCCAAAGGTCTCTACTGATAGATTCCATTAGGTGTGGGTCGGCCATAGGAGTTCTTTGTATGTTGTGTTTACTTTTAAAGGTTAAATTACTTTGTAACTGGTTGATGTATACATTTGGTATCGTGGCCTCTATCTTGTTGCATACATATGTATGCCATGCGAGATCTAGCATCTGTGACTTGATCTGGGTTTGTCTACATTTTGTTGATCCGCATATCAACACTTTAATGAAGGTAATAATTATGGCTGACTATATTAATTTGGTATGTATCTGATTGTGTGGGCAATGTCATATTGTTCTAGGTTTTATTTAAGTTTGCACTTAGTCTTTTGTATGACATTATGTATTGTTATACTTTGTTTGTAATCTCAATAGTAGTCTTTGACATTAATATTTCTATTTGGTTGTTGAATACATTTGGTAATTGTGGACTTATCTTGTTGCATACATATGTATGCTATGAGATATCTAGATTCAGTGACTTGATCTGGGTTTGTCTACATTTTCTTGATCGCCATATCAACAAATACAGTTAAGGTAATTTAGATGACCGCATTCTATTACTTATAAGTAGTGTATACATCAGATTAGTGTGGACTCCCTATTGATGTCACTAATGGGTATATATAATGTCAGGACGGCCTTTGGGTCTCTATTGATAATTTCCATTAGGTATGATTCTGCTTAGGGGTCCTTTACATGGTGTGTTTACTTTTCAAGGTTTAGATTCAACTTGGCCATCGATTACATTTAGTACTTGTGGCCTCTCACTAATAATCTTTGACATTAAAAAAAATTTAGGTAAAAACTTAATGAATATATAAGCCTTTAATAATTTTTTTGATAAAGGTCTCTACTAATAGATTCCATGAGGTATGCGTCGGCCTTAGGAGTGCTTTATATGTTGTGTTTACTTATAAAGGTTTAATTAATTAATATGTGACATCTAGCTTCAGTGAATTGTTCTAAGATTATCAACTGTGTTCTGATTGGCATATCAACAAATACATGAAGGTAATTTATTGGGCCGCATTCTATTACCAATAAGTAGTGTATACATTTGATTAGTGTTGACTCCCTATTGAAGTAGGTAATGTGTCCATTCATATATATAATGTCAGGGCGGTCTGTGGGGCTCTATTGATAATTTCCATGAGGTATGATTATGCTTATAGGTTCTTTACATGGTGTGTTTACTTTTCAAGGTTTTGGCTGCATTCTATTACTTATAAATAGTGTATACAACTGATTAGTGTGGACTCTCTATTGATGAAGGTAATGGGTCTATTCATATATATATATATATATATATATATATATATATATATATATATATATATATATATATATATATATATATATATATATATATATATATATAATGTCAGGGCGGCCTTTGGGTCTCTATTAATAATTTTCATGAGGTATGATTCTACTTATGGGTCCTTTACATGGTGTGTTTACTTTTCAAGGTTTATGTTCTACTTGTATGTTGATTACATTTGGTACATGTGGCCTCAATCTTGTTACAGGTATATCATCATGTAGGGAAGCACATGTATGTTATGCGGCATCTGCTTAAGTGAATTGATCTAAGATTATCAACTGTGTTCTGAATTGCATATCAACACATACATGAAGGTAATTTAGATGACCGCATCCTATTACTTATAAGAAGTGTATATATCTGATTAGTGTGGACTCCCTATTGATGTAGGTAAATGGGTCCATTCACTACTACGGAACCGACCTTTGGTGTCGATTATTTAAGGCCTTTGGTGTCGGTTAAAAAGAGACACCTATGTGGGTGATACTAAAAGGTGAACCCTTAGGCGTCAGTTTTAAAATTGACGCCAAAACCCTTCGCGCCACCTAAAACGTGCCAGCAGGGGCACTATAGGCGTCGATTATTAGTGAGAAAACCGATGCCAGAACCCTTCACGTCATAAAAAGGGCGGAAGTAGGGGCACTATAGGCGTCAATTATTAGTGGGAAAACTGATGCCAGAACCCTTCACGCCACAAAAGGGCGGCAGCAGGGGCACTATAGGCGTCGGTTATTAGTAGGGAAACCGACGCCCAAACCCATCGTGCCACAAAAAGGGCACCATCTAGGACACCATCGACGTCGGTTTTGTAGTAATAACTGATGCCATATCACCTGCCACCACGGTCGTGTTGGTCAGCACGGTCGTATTGTCTGGCCACATTAGACGTCGGGTTTTTGCTATTAACCGACACTGCAAGCCTTTGTTATCGGTTTTCGACTAATAACCGATGCCTATATTTTGATTTTTTTTTCTTATCAGTTTGCAGGCCTGCTGTGGCTGGTCACAGGATAAAGAAACCTGCAGTTTAGTGGAACTGAACTGTAGGTTTACGACATCCATTGATATCAGCCAACAACAGGCCACAAACCTACAAATTTAACAAGATTCACACACATGTAGAAATAGGCCACAAACCTGCAGTTCCTTTCATTTTCACATTCACACATGTAGAAACATTCAAACACATGTAGAAAATTCATGTAGCAACCTATAGTTCCTTTCATTTTCACATTCACACATGCACATGTAGAAACATTTATGTAGCAACCTGCATTTCTTTCATTTTCACATTCACACATGTATAAACATTCAGACACATGTAGAAACATTCACACATATGACAATTCAGAAAAATTCATTTACAAAATATCATTCTTTAGTCATTATCGCTATCAACATCCCAATTATATTTTAAAACCCCCACTACTTGTATGGCTTTTGCCCATTCTTCTCTTACAACATTTAATTCTTCCGTTGTATAGGAAGCATGTACATCTGAAAAGTCCTTATTTGTAGTGTGTTCAGTTTTAAACACCTACAAAGAGAATGATGTATAAGAGAATGATGTATATATATAATTAATAATATATAAATAAGATTGATATATTTCATATTATCTAATGAGACTATATTTAATACCTCAGGTATGGTATCAATGTCCACTGCGGCATATTTGATAATCATGTGCATAAATCGCATCACATAGTATGCGCATGCCCATCCGTTGTCTTGTGTAGCACACTATAAATTGAAAAATACAAAATATAAAAAATACAACTAAGTACAATTCACATAAATAATATATATATTGGAGTCGGGAACTTACTTTCACGTTCTCCCAAATTATTGGTTGGTCCTTTTTCCTGGGGACTTTTCCTCCAACCTTTTTGAACTCATGTAAACCCCTACATATTAATGTAACATAGTAATTTGCATAATTAAATAGTAATGTAATAACATTTTCATTGTATGTCCATATTTTGAATTTAATTTAGTCCCCTTAGGATCTAGATAATAGACAGTGAACGTCCTAGGGATAATAACTAGTAACTCCCAATGCATACCCCTAGAGGTAAAAAAGTTAAAAATCAATAACTTGAAATCCACAATAAAAATGTAATTTTCTTAAGTCCAAATTATAAGCAAAGTAAACTTACTCCACATTGAATGGAGTTATTATCACCGTCTTCTTATTTTGACCAAAATTTGTAAAAGCATCACAATAGTATTGTTGAACTAACGTAGGGTCTTTAGCTACTAGACTAATCAAAGATGGAATCAAAAATCCTACATGTTCAAATGAAAAATCTACACATATCTTGTCTAAGTAGCTACAAAACATGTATTACGTATGCATTAATATATAAGAAACCAGATCACCGGATCCTACACAAGGTATATGGATGTATAAACAAGATCTCGCCTTATCCATAGCTCTATCACAGATGTATTCAGCCAATCATAGTGAAACAACTCCAAAATATCTTGTATAAATAATTTGGTTTTGTATGATTGACCTGTAGCATTCGTATCTATAGAAACATTTATAGGGAAATTTATATCATGTTCACCTAAACATACTGCCATATACTGCCATACCCCTACAATTAGGACCTAACGAGGCAGGTAGGTCTTGTGGAACCCAACTTGGTAATATAGGAGGTGGAGGCCTAGCCCTTTATAAAAAAAAGGTGGAGGCCTAGATACTCTGGGTGTCTTCATTTTAACTTGTATATATAATTTTAGATCAATTGACCTCATATATACACACTAACAATTTAACGTAATGTAAATTTACCATACAATTTCAGTATAGATGACATCCTCTTTGGGCCACAATTTCACTCCGCCTTCTGCCTCACCAAGTGTTTCACAATCTGGGTGGGCATATGGCAATTGAAGATCTATCCAATTGGGGAATATATGTAGCGGACTCACACGAACCCAACCATTTGGTAATGGAGACCCATGAAACATTTCCCCTGGAAGGGATGGATAAGTCGATGCCTCTACAATGACATATTCGTTACTTTTTAGACGGCATGGCTTCAACCCCTACAAATTTACATAAAGAATGTTATATACATATATACATATCATCTTGAAAACATATCATCTTGAAAACATATCATCTTGAAAAGACTAGCTACTATGTCATAAAAATACTTACAACGGATGTGCTAGGTGGTGGGTCTACAGGATTACTCCCAACCTCTGTAGTAGGAGTAGAGCGGGACACCATAAGTACTGTCTGAGTGGTAGTCTGAGACGCCTGCCACTTCACCATTGCTTCTTAGATTCTCCTATCAATTAACGCATCTACCTATACAGAAATAAAAGAAACGTTAGCTTCTGATTATTGAATTCCCTTTTACAGTAACATTCTAAAAAAAGAATAGGTTACCTCTTTATGTGAAATTCCCGCTTTTGGGACATGTTTGCGTGGGGATGGCCGAAAGAACACTTTGATGCCCACACCAGTGCCTACACCCCTAACACGTCTAGGATTCTCTGGGTTACCCAAAGCAACTGTCAATTCATCCCTTGTTCCCTCAGGGATGAACTTGCCTTGTTTCCTCAGCTCGTGCAGCTCCCGCTAATCGTCATCAATAGAAATTGATAAGTAAGTAAACACCACAAATAATCAATATTCGAACGAATTTCTCTAAGTGTTGTATTTTACCATTTTTGTAGCCGCCTCAGCAGTTGCGGGCTTCTTTATTTCTCCCTTCTTATTTTGCCTCCCAGCTATCCATACATCATGGCGAGGTGGAGGTGTGGTACCTATAGTAGAGGACTTCTGAGTAGCAGCAGACTGAGTAGTACACTCAGCCTGTAGTCTTTGGTTAACGCCTGCATAGCCCTTTGGACCCATTTTGTGGTCATGCACATTCAGTGCACGCCTTGCTCTTTGCGCCTCACTGATAGCCTAGTTAGTATGTGCATTGATTTGGTTAGTAACACTAAAGGTTAATCTTGAATAGGTGAATACAATGTATATTAATTAAATAGGGAGTAACACCTAATACCTTGAATTCATTAGTGTTTCTTGAAGCAACAAACATGTCCCATTCTTCTTGGTCCAGGAAGTTCCACTGTTCAGTGGCTGACTTCTTCCTATTCTCACCATCTTTTATGTATTCTCAGGTGAGATTTTTCCTATAGTTCTTTAGGACCCTCCCATAGTGTTGCATCACGCATTTACGATGCAACTTTTCATCCAATGCAAATATACTCTGCAAAATAGAATTGCTATTAACTAGTATCCAAAAAATTAGTAATCTACAAAATAGAATTGCAAATAATAATAACTCATGCATAAATCCTTCCATATTAAGTCTTTCTTCCCCTTAGGAAATTTATGCCAAGAATATATCTTACAACCACAATGGTTATGAGTAACATACACAAGATATGAAAAAAATGAATTGTGGTTCACTCCAATTGCATTTCCTGCATTATCAAAATCCACAACCAGTTTGGGTCCATTGCCCCTTAGCGCTGTTAACTTCTTCATCATAGTGATGCCCCTTCTCTTGTAAACTTTTTGTTACTTCTCATCAAATGCCTCAAGTGCTTCAGAGGGTACATGTGCATCATCAACCTAAAATTTGACAAAATAAACACACTTACAAGATATAACTATAAATGGACATGTAGATAGAAATATATGATATATTTTTAAAACTTACATTGTGAGGCAGCACATTGGTATCCTCACCATGCTCATCATGGACATCATGGTCATCATGCCCATGCTCAGCCATCTGAAAATTTAATTAAAAAATTAAACATTTAGCATTTGACATAACTAGAAGATAATGAAACATTGAAAAATGAAAAATTGTATAGTTCACATATACAAATGAAACATATAAAAAATATAAACATGCATGCCTCTAATATTGCGATCGTTTATCAATTAACAATCCTTCATTGTGATCTCCACACATATACAAGTCATCATTAGCTTCAATATTTTGTGGTGTTGGCAACCCAATTGAGAATGGACTGGAGTCATCATACTTATCATAGTACTCTTCTTCAGACGCCTGTCGTAGGATCCCATCATTATTTTTCTTAACATCTGCATGCCACCTCAAATTATTCACATCTATTAGATTGGCAAACAATCGTTGAAACTGTGATATTATAGGTAGATACCACATCACCTTGGCAGGAGAACCAGTTTTGGACTCCCCCGAAGTCGTCAATTTATACTGTGACGCACCACATTTTGGACAATCTTTCAAATCCACATAGTCCTTTTGAAATAATACAAAATCATTCGGGCATGTGTGTATCTTCTTGGCCTCTATTCCCGTTGGGCGCAACAATTTCTTTACCTAGTATGTTGAAATTGGCAGCTCGTTTCCTTCAGGAAGCATTTCTTTCAACAAAGACAACAATGACGTGAAGCTTTTATCACTCTATCTATTGTTAGCTTTCAGCTTATACAATCTCAATATAGCGCTAAGCTTTGTAAACTTAGTACAACCAGTGTATAATGGTATCTCAACATCATGCACAATGTTTCTAAACATGGGAGGTGGATCGGTTTCGGTGTGCTCTGCCCTAAAACTATCCAACATCGCATCAACGATGTCTACTGGAACTGGTTCGTTCACATCTACGTCATTGGAGGAAATTTCTTCTTCCAAACAAGCACTGCTATCGACATCCACTGGTTTTGGGTTTGAAATCTCTCCATGCCAGTGCCATTCTGTATAGCCTTGTGCAATCCTGTTGCACATGACATGACTTTTGATTTCATCACCAGTGCTGACTTTCGAGTTGTTACCACAATGCCTACATGGACAGTAGAACCTATCTCTAGGTTGTTTCCTATGTTCCTCGACAAATCTAATAAACTGATCAAGACCTGAAATAAACTTTGGGGTGCAGCAATTGTGAATGGACATCCATGGTCTATGCATTCTATGATCAAAGAGAAAACAAGTATATATTACAACAAGATTAGGGTCTAGGGTTAATAGATTACAGTTTAAGCATGGTTAAAACTTTAGGGTTTAAGGTCTTATAGATAATTAAGATTTACTCCTATTGAGTAAATCTTGGACGGGTTTCTAGGAAAACAAATACATGTGCTGTAATTTTTATATATAATAAATGTGTACCACCTATCCCATTCTTGAACACTTAATCTCACTAGTAAGTGTATAATGTATATTGGGTTTTCAAGAAAATTTCGACAACATTTCCCCACTGTTCTCCAAGTACATATGTACTTAGAGAACAAATGGGGAAATGCTACCAAAATTTTCTTGAAAACCCAATACACATTATACACTTACATCCTAAGTGAGATTAGGTGTTCAAGAACAGTCCCAAACTGGGGACTATCCAAGATTTATTCCTATTGAGTAAATCTTGGACGGGTTTCTAGGCCAACAAATACATGTGCTATCATTCTTATATATAATAAATGTGTACCACCTATCCCATTCTTGAACACCTAATCTCACTAGTAAGTGCATAATGTATATTGGGTTTTCAGGAAAATTTTGGCAGCATTTCCCCACTATTCTCCAAGTACATATGTACTTAGAGAACAAACGGGGAAATGCTACTGAAATTTTCTTGAAAACCCAATACACATTATCCACCTACATCCTAAGTGAGATTAGGTGTTCAAGAACAGTCCCAAACTGGGGACTATCCAAGATTTACTCCTATTGAGTAAATCTTAGATGGGTTTCTAGGCCAACAAATACATGTGCTGTCATTCGTATATATAATAAATGTGTACCACCTATCCCATTCTTGAACACCTAATCTCACTAGTAAGTGTATAATGTGTATTGGGTTTTCAAGAAAATTTTGGCAGCATTTCCCCACTGTTCTCAAAGCACATATGTACTTAGAGAACAAACGGGGAAATGCTACTAAAATTTTCTTGAAACCCAAATACACATTATAAACTTACATCCTAAGTGAGATTAGGTGTTCAAGAACAATCCCAAACTGGAGACTATCTAATATTTACTCCTAATGAGTAAATCTTGGACGAGTTTCTAGGCCAACAAATACATGTATGTTATCATTCTTATACCTACAATGCTAATTTCATCATTCATATCCTAAGTTTTGTGTAACATTGTTTAATCATGTTTGTCAATAAATACTAAATAGTAAATAAACTATCATTCCAAAAATCAAAGATTTGAATCAAGGGGTGATGTAGCCCTATTTTAGGGCTCCATCCTGTGCCATTTTGTACTTAAATCACATCTAAGCATGTTAGATTACAAGCTTTTTCCCCTAATGTGTTTATCATTTCCAAATGCACTTGTGATGTTCTTTGCACTGTTTTCAGGTACTTTGACCATGCCTTAGATGGAAGAGAGAGAAAGAAGGATTTCTATGACTCCTCCACGCATGAGGAGGTCCAAAGGAGGCCCCAAAATCTCTCTCAACCTACCTCCAATGGCCAAGAGTTGTCACCAAGCAAAGACATCCAAGAATGATGAAGTTTAAAGGATGATCAAGTGGTTCAAGCCTCACCATGGCCGTGGGAACTTCCCACAGTCGTGCGAATTTATGACCAAGAACCAGCATTTCAATAAGGTTTTTCCCCAAGTCACCACGACCGTGTCCAATGAAGAATAAAATGACTGTTATGCTGCTCCACGGTCGTGGAGCAACATTACGGTTGTTTTGTTCTTCATTGGCAACGACCATGGTGACTTGGGGAAAAACCCTATTGAAATGTTGGTTCTTGGTCATAAACTCGCACGACCATGCGAAGTGTCCATGACCACATCCCCCTCCTCCAAAACAGCCATGTGACCCAACACGACCGTGGTGCCACTCACCCACCATGACCATGGCACTCTGCCACAGCCGTGGCTACCAACATAAAATACCACCAACCCCATACCACGACCGTATTCTTACCCCACGACCGTCCTATACTACCCTCATCACAACCGTGGCACACCAACACGACCGTGGTGACCAACCTACCCTACCACTTCCACCACATATCCACCTCAAATCCACTCCATTTCGCCATTATCATTAGAGCTTCATATATCAACATACATACTAGGTCATATTTCAAGTCAAGATTTAGGCATTTAATGACCTTAGGGCGCATACATGATTTACAAGGTATTTGGATGCACAAAGAATAATATATGTTTTTGATTTAGGAGTTCACATTATCATTTTAGAAATAGAAGACTCACATGTGAGTTAAGTTTGAGATTTAACATCAATGTATCTTTAACACGCATGTTTCAAGGTTCCAAGCACATAATCAAATCAAATTAGGATGCTAGAATGGACAAGTTAAATCTTATTTCAACATGCATCAAAATTTATTGAATTAGGTCAAGCATGAGGATTAGAAGCACAAATATATGCAAGTACAAGATTTGAATAAAAATGAAGCCTAATGGCACATTGGGAGAGTGAGATTATACCTCACTTGAAAGCTGAAGAACAAATATATGCAAGTCAACAATGCAAATGGATGACACAACAACTCAATTCAGCCCAAGAGCACAAGTGCAATCAACACAATTCTGTTATAATGAATTAATTAGGTGTCAATAAACATCAATTTTAGTGAGACTCTCTCATTCCATGCTACTACAAATGGGAAATCAGAAAATATGTTGCATGTGTAACCTTAATTGCAAAAATACAATCTAACTCACTAATGACAAAAATTACCCTAATGACAAAACGGCCAGCCAAAGGTGGTCAAGAAGGAGTAGGGCACCTTGAGAGCAGAGGAAGAAGAGGAGGAAGAAGGCCTTCGGGGTGGTGCCAGCGGCAAATAGGCGCGCAAGAGCTGTGGTCAGAGCAGCGACCTGGAGAGTAGGGAGCAGAGCAGGGAGCAGGAGACCCGTGGCCTAGAGAGCAGCGTCCGGAGCACGAACAAGCGGCAGCGATTGGCGGGGGTGAGTGACGACTAGAGCACCAAAAAATGACAGTAGGAGAGCCGCAACCTGGAGAGCAGCGGCCGGAGCACCAGCAAGTGGTGGCGGTAGAGGTGAGCGGTGGCAGCGAGCAGTGACCAGAGCACCAGCAAACGGAAGTGGAGGCAGAGGCGGTGAGCATACGAGCAGTGGGCAGTGGTGAGAAGAGGAATTGTCAGACCTAACCCTCAATCGAGAATGAATGAAACAGAGAAAAGGGAAGAGTCTGGCTTGTGCGGGTGCTTTTAAGTTAACAATAGGCGTCGATTATTAGAACTAACTGATGCTTAAAACTATAAGCGTCGGTTACCCACAAGAAACCGACACTTCTGTTAGTTGATAGTTGTCAGTTCCAACTAGAAAAATTGACGTCTATCTATATATGCTGATAAAAATAAATGTTCTTGAATTAAGACTATAGTCGACGATTTCTGTATAAAAACCGACGCTGAAGGGAGGTGAAAATTTCCGCGGTTAAGCACACGAAAAGACATCAGTGTCAGTAATTATAAGACAACTGACGATAAAAATTGGTCAAATTTCTATCTCGCGGAAAACCTTTAGTCGTCGGTTTCTTTGTTAAAAACCGATGTTGTATGTTAAATTTTGGAGGTAATTATTTTCACTAGAAAATTTGGATTTGGCGGTCAATTTTAGGTGTCGGTTTCTTAATAAGAAACTGACGCTAAATAAAAAGTGATACCCGCGTCTGGTCACCCTTCACAGATAGATATCAGTTATTTTATTTAACCGACATTGTATGGATTAGGCATCAGTTTTTGTATACAACCAACGCCTGTAAATGTGACATTATAAGTCATTTCTGTAGTAGTGATTCATATATATAATGTCAGGGCAGCCTTTGGGTCTTTATCGATAATTTTCATGAGGTATGATTCTGCTTATGAGTCCTTTAAATAGTTTGTTTACTTTTCAAGGTTTATATTCTAATTGGCAGTTGATTACATTTGGTACCCGTGGCCTCTATCTTGTTGTAGGGCAGCACATGTATGTTATGCGACATCTGCTTCAGTGAATTGATCTAAGATTATCAAATATGTTCTGATTGGCATATCAACAAAAACATTAAGGTAATTTAGATGACCACATTCTATTACTTATAAGTAGTGTATACATCTGATTAGTGTGGACTCCCTATTGATGTAGGTATTGGGTCCATTCATATATATAATGTCAGGGTGGCCTGTGGGTCTCTATTGATAATTTCTATGAAATATGATTCTGTGTATGGGTCCTTTACATGATGTGTTTACATTTCAAGGTTTAGCATGCATTCTATTACTAATAAGTAGTGTATACAACTGATTAGTTTGGACCCCCTATTGATGTAGATAATGGGTCCATTCATATATATAATGTCAGGGCGACCTTTGGGTCTCTATTAATAATTTTCATGAGGTATGATTCTTCTTATGGGTCCTTTACATGGTGTGTTTACTTTTCGAGGTTTATGTTCTACTTGGATGTTGATTACATTTGGTACATTTGTCCTCTATCTTGTTGTAGGTATGCCATCATGTAGGGTAGCACATGTATGTTATGCGACATCTGCTTCAGTGAATTGATCTAAGATTATCAAATGTGTTCTGATTATCATATCAACAAATACATTAAGGTAATTTAGATTACCTCATTCTATTACTTATAAATAGTGTATACATCTGATTAGTGAGGACTCGCTATTGATGTAGGTAATGGGTCCATTCATATATATAATGTCAGGGCAGCCTGTGGGACTCTGTTGATAATTTCCATGACGTATGATTCTACTTATGGGTACTTTACATGGTGTATTTACTTTTCAAAGTTTAGGCCGCATTCTATTACTTATAAGTAGTGTATACAACTGATTAATGTGGACTCCTATTAATGTAGGTAATGGGTCCATTCATATATATAATGTCAGGGCGGCCTTTGGGTCTCTATTGATAATTTGCATGAGGTATGATTCTTCTTATGGGTCCTTTACATGGTGTGTTTACTTTTCAAGGTTTATGTTCTACTTGGACATTGATTACAATTGGTACATGTGTGCTCTATCTTTTTGTAGGTATACCGTCATGTAGGGAAGCACATGTATGTTATCTAACATTTGCTTCAGTGAATTGATCTAAGATTATAAAATGTGTTCTAATTGGCATATCAACAAATACATTAAGGTAATTTAGATGACCTCATTATATTACTTATAAGTAGTGTATACATCTTATTAGTGTGGACTCCCTATTGATGTAGGTAATGGGTCCATTCATATATATAATGTCAGACGGCATGTGGGTCTCTATTGATAATTTCCACGAGGTATGATTCTACTTATGGGTCCTTTTCATGGTGTGTTTACTTTTCAAGGTTTAGGCCGCATTCTATTACTTATAAGTAGTGTATACAACTGATTAGAGTGGACTCCCTATTGATGTAGGTAATGGGTCCATCCATATATATAATGTCAGGGCAGCCTTTGGGTCTCTATTGATAATTTGCATGAGGTATGATTCTGCTTATGGGTCCTTTACATGGTGTGTTTACTTTTCAAGGTTTATGTTCTACTTGGACATTGATTACATTTGGTACATGTGTCCTCTATCTTGTTACTGGTATACCATCATGTAGGGTGGCACATGTATGTTATGCGACATTTGCTTTAGTGAATTGATATGAGATTATCAACTGTGTTCTGAAGGTAATTTAGATGACCACATCCTATTACTTATAAGTAGTGTATATATATTATTAGTGTTCACCCCCTATTGATGTAGGTAATGGGTCCATTCATATATATAATGTCAGGGCAGCCTTTGGGCCTCTATCGATAATTTCCATGAGGTATGATTCTGCTTATGGGACCTTTGCATGGTATGTTTACTTTTCAAGGTTTAGTCTGCATTCTATTACTTATAATAGGTAGTGTACACATCTGATTAGTGTGGACTCCCTATTGATGTAGGTAATGGGTCCATTCATATATATAATGTAAGGGCGGCCTTTGGGTCTCTATTGATAATTTTGCATGAGGTATGATTCTGCTTAGGGATCCATTACATGGTGTGTTTACTTTTCAAGGTTTAGGTTCTACTTGGTCGTTGATTACATTTGGTACATGTGGCCTCTATATTGTTGCAGGAATAGGTCCCATCATGTAGGGCAGTACATGTATGTTATGTGACATCTGCTTCAGTGAATTGATCTATGATTATCAACTGTGTTCTGAAGGTAATTTAGATGACCACATTCTATTACTTATAAGTAGTGTATACATCTGATTAGTGTTCACCCCTATTAGCTATATCATCAACTACTTATTTTCCTTAATGTTCCTTCCTTGTGACATGTGAATGTTGAAAAAGGCTGAAAAGGGAGATATACCACGGTGATTGTTGTAAAGGATGAAAAGGGAGATATACCAAGTTGCAAAGAAAGATAAGTCCTATTTCATCAAACTCATCTGGCCAATTTGGTGTTTTGGTATTTTGACTTCGCAACTACTTATTTTCCTTAATATATCTTCCTTGTGACAGGTTAATGTTGAAAAGGCTGAAAAGGGAGATATACCAAGGTGATTGTTGAAAAGGGTGAAAAGGGAGATATATCAAGTTGCATAGAAAGATAAGTCCCTATTTCAACAAACGCATCTAGCTAATTTGGTGTTTCAATATTTTGAATTGGCTATATCATCAACTACTTATTTTCCTTAATGTATCTTCCTTGTGACAAGTGAATGTTGAAAATGCTAAAAAGAGAGATATACCAAGGTGATTGTTGAAAAGGCTGAAAAGGGAGATATACCAAGTTGCAAAGAAAGATAAGTCCTATTTCAAAAAATGCATCTTAGATATTGTTTACAATTCATTAGTACCTGATAGCATAGTTTATGTTGACCTTGTTGACTATTTCGTGCTATATGTTTCTCAGACCTCATGTTTGATGCCTTAATTCTATCTATGAAATATATAATACTTTTGCAGTCTTCTCTTAGTTAATATCATGTCAATATCTATATTTGAAATTGATCTCATGAACCAATCTGCAGGTACTCATCGATTTAGTGTGTTCCTTTTGGTTTTGAGGTGTTGCTTGTGTTTATCTGAATATTGTGGCATCAGATCTACATGCATATATTACATACTACCATATGCTTGAATGAAAAGGGTGTGTTTTTTTGTGTATTTTATTGTAGACTATTATATCTTAAATAATGTTTAGAACTAATGAGAACCTAACCATGTAGTTTAGGTTCACTATTTTGTGCTATGTTTCTCAGACCTCATGTTTGATGCCTTAATTCTGTCTATGAAATATATAAGACCTTTACAGTCTTCTCTTGGTTAATATCATGTAAATATATACCGCATAATACGGATGTATTATATAAGCATATTGGAATCTTTATTTAATAAAGTTGTGTGCTGTAAAATCATAATTTGCATCATCATGTTCTTAAATGATAGCGTATAATTGAAAATAGAAAGTTATGGCTTTTTGCAAGTATGTAAAGGACCCATAAGCAGAATCATACCTCATGGAAATTATCAATAGAGACCTAAAGGCTTCCCTGACATTATATATATGAATGGACCCATTACCTACATCAATAGGGAGTCCACACTAATCACATGTATACACTGCTTATAAGTAATAGAATGCGGCCTACAATTTTGTTGACCTTGTTGACTATTTTGTGCTATGTTTCTCAGAACTCATGTTTGACTCCTTAATTCTGTCTATGAAATATATAAGACCTTTACAATCTTCTCTTGGTTAATATCATGTTAATTTCTATATTTGAAATTGATCTCATGAACCAATCTGCAAGTACTCTATCTGTCGATTCAGTGTGTTCCTTTTGGTTTTTGGGTGCATCAGATCTACATGCATATTTTGACGCCTTAATTCTGTCTATGAAATATATAAGACCTTTATAGTCTTCTCTTGGTTAATATCATGTAAATATATTCTGCTTAATACGGATGTATTATATAAGCATATGGGAATTAATGTTTGGTAAAGCTGTGTGTAGTAAAATCGTAATTTGCATCATCATTTTCTTAAATGATAGTAAAATAGAAAGCTATGGATTTTTGCAAGAATAAGACACTGAAAGCTTTATAAATGGAGTAAACTGATTTGTTGAAAAAAGTCAAACCTGGAAGTGTTTCCTCAGTAGTAGGCTCTTGAAGAGAAGCAACAAAAAGATAATCGAATCCAACGGATGATATAAATTGTTGTTGACTGTGAATCCCTCAGATGAAAATAGCTGTTGACTATATGAATTCAATGTGGTTGTATCTACTGTTTAGGTCACTGCATCAGGTTTGAAAAAGTTAGAACTCTAATATACATTATGTCTGAAGAGTATTGAAAAAATATATTGTCTGTCGATTTAGTGTGTTCCTTTTGGTTTTTAGGTGCATCAGATCTACATGCATATTTTGACACCTTAATTCTATCTATGAAATATATAAGACCTTTACAGTCTTGTCTTGGTTAATATCATGTAAATATATACCGCTTAATATGGATGTATTATATAAGCATATGGGAAATAATGTTTGGTGAATTTGTGTGCAGTAAAATCATGATTTGCATCATCAAGTTCTTAAATGATAGTAAAATAGAAATTATGGCTTTTTGCAAGAATAAGACATTGAATGCTTTGTAAATGGAGTAAATTGATTTGTTGAATAAAATCAAACCTGGAAGTGTTTCCCCAGTAGTAGGCTCTTGAAGAGCAGCAACAAAAAGATAATAGAATCCAACGACTGATATAAATTGTTGTTGACTGTGAATCCCTCAAAGGAATATGGTTGCTAACTAAATGAATCTACTGCAGTTGTATCTGTTGTTTAGGTCACTGCATTAGGTTTGAAAAAGTTAAAACTGTAATATAAATTATGCCTGAAGAGTATTGAAAAAAATATATTGTCTATCGATTTAGTGTGTTCCTTTTGGTTTTTAGGTGCATCAGATCTACATGCATATTTTGACGCCTTAATTTTGTCTATGAAATATATAAGACCTTTACCGTCTTCTCTTGGTTAATATCATGTAAATATATATCGCTTAATACAGATGTATCATATAAGCATATGGGAATTAATGTTTGGTAAAGCAGTGTGCAGTAACATCAATTAATGTATGTGTTGATATGCCATTCAGAACACAGTTGATAATCTTAGATCAATTCACTGAAGCAGATGTCACAAAACATACATGTGTTGTCCAACATGATGGTATACCTACAACTAGATAGAGGCCACATGTACCAAATGTAATCAACGTCCAAGTAGAATATAAACCTTGAAAAGTAAACACACCATGTAAAGGACCCATAAGTAGAATCATACCTCATGAAAATTATCATTAGAGACCCAAAGGCCGCCCTGACATTATATATATGAATGGACCCATTACCTACATCAATAGGGAGTCCACACTAATTAGTTGTATACACTACTTATAAGTAATAGAATGTGGCCTAAACCTTGAAAAGTAAACACAACATGTAAAGGACCCATAAGCAGAATCATACCTCATGGAAATTATTAATAGAGACCCACAAGCCGCCCTGACATTATATATATGAATGGACCCATTACCTACATCAATAGGGAGTCAACACTAATCAGATGTATACACTACTTATAGGTAATAGAATGTGGTCATCAAAATTACCTTCATGTATTTGTTGATATGCCAATCAGAACACAGTTGATAATCTTATAACAATTCACTGAAGCCAAATGTCGCATATAAATTAATTAAACCTTTAAAAGTAAACACAACATATAAAACACTCCTAAGGAAGACACATACCACATGGAATCTATTAGTATAGACCTTTATCAAAAAAATTATTAAAGGCTTATATTTTCATGAAGTTGTTACCTACAAAAATTTTAAAGTCAAAGACTACTGGTGAGATGCCACAAGTACTAAATGTAATCAACAACCAAGTAGAATCTAAACCTTGAAAAGTAAACACACCATGTAAAGGACTCCTAAGGAGAGACATGACTAATGGAAATGATCAATAGAGACCCAAAGGTCGTCCTAACATTATATATATGAATGGACCCATTACCTACATCAATAGGGAGTCCACACTAATATGATGTATACACTACTTATAAGTAATAGAATGCGGTCATCTAAATTACCTTAACTGTATTTGTTGATATGGCGATCATGAAAATGTAGACAAACCCAGATCAAGTCACTAAAGCTAGATATCTCATAGCATACATATGTATGAAACAAGATAAGTCCACAATTACCAAATGTATTCAACAACCAAATAGAAATTTTAATGTCAAAGACTACTGTTGAGATTACAAACAAAGCATAACAATACATAATGTCATACAGAAAACTAAGTGCAAACTTAAATAAGACCTAGAACACTATCACATTGCCCACACAATCAGATTCATACCAAATTAATAAAGTTGGCCATAGTTGTTACCTTCATTAAAGTGTTGATATGCGGATCAGCAAAATGTAGACAAACCCAGATCAAGTCGTTGATGCTAGATCTCGCATGGAATACATATGTAAGGAACAAGATAGAGGCCACTTTACCAAATGTATACAACAACCAGTTATAAAGTAATATAACCTTTAAAGGTAAACACAACATATAAAGCACTCGTAAGGCCGATGCACACCAAATGGAATCTATCAGTAGAGAACTTTGGATGTATTTGGCCACATGTATTCAATATAATCAACGACCAATCAGAACGTAAACCTTGAAAATTAAATGCACCATATAAAGGGCCCCTAAGTAGAATCATATCTCATGGAAATTATCATATGTATACACTACTTATAAGTAATAGAATGTGGCTTAAACCTTGAAAAGTAAACACATCATGTAAAGGACTCATAAGCAGAATCATACCTCATGGAAATTATCAATAGAGACCCAAAGGCCGCGTTCGTTTTCTACAAAACAACATCAGATCATTTGACTGAATTCTTTACCTATACAACTTCAATACCATCATTCCATATGCGATCTGTAAGATAATTAATCTTGTCTTTAGTAAAAGAAATTGGAGGTGTGGCCTGTAAAGATGATCTAGGTAGTTTAATAATAATAGAGATGTAATATAATAAAAGGGTTTTAGAAAGTAGGTAACATATATTTACTGACCCGAGATCAAACAAGTAGTAATATACCCCAGCATGGTCATCAACGATGGGACATTAACCTCTCTAGCTAGGGTCAATACTAATCACTTCAGCCTGCATAGAGTTGGATTTGGATAGCATACAGATTATTATTCCAAATACATGTCAACATAGAAACTTTTAAGGTCATAACATTTTATTCTGAATGACTAATCGTTTCCTACAAAAGCATCAATAGATACGTTAGCATCAACCAACCAGATGATCAAATAATTAGGGCTCAATCTGTGCATGCAGTAGATCTGACGAGATTTGAAGGAATCCATTGTCAGAAACACGAATAGAACTGGAGGGAGGAAAGGGATGACTCTGCTCTTGGGTTAGGTCACAAGAGCAGGTTAAATCATCGCTATAGTGATCAGGACTCGAAGGATCTTGGGGGTCGGGGAGTGCTAAAACCATGAAATTGATTGTCAGAAATGAAAAACCACGAAATTGAAACATCAGAAACAAAAAATACGCAAATGTAGTAAAGGGAGGACTCCACTCTCGCAACAGTGTACAACGGAAGAAGAAAAGTTGTTGCATGCAAACAACAATGGTACATCCACGACAGAGATTGCTGACAATAAGATGCCAGATCGATGCTTTAACCACTCCCAACCCGTCATCACTACTCCAAGGTTGGATCCTATTGCGAACAGAGTTTCCATAGACAACACCATTAGCAACTGTGGAATCTGAAAACCGGATGGGGCCACCACAGAAACTAACCCGAACACCACCGACACTACCATGACAACAGACAAAGACAGGAAGGAATCGCCGCTGTGATTAGGGTACAAAGAAGATAGGGGGTCGGGGAGTGCTACGATGTCAGGATCAGTCATCGAAAACATGAAATGGAACTGGAGGAATGAATCAATGTTGGAAGGGAGGAAGTTGTGATAGGGTTAATGGATCGGAGCAGAAGGAATCGCCAATGCAATTAGGGTGCAAAGAAGAGAGGGGGTCGGGCAATTCTACGATGTCGGGATTTATTATCAGAAATAGGAAATGGAACCGGAGGGTTGAAGCACTGTTGGAAGGGAGGAAGCTATACTAGGGTTAGGGGATCGGAGCAGAAGGAATCACCACTACGATTAGGGCATGAAGAAGAGAGGGGGAGTGAGGGGGTTGGGGATTGAGGGGTCTGGGTGGTCTGGGAGTGAGGAATGGGGGAGTCTGGTGTCAGTGGTCGGTGGACAGTGCATTATTTCTAGCTGTGCAACAGGTTAAAATGGATACATATCAGGAATCCTCGACATGTTGCTGGTGGGTTTTGACAAATGTCCTTCCCTGATGGAAGTATTACAAAGATAAAATAGTCGAGTGATAAAAATTTAGGAGGTTTGCTATGCAGCCCTATTTTGAAACGCATAACCAAACACAGAGCAATATCCACCACATATTACAAGACATATAACATATAAAATACATATTTTATTTGTTATGCGTTGTAGTGGGGATTGCTCCGTGTTTGGTTATGGGTTTGAAAATGGGGTCTACTTAGCAAAATTCAAAAATTAATGTGTTTAGATATACTTTTACCATAAGAAATGGATGGCATGCTCCCCAATCGATATTGGTATTGGGAAAAGGCTCAACCTGTGCTTCTCAACCAGTAGGCTTAACCAGCTGAGCTAGCTCTAACAATAATGCATGTGTTCGATGATAATAAACCCACATAATATTCCAATATTTAGGGCATGTTTGGTATGCTATAATCAGATGACAAAGTGGGTGTTTGATGTATATTTTTACATTACAAATTCAGAACTACACCCCATTACACCCAACCAAACTAGCCCTAAACCGAAGTGTATGCCTTGTGGTAATTTTAATTAGAGTTGTCAAAAATTTGGTTGATATGAATTCTTGGTCACCAAATGTTGACAAAATTTGCAAACTATCTGAATTGAACACATTCGGCTTTTTATTTTGATTTGACCTACGGGAATTTAAGCTAATAAAATAATGAGTCATATCACGGCATATAGAATCCCTCTCATTGTTTGGACTTTCCAAAATGTAAGGATTCATGCAAACTATGGTGGAACCATGCCTATCTTCTAGCACTACATCTCAAAGTTGTGACATGCTTGCGTCGTGTCTTACTTCAATAGAGTCACATAGATCTCAACAATTTCAAAGATATATTTATAGTTATGATTTGAGGTCCAGCCAATGGATGCATAGATACCATCGTCGAATGGTTATTAGAAGTAGACGGATGCACAAGCGTGCCAGATGTGAAGGTGGTGGAGAACTTATTGCAAGATATGCTACAATTTACAATAGTTTTCCACCCTATATGAAGTTAAGGATTGATATGCACCCATATTTTGACAGAGTCACAAGCACATTTTAATATTTTACACAACATCAATGAAGTTAGTAGATACATAACAAAACACAATGATATTATCAAGAGAAATCATATGCGATCCAGTTCAATGTCGCTTGCAAGAGAGCATAATCAAACATTTATTAGGTGGTTTGAAGAGAAAGTCTTTAATAAACTATATGAATCACCGAATAATGTTGCTGAGAACATAAAATGGCTCGCCTTTAAGCCAAAAATGGATGTCATGTCATATGAAGGATATGACACAAATGGATTTTCATACCACATAAAGTGCCAAGATGAAAGCAGTACAATCCAAAATAGTGGAGTCACTGTTTAAGCTTATTGATTGTATTTTGCTAGTGCCAAAGATAAAAGACCACGCGAAGCTGAGATGTCATATTATGACATCATTGAGGACATATGGGAATTGGACTATACGAATTTTAGAGTTCCTATCTTTAGGTGTAATTGGGTTGATAACAACAAAGGAGTTTTAGTGGATGAGTTGGGTTTCAAATTGGTGAATTTTGAAAAGATTGGTGAGAAAGATGAGCCATTCATCATGGTAGACCAAGAAAAATAAGTATTCTATATTGATGACTCGGCAAATAAAAATTGGTCTGTCGTTCTTCATGGAAAAAGACAGTTGACTATAGATCCTATAAATGAAGAAGAATACTACGAAAAGTATGATGATTCCAGCCCATTCTCAGTTGGTTTGCCAAGTGTAAATGTTGAAGATAACACCAATGAATACTATAAACATCAAGACCATGCTGAAGGAATTTTACTTGACTAACAACTCAACCAATACTAGAGGTATGTATTCTTTGAATTATTTATTTTATTATCATTCAAGCACGTAATCTTTTAAATATACATCATATATCATTCAACCACTTGTGTTTTTATTATCACTTATGTTTCTTTTATCATGTATACTTGCAGGTTATAAAATAGCAAGTGAAGATGAACATTCTGAGCATGAGAACCATGAGGATGGTAGTGGTGATGCTAAAAAAAGTAGAAGTCCCACACTGATGCGTAGGCTGCATGAGCTCAGGGCCAAAGGGGAGAAATTGGCAGTCCAATTTGATGTCACAGGAGCACCTATTAGGGAACATGCTAGTGCTTTCAAGCATTACGTAAGGGTGACCGCGCGTAGTAAGGTAGCAATAGATATAAAAAATTGGCATGATGTTTCTAATGCCTTAAAAGATCTCCTATGGAAAGATATATCTGTGAGTGGAAGTGATATTATTTTAATATGTTTTTGTTTATTGATTCTAATTTAGTTTTCTTGGAAAGACATATCCTTTTTAAGACAACATTATTGCTTCTTTTGTATGTATAGGGTGTTTTTCATCTAAAAGAAAAATATCACAAGAAAAAAGTGCTACAACATTGTGGTGTACGATGGAGGGATATTAAGACATATCTCAAAAGGAATTTATAGATAATCCTAAATAAAAGAAGAAAGCAACAAATATATATATGTTTTTATAGATCTTGAGGTGTGGGAAAGATTTTTTGCAGCTAGGAAATCGGAAGAGTTTTAGGTAATAAAGATTGTGATGTATTGTATGAATCTTTAATTTTATACAATTAAGGAGGTGAATCTTTTTATATATGTTTGCCAAGTCTAAATTGCAATACCTCATTTTAAATGACCAGGCTATTCATGAGGCCCAAAAGGAAATACAAGCCAAAAATGTGCATGACCATCGCTTGGGGCCCAGTGGTTATGCCTTCCGCCGCCAACTACAAGAGAAGCAACTCTCTTCTGGAGAAGAGTCTAGTACAACTCAAGCTGACGGTCCACCTCGACACTTGTAGTGGATTGATGCTAGAAAGAATCGAGTAGGTGAAATTGTCAACCCTGCAACTAAGGAGGTGGCACAAAAGATGGTAGGTTTATCCCAACTAAGTAAAGAGTAACTCCCACAAACTTAGATTTATTTATATGTAATTGATATTGTGATTTAATATTTTTATTAACTATGAATAGATTGGTCTCCATGAGCAAAGGAAGGAAGGAAAGTTCATCCCAACTGGCCGCATGGATGAACTATCAGTTGCTGGGAGCATCCTGGCCGTGTTAGGGGATTAGGAGTTGGCATAAGATTGAAGTCTTATTTTGGCCCTTTGCAATCTAAAAGAGGTCATGCGGGAGGTCTTACAAAAGAGGAAGTTGAAGCATTACTAGCACAAAAAGTAAAAGAAATAATGTCTTCATTTCAGCCTACTCGACCTTCTCAACCTACTCAAATTGTGCGTATCTCAGATGATGAGGTACAAGCCCATACTCCAACTATAGAAGGCCATGGGAGCACTCCCAATGACCCACCACAACAATCTACAATAAGTTTTTGTTCTATATGTTATGTTATTAGTATGATATATATATATATATATATATATATGATTATATATATATATGATTTATATATATATATATATAGTTGTAGTAGGTATCTGGTTTACCGCTTCATATATAACTTATATTATTTCAATTCTAGGTTGGTATGAACTGTAAACTTGCAGTGGAGGTTCCAGAATATAATGTTGTGGAAGTGGGCAAGGTATACAACCTTAGTGGGACATTGCATTGCCAAAAAATTACTGATGACAATTGTTGTGTGTCCATCCATCTTGTGTATGACAGAATTGGGGACAAACCACTACCCATACCTAATCCTGAATATAGTACAGTTGAAGAAGAAAAGGGTGCTATGGTGGGTTGGCCTAGACACTTGGTTATCAGTTACAAGGTATACTTGAATTCTACCATATTTTTCATATTTGACTGCATATATGAACTCGTGTAATATAAGTATGTAATTTAATTAACATGTTTGCAAACCAAAAAGTAAAAATTCTACTAGTCGTCCTCCTATGCCCAAGCCATCTTTTATTCTAGAATCCACATTCGACGAGTTGGGAAGTAAATGTAAATGTTTGTGTTGATACTTAGTCAACCAAAGCTCTGGATTACAAATTTTGGTCAATTTAACAGAAGATGCAACTGGGAGGGACTTTGACAGTTATATTTTTCTTGATGATATTATAGAGTTGTTCCGGTATGATTGGTTGAATACTTTGATATTAGAAGTATGGATAAGGTAAGGATATATCAATATAGAAAATTCCAATACACATTTTCATCTTATTTTCTATATATGAAAATAATTACAAATGTTTTACAGCCACTTATATATCGAGGCCATAAACTTTGATATAAAGAATGTTAGATTCTTAGTTCCTTCAATCACTAGTCAGGTGGAGACACATATTGAGGTTGTGAATGAGTACTTCTCTACTTCATTCAAATATTCTGCTAGTGTGGGAAAGGAAATTATTCTAATTCCTTTTAATGTCAAGTAAGTATTATTATTCAATATAATTTTAATAATGAATAAAGTTTTTTATTTAATGTTTATTTTATTCTTACTCAAATCTAGACATTGGGAATTATTGGTGGTTGTCCCAAAATTGATGACTCTTTATTATCTTGACCCAATGGGAAATACAATAAGGGGCTACAAATTGAAATGGCCAACTATGGAGTAAGAATAAATTTAGTCAATGCTTCAACATGATATTTCTATTTAGAATTTCTATTTTACCAACTATCATTTAATTGATAGGGGTATAAAGGATTTTCATGAAGGTGGAGGACAAATACCCACAAAATTAAAGAGATTGACTTTGAAAATTGTCAAGGTAGCTACTTTGACAACTGCTTAGTCTTATATGTATTAATTTTCAACTCTTATATGTCAACTCTTATAGTCTTATCTCAACTCTATTTATAGTAGTTTACTAACATTAAATATAATTTGTTATTTGTAATGTCGTATACAAAATAATGATTGGGCTTGTGGTTACTATGTAATGAAATATATGCAAGCTATTGTCAAACAAGTATCACATGACATTCAGACTATAGATCAGGTAATAAAGAATAACATCATAAATTTACATGTGAGTTTTAGTCATTTTATAAAAAATTAACATGTGCCTTTTCTGTTACAAATCTTTACAACTCAGCCTTACGCACCTGAGGACTTAAATGAATTCTGAGAAGAGTGGTCAGATGCTTTTCTAAATGAAGTCAATAAAGCATTAGATTGAATGCATATGTATGCTCCATTATGTATGTGGTTTTGGAACTCTTTTAAATTTACTTTTGTATCTGACATTAATTTTTAATATCATCTCAGACTTGCAATCTATCATTTTGTGAATGTTATGATGTGATGTGTGTATGAATGTCTCAACTGAATATATATATATATATATATATATATATATATATATATATATATATATATATATATGAATCATTTTTGTGATTAATGTGTGGTTTGGAAATTGATAATTCAAATGGACATAAAATCTAGAAAATGTGGCTTTGGCATGAATTTCTGACTTGAATCATTTGCATGTCTACTTTTTATTGCAGGTTTTGATCTTTGTAAAGTATATTTCTATTCTGCAGGTTATTGTTATGAAGATTTTTGTTCTGCAGAATTTTTCTTTTAAAAAAAATTATAAACTCTAGGTTCGGTTATTTTAAAAAACTGACCTTATAGATCTATAGGGTCAATTTTTTAGCAATAACTGACCTTACAAGACCTCTGGGAAGCTTAAGATAGTATATTCTTGGTCGACAATTTCCTCGACCAAAATCCTCTCGGTCGACGTATTTCTTGACTGAGCAAACCTTTGTTGCTTTATAAGGTCAGTTTTTTAGAAATAATCAACCTTACAAGACCTCTAGGAAGCTTAAGACAATACTTTCTTGGTCGACAATTTTTTCGAATGAAATCTACTCAGTCGACAAATATCTCGACCCAGCAAGTTACTGACCTTATAGGAACTCTGTTTCTTTAAAGGGTCGGTTTTTTAACTTCTAGGATCATTTATAGGAAATAACCGACCTTATAGTCAATGGGATCAGAAATCTCATTTTTTGTACTCTATTGGGTCGGTGTTTTAGAAATAACTGACCTTAGAAGACCTCTAAGAAGCTTAAAAAGGTACTTTCTTAGTCGACAATTTTCTCGACTGAAATCTTCTCAGTCGACATATTTCTCAACTGAGAAAACCTCTGTTGCTTTATAGGGTCGATTTTCTAGCAATAACCGACCTTACAAGACATTTGTAGGGTCGATTTTTTAGGGATAACTGACCTTACAACCTCTTCTTTCTCGCTTGGGTCAGGTTTTTTACAGCCTCTTGGGTCGGTTTTTACTCTATAGGGCCAGTTTTCATTGGTCAAAAAACTGACCCTATAGAGCAAATTCTATAATGACGGCCACTTAGGCGTCGGTTAAAAAGTGACGCGACAGGCTTAAAAAAATGATGCTATAGACCATTATTTTATTAGTGCTCCATTAGTATTTTTTATTAGAGTCTAAAATGAAAAGTGACCACTAATGAGAGATATTTAGTAGATTACATTAATTTAGAGCCTTTATGGCCTTTGGGACAAGGAATAAAAGATAGTATGGTTTTGAGTTAGTTAATGTGAATAATAAACCTCTTTTCTTTTCTCTCACCTCCTAGATGGATATAAAGATTAAACGGGAATAATGAGGAGAAATATGCCTCTTAAAATTAATATATGTTGACTATGTCGAATTTTCACTCAAGGATTTAATTAGAAAAGTCTTTTCATGTTAACTCACCCTTTAATACATTAATATATATATTAATGGCCAATATAGTGGTTATGGGTCAAAACTTGTATACAATGAAAATATATGTGTATAGAATTATTCTAGACATTAATATTAGCCTATGGTAATACATTTGAAAAAGGTATGGAAGCGCGCGGAGACCCTAGGGCGACTGGCGGCGCTAGGTCAGGCGACCAACGTTTTCAAGAAGATGAAGGAGATGGAGATCCGGCTGGAGGGCAGAGCTCAGTCCCGTTGGGTTCGACAGGAATCCACCTCAACTATGCTTCAGGCAGCCGCAGCAACAATCAGCACCAACGCGAGCCCGTCCAGAACGGGGAAGGTTGTTCCATGGAAGTTGACGATAATGGTGGTATTTCTGATTTCCCACCATTGGCTGGGGGTGCGATGATAGGCGATGCAGCAATTGGAACCGGAGTCTCTGACAAAGCCCACTCATCCTACAAGGAGGTGGTGGGGGGGCGATCAACGGGGAATCTGCATGGCTTTATACATATTGACGCAGACACATGTGGAGTCTCGTTGCATGCATCAGATATCGAGATCACTGCTGATCAAGGATATCCGACCTTCCGAGTCCGGCAGGAGGCCCTTGACGATCTTCTCAAGCCATGGCAGTATTCCATTGTCTAGCTCCTGTCGCGAGAGATTGGGTACCTTACCCTGCGGGACATGTTGAAGGCTATGTGGTAGCCACTGGGGGGTTTCAACTTGATTGACATTGCAAACGACTACTTCATTATACAACTCCAGGTGGAAGAAGACTACATCAATGCCCTTGTTGGGGGTCCTTGGCCCATTTTTGGATCATACCTAACAGTTCAACGATGGGTGCCTGGCTTCCGCCTGGACGCGGCGTCGCCCTTGCATGTGGTTTCTTGGGTCCGCATACCCAATCTGCCAATTCACTTATATCAGGAGGCCCTTCTAAAAGAAATCGTGGATACCCTAGGTAAAACGATAAAAGTGGACATGAACACCGAGATGCAAAAGAGAGGCCGGTTTGCACGTCTTGCAGTCGAGATCAACATGATGAGGCCTCTCATCCTGGCCATCTTTGTTGATGGAATTAAGTACTGTGTGGAGTACAAGAATATCCCGTTTATCTGTTTACATTGCGGGAAGGCCGGTCACGAAGAGAAAGATTGCAGACTTAGGCTGGAAGCTGAAGCGAGGCCCGAAGAACAAGCGTCGATTCAGGCAATCTAATTCCCCAGGACCCTCCCAGATGAGAGGATTCTCCAAATCCATCCATGCCAAGCCGATCCCAAGGAAGCCGAAGAAAACATCACCTGTTACACCGCCTAACAGAAGACCTAACCCAACAAATAACAAATTCCAAGAACTAGTAGACATTGAAGAGGAAGACGACACTCAGGAAGCAACATACACCGCTAATGTCGCCGAAAGAATCACTGGCAGTATTGACTGGAACCGGAGGAAAAGGCAGGGGAGGCCAAACAGGAAGGAAGGGGAGGCAAATCCTAGCCAGGACTTACCGCGAGTTCCGGTACCCGAAGAACTCCCACAGCGCCCTAACCAGGTTCCCACAGAGAAGACGGCCCATACTATAGCGGTCCCATCCAGAGATATGATCTTACACGGCAGAGATAACTCCTCCCACCCCTTTGTTACATCCACCTTCCACATTGGCACCCAAGCCAACGAGATGAGAACCTATGTGAAGTAAAGAAGTCCCATGAAATCGTCAGTGGGGATTCATCTAAGGAACCGGAAAGTCGTGAATGCAGGAGACCCTGGTCGAGCTTCTACCAGGAAAAGAGGGAATCCCTCGTTACTCCAAGACCTGGAGCAGGATGTGCGGGAGATGGGATCATCCACCATCGCTAAAGAATGCCAATGAACGTCATGTTCCGGAACGTTCAGGGTGTCTATGACAAAGACACCCAGAACACGGTGAAGGAACTTGTCAATAGATATCATGTTTCTATGTTGGGGCTGTTTGAAACTCGCTGCAGTGGTCCTCGCGCCATGAAGATCATCAAAGCTCTGGGGTTCACCCAATCCCACCGTGTGGAATCTGTGGGTTTTGCCAGAGGTATATGGGTGCTTTGGAAGTCGCACATACAGATGTACATCCTTCTGTCACATAAGCAGTTTATCCACTATTGTGTTAATGGAGATTGCTTCATCACCTTTGTCTACGGAGGAACAACTAGAAGCACCCGCAAATTCCTCTGGAATCATCTTTCCTCCCTTGCCCCGACCATCCGATCCCCTTGGCTGGTTGCGGGGGACTTCAATGTGGTTATGTATCGGTCTAAGAAATTCGGAGGAGTCACCTTCGACAAAGCCAACAGCAAGGATTTTTTGGAAGCTATGCAAGTGTGCGAGCTGTTCGATCTGGGAGCCAATGGTGCTCGCACAACCTTTAGGCAAGGGCTTCTTCAGGAAAGGCTGGACCGTGCCTTAGGCAATTACTTCTGGCTCAACTCTCCCCTCGCAGGGCAGGTCGCTATCCTCGAGAAGAACCACTCCGATCATGCACCCCTTCTAGTCTCTTCTAAGATTGGGGGTCCCCGACGTCAACCGGTTCTCCGCACCTCGGCTAGCTGGAGGATGATGGAAGGTTTCAAAACCTTCCTAAAGAACCACTAGGATGCTGATACTACCCTTCCTGAAGTAGGTGCTCGCTTCCTTAACCACGCATCCAATTGGGTGGTGAGGAAAAAGAAAGATGATAGAAGACAGAAAGATCAGCTAGGCAACAAAATTTGCTGGAATCAGTTGCAACTAGATCTCCACTTCGACTTGAAAATTGCTAAAGACACCATAGCCTACCAGGCAGAGCTTGATTCTATTATGAGAAGGGAGGAAGCTGAATGGCAGCAGAAGGCGAGATGTGACTGGGTGGCGTTGGGAGACAACAACACAAATTTTTTTCATGCTTCAGTTAAAGAAAGAAGAAGGCGTAACACTATCATCAAGCTCAAAAACGAGAGAGGCGACTGGGTGGAACAAGGTGCTGATCTAAACAATCTTGTTTTAGATTTTTTTGCTAATGTCTACCAGGAACCTTTTTCCCGCACATCGCCATCGTGCATGTGCATCCTTCCCAGGAGTCTTTCCGACCCTTTCAGCCCAGGAGGTTGAAGACCTGCGCAAAGTGCCTATTGTTGATGATATTTGGCAATCCCTACATGACATGGCCCCTTTGAAGGCACCGGGACCTGATGGAATAGATGCCTCCTTCTATCATGAGCACTGGGACATCCTTCAACACCAAGTGACGTGTTTCATCCAAGTTGCTTTCCATGGAGAATCCCTCGACCCCAAGTGCACAGATTCTACTTTAGTCCTCATTACAAAGGTGTCTCACCCTAAGACGTGCGGCCAGCTGTGACCCATCTCTTTGAACAACGTATCCACCAAGTTGTTGTCCATGGTGATCGCAAATCGACTGAAGCGCTATCTTCCTTCCTGGATATCCCCCTTTCAGTCTAGCTTCGTCCCAGGGCGGAAAATTGGCGACAATGTGATGCTCATTCAGGAAATCATACACTCCATGGAGTCCAAGCAATGCCGTAAACAATTCTTTGCCATCAAGCTCGACCTCATTAAGGCCTTCGACAAAATGAGTTGGACCTTTGTTGAAGACACTATTCACAGAATGGCTATACCAAATAATGTGATCCACATCATCATGCAAATCCTTAGTTCGGGAAACTCTTGTGTCCTCTAGAACGGAGAGATCATCGACAACTTTAAACCTTCTTGTGGCGTCAAACAAGGGGACCCTTTGTCTCCGTATCTTTTTGTTCTTTGTTTGGAGCGCATGAGTCAGATGATTGAAGAACACGTCACTCAGGGGAACTGGAAGCCCATCCGACTCACTAGGCAGCATCTTCCTTTCTCTCATGCCTACTTTGCTGATGACATTCTTTTGTTCAGAGAAGCCACACCAAGACAAGCTCGAATTGTAAAACGATGTCTCAAGCTTTTCAGCAAGGCATCGGGGCAATATCTCTCTAACACAAAATCTTCAATTTTCTTCTCGACTAATACCAATAGGAACCTTCGATCGAGAATCTACAGAATCTTGGATATTAAAGAAACCACTGACCTTGGTCGTCACTTGGGCGTTCCTATCATCCACAAGCGGAAAAGCAAAGATCACTTCCAGTTCCTAATTGAAAGAATCCACGGCAGGATCTGCAGTTGGCATCACTGTCTCCTCTCTCTCGCTGGAAGGGCTACCCTAGCTACTTCCGTCCTCCAATCACAGTCCTGCTATACTATACAATCTGTCTTGCTTCCTATTTCCATTACGGACAGGATTGATCAGCTTACAAGGAACTTCATATGGAGAAGCTCGCACGTAGCCACGAAACCAAGCCTGGTCGCATGGAAGAATGTCACTAAACCCAAGCACCTGGGCGGGTTGGTCATCAGGCCAGCTAAGGATTTCAACTCAGCCTTGATCGTGAAGCTAGCATGGGAGTTCACACAGGGCAAGCATACACTGTGGATAACCCTTATGCAAGCCAAATATGGGAGGCAACAGGCGGACTACAGATCAGGTTCACACACCTGGCGAGGAATCAAGACTCTCATGCCTTTCATTCTGTCCAATTCGAGAGTAGTTGCTATATCTGGCACAGAGACAAATCTCTGGGATGATAGATGGATTGGAGATGGCCATGCCCTTGAGCTCCTGCACGGGCACGTGATTCCTGAAGACTTACGAGATATGGTGGTGGCTAGCCTTATTTCAGACGACGGATGTTGGGATCATGATTTTATCAGACACTAGTTCACCAATGACACAAGTGCTGCTATTTTATCCATGCTCGCGCCGAGACCTTCTTATGGCTCAGACAGGAGAGTGTGGTTACACTCTACGGATGGTCTTTTCTCATCGAGCTCAGCCTACAATTGCCTCACACACAGTGCTCCGGGTGACAACAATGGCTGCTTTGCTATCATTTGGTCCATGCCAATCCAACAAAGGATCAAAACCAACCTTTGGTTAGCATACCATAATCGCTTGCTGACTAATGATATGTGGATAACCCGACATCTTACTGATGATGCAACCTGTTCTAGATGTAATCATCCGGTGGAAACAGCTCTACATGCCATTAGAGACTGTCCGGAGTCGACGGCTCTCTGGACAAGATTACTACCCCAGACTTCCACCGATTTCTTCTCCTGTAACTCTATCAAGTCCTGGATAGACTACAACCTTAAGAAGCTGAATAAAGAGACGCACTAGGCCAACCTATTTGCCATCACATGCCGGTGGCTTTGGAAGGGTAGTAACACTCATATTTTTGAGAACCATTGCATCCCCACATCCGTCCTGGAAACGTATAGTAGAGCCGATCTCCAGATTGCTAGAGAAGCTTTCTCAAAGAAGTCGGGCCCGACTTCTCATCCCTCCCTCACGCGCTGGCAGGCAGGGCCATCAGCAGAGTTTGAAACTGTCATACATGTTGACACAGCTGTGAAAGCTTCGGATGATACCTTAGCTACGAGCCTCATTATGCGTTTAAAAGATGGTGCGTGGATTGGCGGCCTGACCAAACGCAAAAGAGGTTCTGATCCTTTGAGAGGGGAACTCCTAGATATCAAGTATGGGTTGGAACATGCTTCTCAACAAGCTTAGAATTCAAGCATCATCTTCTCTGATTCCCTAACTGCAGTGCAGTGGATCCAGACTGAGGAAGAAGTTCCCTCGAAATACAAATTACTTGTTCATGGTATCCGCCATTACAGATCTGGCCTGAACACTCACTCCATCAGTTATATCAGAAGGAATCAAAACACTTTAGCCGACTGGCTAGCTAAGCAATGCCTTAAGAAACCATCGACCATCAGCTGTTGGCCTTCTTGCCCTCAACCTCTCTTGAAGGACCTTCAGACAGATGCCCTCTCCCTTCCTTTCCAGCATTCTGTTTTGTTTTTAGAAACTTAATCTGTAACCAGCAGTTCTGGTGTTCTACAAACAAAAAACAATTAGCCTATGGCCCAAATTTGGAGTCATTATGACTTTATTTGACCCTCCAAATAAATTAAATGAGTTTTGAATATAGTTTGGATATGTTTTGAATTCGATTTCATTAATGCGACACATTTTCCATATAGTTAGGCTATTTATTATTGTCACACGTTATTTTTCCTTCTTGTGCACGATACAACGGCCGAGATGCGATGCGCCAAATTTGTCTTTGATCCAACGAACGGGTCGTCATCTCCAACCTTGCGACCAGTAGTTGTTTCATGGAAATTTCATAGGCTTTGAACCCAACTCTCTCTCTTTTGTTTCACCACCATTTCATGGATTTCCTTCACCATTGAATATCTTTTTCTCTCCTATTTCTAACAAGTTATAACTGATGCACTACTACATTTTTTGCCAATAACATCGTAGCTGAAAGCATCACATATATTAGAAAAATCGACCTAATAAGCTAAAACCGAAGCAATAAGTCATTAGGAAAAATCTAGGTACCAATTGAGGTACAAGGTCAGATATGTTAAAGGTAATCGACGCTACAAAAGACCTGTGAAATTAGAATTTCACTACACGCATAAACATAGCATTAGTTTTATTAGAAAACCAATCCAACATGTTTCCCGCGGCGAAAATTGGTTCCATTTTGTCTTCATGCGTCCATAAGTGTCGAGCTATAGGAGTGTACAAGAAAATTTGGGTACCACTTAAATATATTGGGTCGGTTTTCCCAAATAATCGACCTTGGAGGTCACCTCTAGGGTCGGTTTTATCCAATAACCGTCCTTAGAAGTTGGGTCTATTGGGTCGGTTTTCTCCAATAGCCGACCTAGTAGCTTAGAATAAAATGTTTGGGCACCGTTCACTTGTTGGGTCAGTTTTTGCATACAACTGACCTAGTAGCTTGGGACCTCTAGGGTAAGTTTTCTTGAATAACCGTCCTTAGAGTTTGGGACCTTGAGTACAACTTCTTGGGTTGGTTTTCCCCCTAGAACCGATCTAGCAGCTTGTGACCTCCAGGGTCATTTTTTTTATAACTGTCCTTAGAGCTTGGGATCTCTAGGTTGGGTGAGTGAAACTTCTTGAGACATATTGGGTAGGTTTTATGAAATAACTGTCCTTACTGCTTTAGATCAGTGCGACCTCTAGGGTCAGTTTTCTAATAAAATTGTTCTTATTTAACCATCCTAGAAGCTGAAATGCGGGCACCAGTTTGGCTACTGGGTCACTTTTCCCATTATAACCGACCTTAGAGGTCGACACTTAATAGATAAGGAGGTGTCCCATTGGGGAGGTTTCCAACACAACTCCTAAAAGCTGCTACTACGAAAGCCTACACTCCTAGCTGATGTCCGAACCCTCGTCATTTCCTTCTGCTTCCACACCGTCGCTACCAAGCCCGCTTCCGCGCCTAAGCCTGAGGAACAGGCAAACTGCCATCACATCTTGCCCAAGAGAAGGTCATCGTCTCAGCGTACCCCCAAAGGTCGTCGTCACGTCATGTCTGAGAGAAGGTCATCGTCGAGGCGTGCCCCCGAAGAAGCTCGAACATCGTTGTCGAAGGGTTTCTCTCGATTCTTGGCCTAGAAGGTAAGATTTTCTCTTTTGCCTGAAAATCATTTCTAGTGTGAGCGAGCGTTGCTACCTTGGGCGTGTATGCGGCAGTGACGAGGAGGGCTTTGCGGTGGCGGCACCCTTGGACGTGGTTGTTCCCAAGGTCGGGGTGGCGACAGTTGTGCCGGGTGACTGGGCATGCAGGGTGGCGCCGTCAGCTGGCGGTGGGGACTGGGTGGGGGTAGTGGTGAACGGGGCGAGAAAGGCGGCAGTGGGTGGGGTGGGAGTAGTGAGAAGCTTGACAAACTTATACACTTGTATGTTGTAACTAGGTTTTATATGACTTGAATATGAACCTTAGGAGTATTCTTTAAGTAATTAGGTTGGATATTGAGATATGTGCTCCTCTCTATCTAATTTTGGGCATTAAACCGACTAAAATGTTCCCATAATGAGGTAATTGTTGTGGTTGTTGGTCTTCTCACCTGGAAGATAATTGGCTAGGAATTAGGATTGTGAAACTCCACTGCTCCATCTCAGGTAGTTCTCACAACCTCTACTTTTTGTGATAAGATTATTTCTCTATTCATCGCTACGCTTTGGCACGACCTTCCATTTATATTAGTCAAGAACACCTAATTGATTCTTCAATTCAGTACATATAATGCATGTTTATCTATGGAAGTACTCTTGATTTACCCATATTGTTCACGACAGTCATCCTTTTTCTTACAGAAGCTCCGGCGCTCGGTGGTCATCTTCTTGCTCTTTGGCAACTGTGTGCCTTCCATTTCCCACAGTCTTCTCTCATTTTCATCTCGGCGGCTCATGTCAGTTACATTGTTTTTCCATTTTATATGACTAGTAACCCAACTAATAATAAAAACACATATTTTTTCATATCTACATTTTATTATCAGTCACATATGTAATCATTTTATACATTCTAGAAATATGAGATTAGACATGTGTACTCCCCAATTGACACTTTAGGGTTTATAGATGAGATCATTGATGCATGATGTTTAACTTAATATATAAATATGAAAATAATACATTTATATATTAACTTAGAAACCCATTCAAAATTTACTCATTAGGAGTAAATTTTGATAGTCCCCAGTCTGGGACTATTTTTGGATATTTAATCTCACTTAGGATGTAAGTGTATTTGTATGTTTAGTTTTGAATAAAATTTCAATAGGATTTCCTCATTTGTTCTATGGGCACATATGAGAGTGGTTATTTTCCATTTACATCGATGTACTTGGAGAACTTAGGGGAAATGCTACTGAAATTTTCTTCAAAACTAAACATACATTATACAGTTTCCGGTGAGATTAAATATTCAAATATGGGATAGGCGGTACACTTTAGTATAAAAGTAATTAACTTCATATCAATATAAACTTAAAACTTATAGTATCAATATTAAATGCTCATTTTTATAATTAATTTTAATGTGATCTAGAAAATGGATCGAAGTTGGATGTCTATCAAGAACCGTTGTAGTCCAGAGTTTGCTAAAGGTCTTGATGAATTTATCAGATTTGCTGAGGAATATAGGAAACTACCTACAGATAGGTTCTATTGTCCATGTAGAAATTTTGGTAACAATTTGAAAGTTGATATTGTTGAGGAAATTAAGAATCATGTCATATGCAATGGGATCATACAAGGTTATAATGAATGGTATTGGCATGGAGAGAAATGTAATTATGGATCTGAAAATTTCAATACTAATAGTTGTGACATAGAAGATATAGATAATGATGATAATGTCAATGATGAACTAATTCAGGATGACCTGATTTAGGATGATATGGTTGATGAGATGCTACATAGTTGTAGGGACAATGTCATTGATCCACCTTCTTTATTTGCAAACATTGTCCATGATGTTGAAACATCGTTATATAAGGGTTGTACTAAGTTCACGAGGTTGAGTGATGGGATGTGATTATATACTCTTAAAGCTCCAAAACTGGTGGAGCGATAAGAGTCACTTTACAGCTATCTTTGTTAAAGGAAATTCTTCCTGAAGGCAATGAGCTTCCTATTTCAACATATCAAGGAAAGAAAATAATGTGCCCAATGGGAATGGAGGCTAAGAAGATTCATATGTGTCCAAATGATTGTGTGTTATTTCATAAGGATTATAGTAATTTGATAAATTGTCCAAAATGTGGTGCGTCAAGGTACAAGACCACAAATTCATCTAAGGCTAAAAATGGCTCTCTTGCCAAGGTGGTGTGGTATCTACCAATAATACCATGATTTCAACACTTATTTGCTAATACAGAAGATGCGCAAAATTTGTCTTAGCATGGGGAGCTAAAGGCCAATGATGATGATGTCCTATGACATGCATTTGATTCACCACAATGGAAGAAAATTGATTTATTATACCCTCAATTTGGTAAAGAAACAAGGAATTTAAGACTTGGACTCTGTACAGTGGAATGAATCCTTATGGTACATTAAGCAGCCAACATAGCACTTGGCCTATTATGATTGTTATATACAATCTTCCTCTTTGGTTATTTATGAAAAATAAGTATGTCATGTTATCAAAATTGATATCAGGGCCCAAGCAACCTAGAAATGACATTGATGTTTACCTTCAACCTCTAATTTATGAACTAATGAAACTATGGGAAGAAGGTGTTATGACATATGATGCTTCACGTGAAGAGAACTTTACTTTGCGTGCTATGTTGTTTTGCACGATTAATGACTTTCTAGCTTATGGAAATTTGTCTGGATATAGCATAAAAGGATACAAAGCATGTCCTATTTGTGAGGAAAATACTGATTCAATTCGAATGAAACATGGTGGTAAAATTGTATATCTTGGTCATAGGAGATTTCTCCTACTATAGAAGGTCATGGGAGCACTCCCAATGACCCACCACAACAATCTGCAGTAAGTTTGTTCTATATGTTGTGTTATTAGTATAATATATTTATAGTTGTAGTAGGTATCTGGTTTACCACTTCGTATATAACTTATATTATTTCAATTCTAGGTTGGTATGAATTGTAAACTTGCAGTGGAGGTTTCAGAATATAACATTGTGGCAGCAGGCAAGGTATACAACCTCGGTGGTACATTGCATTGCCAACTAATTACTGATGACATTTGTTGTGTGTCCATCCATCTTGTATATGAAGGAATGGGGGACAAACCACTACCCATATATAATCCTGAATGTAGTACAGTTGAAGAAGCAGAGGGTGCTATGGTGGGTTGGCCTAGATACTTGGTTATCAATGATAAGGTATCCCTGAATTCTACCATGTTTTACATATTTGACTACATATATGAACTCATGTAATATAAGTATGCCAAAAAGTAAAAATTCTACTAGTCTTCCTCCTATGCCCAAGCCATCTTTCATTCCAGAATCCACATTCGACAAATTGGGAAGTAAATGTAAATGTTTGTGTCGATACTTAGCCAACCAAAGCTCAAAATCACATATGTTGGTTAATTTATCATAAGATGCAAATGGGAGGAACTTTGAGAATTATATTTTTATTGATGATATTATAGAATTGTTTCGGTATGATTGGTTAAATACTTCGATATTAAAAGTATGGAAAAGGAAAGGATCCATCAATATAGAAAATTCCAATACACATTTTTAACTTACTTCTATATATGAAATGATTACAAATGTTTTACAACCATTTATATACCGAGGCCATAAACTTTGATATAAAGAATGTTATATTTTTAGTTCCTTCAGTCACTAGTCAAGTGGAGACACATATTGAGGATGTGAATGAGTACTTCTCTACTGCATTTAAATATTTTTCTGGTGTGGGAAAGGAAATTATTCTAATTCCTTTTAACGTCCAGTAAGTAATATTATTCAATATAATTTTAATATTGACTAAATTTCTTTATTTTAATGTTTGTTTTATTCTTACTCAGATCTAGACATTGGGAATTAGTGGTGGTTGTCCCAAAATTGATGACTTCTTATTATCTTGACCCAATGGGAAAAACAACAAGGGGCCACAAACTGAAATTGCCAACTATGGAGTAAGAATAAATTTAGTCTCTACCACATAAAAAATTTTATGCTTCAACATGATATTTCTATTTAGAATTTCTATTTTGACAACTATCATAATCATTTAATTGATAGGGATATAAATGTCTTTCGTGAAGGTGGAGGACGAATACCCACAAAATTAAAGACATTGAGTTTGAAAAATGTCAAGGTAGCTACTTTGACGGCTTAGTCTTTCATGGAGCTTCCACTTACGTGGAATTGCGTGCACCACTAAAAATCCTAAAGATAGTAAATCTTTAGGTTTATCCTTGCTTATACTAAGTTAAAACTCCACCCACGTATGCTAAGACACGTGGAAGTCTTATCGTAGTATAGTTTAAGGGTCGAATCCACAGGACAACGGTCTTGTTGAGATTAACAAGATGGCAAACATTAGAATTTCACTTAGCCCCTTAATAGTTGATATTTAATCTAAATATTTGATTTGGTTGTTTTAAACTAAGTGCAAGTAAAACAAAGCAAGAAAGTAAATTTTAGGTTGTAAACAATGATAAGGAGCCACTAGGATGTGATCGACATTCACCGCCACTACACATGTATCAAAACATGCAACATAAAACAAAACCTGCAATTAGAGTCTAAACAGTTAGTATCTTTGTAGATTTAGTTTCCTTATGGAGAACTAACTACGAGAAGTGTGGGAATGTTGCAATGCCAGCCATCCCCGAACGAATGGTCACTAACTTTACATCATTCCCTTCGCAAAGTGTGTTCCTCGACTAACCAAGGTTGTACTTTCATACATCAACTGACTCCATTTCATAGTATGAAAGTACAATGAAGGTAGTGAGTATACTCCACTTCTTGAGAAACACTCCTAGATACCAAAATAGGTGCATGGTGGATACATGCACCAAGAACCAACATACAATCGAGATTCAAATCTGATAGTACAAACATAGTCAATTCATACTAAATGATAAAAGATAACACGAGTTGGTGATCAAGCAACAAGCATTCATTAAACGATTGATGTCAAACTAAAAAGAAAGTATATCTCTATTGCAAACTATGGATTACATTGCATGAAATGAAAGCATGGGTAGCGGGGCTACTCCCCGCACCCTAGTGAAGGAGACTACTCGCTCATAACTAGGACAAAGAAGGAGGCGAGAAGAGAGAGAGAGAACGCCATCCCCATAAAGGAGAGAGGAAAGTCAACCCCTTGGAAGAAAAGAGAATGATGATCTTCACACTTCACAGGTTACTCGATGATGAGGTCTTCTCTTCCCACCTTCTTTGGCGAAGAGAGAAGAAGCAGCTTCTGGATGGAGTGTGGATCTCAGACTGGCAGCCTTTGGGCGGAGGATGGAGGTTGGAATAGCTCTGGAGTAGTAGAGGCAGCCTCTGGACGTCTGAAACTTTTTTTCTTGGGAGGACCCCTCGGGTCTTATTTATAGGCTTCAAGTGGATTCCAAACGGTTTGGGCAGTTTTTGGGTCCAAACGGTCTTGAAGACCGTTTGGGTTCTAGGATCATTTGGACCCCGAGACCATTTGGATCCCGAGACCGTTTGGACCGTGAGACCATTTGGACCCTGAGACCATTTGGACCCCGAGACCGTTTGAATTCATGCGGTCTTGGAACCGTTTGAATTCATGCGGTCTTCGAACCGTGTGACTCCATGCGGTCTCGGGACCGGTTGGATTCGCGCGGTCTTGGGACTGTGTGACTCCATGCGGTCTTGGGACCGGTTGGCTTCATGCAGTCTTAGGACCGTGTGACTCCATGCCATCTTAGGACCGGTCGGCTTCATGCGGTCTTGGGATCGTGTGATTCCATGCGGTCTCGGGACCGTGTGATTCCATGCGGTCTCGGGACCGTGTGACTCCATTCGGTCTCAGGACCGTGTGACTCCATGCGATCTCAGGACCGTGTGACTCCATGCGGTCTCAGGACCGGTTGTCTTCATGCGATCTTAGCACCGTGTGACTCCATGCGGTCTCAGGACCAGTTGGCTTCATGTGGTCTTGGGACTGTGTGACTCCATGCTGTCTTGGGACCGTGTGACTTCATGCGGTCTCGGGACTGTGTGACTCCATGCGGTCTCGGGACTGGATGGCTTCATGTGGTCTTGGGACCGTGTGACTCCATGCGGTCTCGGGACCGGTTGACATCATGTGGTCTTGAAACCTGTGAGGCTTTTGTGATTTTTTTGTGTATTTTCCTATAAGTAAAAAGAGAGAAAAGTTAATCTACAGTATATTTGTAAGAAGAGAGGAAAGTTAGGAATTATATCTAATTTATCTGAGAATGAGTGTGGAAAACTGAGGAAAATTACTAAGATATCATCACAGAATTGGAGGTTATCACCCCCCCCAACTTAGAGTCTAGCTTGTCCTCAAGTTAGATAGAGCTGAGTCATGTAATGGAGGGGCAATTTTATTTAGTTAAATTTCCATACTCTTGCTCCAATTCTAAAATCGAGATCGGCTAAGGTTGTATCTAAGCTTTTTTCCTTAACTCCTTCAGGTATTGAGAGTTTCTTGGATCTCAGGTTTCTTCCATACTCGTGGCCTGCATTGGGACCACTTTTTATCATGTGCATGTCGTTGACTCTTTTCAGTTTTATACTTCTCTGAAAAATCCTACTGGAAGCTAGAGTGGGTATGAGGGTTGGCTAAAGGCTTGATGTGTAACTCCCCTTTCAAGTGGGGGAGGGGTTGTCTATGCTTTTAGGATCTCACTACTGGGCACGATACATCTGCCTTTGTGAGGGTAGCTGAATGTACCGGTCAGGTGAGTCCTTTATCAGTCTTTCATGTATTTGGATACCTTAGGGTTTCACTACCGGGCACGACACATCTACCTTCGTGAGGGCAGCTGAATGTACCAGCCGGGCGAGACCTTTATTGGTTCTTCATATAGGTTCTTATTCATGGCACAACTCTTATAGTTTTATTCAACACTCTGGCTTTTATTCGTAAACTCACAGGCTTATGATTTGGATTTCTAGGAGTTTTGATTTGGGCGGCAAAGCCTCTTTTATTTGAAGAGAAGAAAGTTGTTCTTAGAGTTGTTCGACATGCACTTATTTGGTTTCTACTAATGGTCCACTTGCAAGGCTTCATGATTTGGATGTCACCTGATGTCCCTCTCGTCCTTGAGATTGTTTTGGCTTATTTTGGCCTTGATGCTGACCTGTGGAGAGTCAGATGTAGAAACGAAGCATGAAAATCAAAAGTGGAGAGAAATTATTAATTCACACTAGTACATAACCGACCTTTAGTGTCAGTTATTTAAGGCCTTTAGTGTCGGTTTCTGAGCGACGCCTATGTGGGCGACGCTAAAAGCCCAGCCGTTATGCGTCGGTTCAAAAACCGACGCCAAACCCCTTTGTGCGCCACCGAAAACGCGCCAGCAGGGCACTATAGGCGTCGGTTATTAGATAAGAAATCGACGCCATATACCTTCGCGCCACAGAAGGGCACCATCTTGGGCACTATCAGTGTGGGTTATTAGATAAGAACCGACATCATATAAACCCCAACACGGCCGTGCTGGCCAGCACGGCCGTGGTGTCTGGTCCGCTGCCACGGTCGTGCACTCCCAAAACGGCTGTGCTGGCCAGCACGACCGTGGTGTCTAGTCCGCTGCCACGGCCGTGCTGGCCAGCACGGACGTGATGTTAAGGAAACAGACGTCGGTTACGATTCAAAACTGACACTGTAACGATGTGGCATTGGTTTTATACAAATAACTGACGCCTATTTTTGTTTTCTGTCAGTCTGCAGACCTGCTGTATGGTTGGTCGCAGGATGAGAAACTTGCAGTTCAGTTATGAACTGCAGGTTTTACGACATCCATTGATATCAGCCAACAACAGGCCACAAACCTGCAAAATTAACAACAAAAATATTCACACATTTAGCAATGCAACCCGCAGTTCCATTTGATTTTCACACATTTAGAAACACTCATGTAGCTAGCAATCTGTAGTTCCATTCATTTTCACATTCACACATATAGAAACATTCATATAACAACCAACAGTTTCATTCATTTTCACTCAGACACATGTAGAAACATCCAGACATGTAGAAACATTCACACATATATTATAATTCAGAAATTCATTTACAAAATATCATTCTTTAGTCATTATTCGCTATCAACATCCCAATTATATCTTAAATCCCCCACTACTTCTATGGTTGTTGCCCATTCTTCTCTTACTTCATTTAATTCTCCCGTTGTATAGGGAGCATGTACATCTGGTAAGGCCATTCCTGTAGTGTGGTCAATTTTAAACACATGTAAAGAGAATGATGTATATATATAATTAATGAGCTATAAATAAGATTGATATATTTCATATTATCTAATGAGACTATATAATACCTCAGCAATACAATCGATGTCCATTGCGGCATATTTGATAATCATGTACATAAATCGCATCACATAGTATCCACATGCCCATCTGTTGTCTTGTGTAGCACACTATAAATTCAAACATACAAAATATTAAAAAATACAACTAATTAAACACTATTCACATAAATAATATATACATATATTGTAGTCGGGAACTTACTTTCACGTTCTTCCAAATTATTGGCTGGTTCTTTTTCATGGGGACCTTTCCTCCAGCCTTTTTGAAATCATCAAAACCCCTACATGTTAATGTAACACAGTACATTGCATAATTAAATAGTAATGTAATAACATATGTTAACGGATATGAAAATGAAATATTTATCACCGGAATAATGCCATTTTCATTATGTGTCCATATTTTGTATTCAATTTACTCCCCTTAGGATCTAGATAATAGACAGTGAACGTCTCGGGGATAATAACCAGTAACTCCCAATGCATACCACTAGAGGTAAAAAAGTTAAAAATTAATATCTCAAAATCCACAATAAAAATGTAATTTTCTTAAGTCCAAATTATAATAAGCAAAGTAAACTTACTCTACATTGAATAGAGCCATTATCATCATCTTCTTATTTTGAGCAAAAATTGTAAAAGCCTCACAGCAGTATTGTTGAACTGACGAAGGGTCTTTAGCTACTAGACTAATCAAAGATGGAATCAAAAATCCTACATGTTCGAATGCAAAATCTGCACATATCTTGTTTAAGTAGCTGCAAAATATGTATTAATTACGCATGCATTAATAAATAAGAAACTAGATCACCAGATCCTACACAAGGTATATGGATGTATAAAGAAGATCTCACCTTATCCATAGCTCTATCACAGATGTATTTAGCCAATCATATCGAAACAACTCCAAAATATCTTGTATAAATAGTTTGCTTTCGTATGATTGACCTGCAACATCTGAATCTATAGAAATAGTTATAGGGCAATTTATATCATGTTCGCCTAACCATATTGCCATACCCCTACAGTTAGGACCTAACGGGACAGGTAGGTCCTGTGGAACCCAATTGGGTAATGTAGGAGGTGGAAGTGGAGGCCTATATGTTGTGGGTGTCTTCTTTTTAACCTATATATATAATAATAATTTCAGATCAACTGACATCATATACACACACTAACAATTTAACGTAATGTAAATTTACCATACAATTTCAGTAAAGATGACATCCTCTTTTAGCCACAATATCACTCCGCCTTCTGCCTCACCAAGCGTTTCACAATCTGGGTGGGCATATGGCAATGGAAGATCCATCCACTTGGGGAATATATGTACCGGGCTCACACGAATCCAACCAGCTAGTAATGGAGACCTGTGAAACATTTCCCCTGGTAGGGATGGGTAAGCTGACGCCTCTGCAATGACATATTCATTAACTTTTCGACGGCATGGCTTCAACCCCTACAAATTTTTTTGTAAAGAATGTTATATACATATATACATATCATCTTTTTTTGAAACGACTACAATTTCATATATACATATCATATTGAATTAAAAAAATTGTTACTATGTCATAAAAATACTTACAGTGGATTTGCTAGGTGGTGGGTCTACAGGATTACTCCCAACCTCTGTAGTAGGAGTAGAGCCTGCAGTAGGAGACACCATAGGTACTGTCTGGTAAGTGGCCGTCTGAGATGCTTACCACTTTTTCATTGCTTCTTTGAGTTTCCTATCAAATAGCTTATCTACCAATACATGGATAAAAGAAACGTCAAATTCTAATTATTGAATTCTCTTTTACAGTAACATCTACAAGGAAAAAATATGTTACCTCTTCTTGTGAAAGTCCCACTTTTGGGACATGTTTGCGTTGGGATGGCCCAAAAAAAGCTTTGATGCCCACACTAGTGCCTGCAGCCCTAACATGTCCAGGATGCTCTGGGTTACCCAGAGCAACTGTCAATTCATCCCTTGTGCCCTCAGGGATGAACTTGCCTTGTTTCCTCAGCCCGTGCAGCTCCCGCTAATCGCCAACACAAAAATTTGTAATTAAGTAAACACCACAAATAATCAATATTCGAACGATTGCTGTAAGAGTTGTATTTTACCATTTTTGCAGCCGCCTCAGCAGTTGCGAGCTTCCTTATTTATCCCTTCTTATTTTGCCTCCCAGCTATCCAGACATCATGGCAAGGCAGAGGTGTGCTACCTATAGTGGAGGACTCCTAAGTAGCAGCAGACTGAGCAGTAGCCTCAGACTGTAGTCTTTGGCAAATGCCTGCATACCCCTTTGGACCCATTGTGTGGTCATGCACATTCAGTGCACGCCTTGATCTTTGTGCCTCACTGAGGGCCTAGTTAGTATGCACATTAATGATTTTGTTAGTAACAGTAAATGTTAATCTTGAATAGGTGAATACAACATATATTAATGAGATTGGGACTGACGCCTAATACCTAGAATTCATCAGTTTGTCTTGAAGCAACAAACGCGTCCCATTCTTCTTTGTCCAGGAAGTTCCACTATTCCGTGGTTGTCTTCTTCCTCTTGTCAGCTTCTTTTATGTATTATCGGGTGACATTTGTCATATAGTTCCTTAGGACTCTCCCACAGCGTTGCATCATGCATTTACGATGTAGCTTTTCATCCAATTCAAATATACTCTGCAAATTAGAATTGCTATTAACTAGTATCCAAAAAATTAGTAATCTACAAAATAGAATTGCCCATTAATAATAACTCACGCATAAATCCTTCCATATTACGTCTTTCTTCTCCTTAGAAACTTTATGCCAAGAATCTATCTTACAACCGCAATGGCTACGAGTAACATACCCAAGATATGAAACAAATGAATTGCGATTCACACCAGATGCATTTCCTGCATTATCAAAATCCACAACAAGTTTGGGTCCATTGCCCTTTTGCGCTATTAACTTCTTCATCATAGTGATGCCCCTTCTCTTGTCAAATTTTTGGTGTTGCTGATCAAGTGCCTCAAGTGCTTCAGATGGTACATGTGCATCATCAACCTAAAATTTGACAAAATAAACACATTTACAAGATATAACTATAAATGGACATATAGATATAAATATATGATATATTTTTAAAACTTACATTGGGAGGCGGCGCATTGATGTCCTCACCCTCACGGTAATCATCAGCACGGTCATCAGGAGAATGCTCAGCCATCTGAAAATTCATATTCACATTGTAAAGTTCACATTGTAAAGTAATTCAAATTGTAAAGCTCACATTGTAAAGTTCACATTCACATTGTAAAGTAATTCACATTGTAAAGTTCACATTCACATTGTAAAGTTCACATTCAGAAAAATAAAACATATAAAAAAATATAAACATGCCTCTAATATTGTGATTTTTTATCAATTAAAAATCCTTCATTGTGATCTCTGTGCACATACAAGTCATCATTAGCTTCAATATTTGCTGGTGTTGGCAAGAAATACATGTGTTGTCATTCTTATATATAATAAATGTGTACCACCTATCCCATTCTTGAACACCTAATCTCACTAGTAAGTGTATAATGTGTATTGGGTTTTCAAGAAAATTTCGGCAGCATTTCCCCGCTGTTCTCTAAGTACATATGTACTTAGAGAACAAACGGGGAAATGTTGTCGAAATTTTCTTGAAAACCAAATACACATTATACACTTACATCCTAAGTGAGATTAGGTGTTCAAGAATAGTCCCAAACCGAGGACTATCCAAGATTTACTCCTAATGAGTATATCTTGGACGGGTTTCTAGGCCAACAAATACATGTGATGTCATTCTTATATATAATAAATGTGTACCACCTATCCCATTCTTGAACACCTAATCTCACTAGTAAGTGTATAATGTGTATTGGGTTTTCGAGAAAATTTCGGCAGCATTTCCCCGCTGTTCTCTAAGTACATAGGTACTTAGAGAACAAACAGGGAAATGCTACTAAAATTTTCTCGAAAACCCAATACACATTATACACTTACATCCTAAGTGAGATTAGGTGTTCAAGAACAGTCCCAAACCGGGGACTATCCAAGATTTACTCCTAATGAGTAAATCTTGGATGGGTTTCTAGGCTAATGAGTACATATCCACTACATGTAATTGCTCACTTACATTGCATCACTCACAATTAGAGCATTATTAAATAATAAATCAAGAATTCAATAGTTTCAAACATGGAATAATTCACAATTAGAGCGATAAGATTCACTTCGTTCAAACATACATGGCATAATTCAGGCACAATAGTAGGTGTGGTCATTGACCCGATTCAACAATATAAGAATAATTTTAGAAGAGTAATGTAGCACAACATTATAGGTTATCCGATTATAATTGAGCAATATAGCACAAAATCAACCGACATGGTCGTGCTAGCACGGCCGTGCTACCAACACGGCCGTGCTGCCCAGAACGACCGTGCCAACAGGAGTAGGAGAGGAAGAAGAGCATAGAAGGTACCTTCGGCGGCGTTGGCGGGGAGAGTAGCAGCAGCGAGCAGCAGGAGTAGGAGAGCAGGCCGCCGGAGCAAGATAGAAGGTCACCGGAGAAGGAGAGAAGGCCACCAGAGCTGGGGCAGAGGGCAAACGGCGGCGGAGGTGGGCAGAGGACCACCCAAGTGAGCAGAGCAGCACGCATCCAGAGTAAACGGTGGCGGAGGTGGGGGTAGAGGAGAAATCACCGGAAATCGCCAAACCTTGGAGTAGCAGTTGCGCGAGACAATGAATGAAACAGAGAAAGGGGAAGAGTCGGGATCGCGGGTGTTGTTAAGTTATCAATCGGCGTCGGTTATTAAAAACAACCGACACGTAAACCTAAAGGTGTCGGTTCTACAAACCAACCGACACCTATTCTTAATGATAGTCGTCGGTTTTTACTAGAAAAAAACCGACGTCTATCTACATAATGCCGATTAAAAAAAATGTTCTCGATTAATGACCATATTCGCCGGTTTCTTTCTAAAATCGACGCTCAAAAGGGTGTGAAAATTTTCCTGGGAAAATGCGCGAAAACCCATAAGCGTCGGTTCTTGTAGTAAAACTGACGACCAAAATGTTCCCAATTTTTATATCGCGAATAACCTTTCGTCGTCGGTTTTTTAGTAAATAACTGATGCCATATGTCAAATTTTGGAGGTAATTTTTTTCACGCAAAATTTGGGATTTGGCGGTTAATTTTAGGCGTCGGTTGTTTATTCTACAACCGACGCTAAATAGAAAGCGATGCCTGTGTCTGGCCACTCCTCTCCGATATATGTCGGTTTGTGTTTTAAATCGACGTGGTAGGTTTTAGGCATCGGTTCTTAGTTAATAACCGATGACTGGAAAGTGACTTCATAAGCCATTTCTGTAGTAGTGTCACCATTACATGACTAAGTGCTATTCTTGTTATTACTTTTGAGGACTAACTGGGTTCTAAAGTTAGCTGGGGATGACTTTGTTCCAAGAGGGATGTTCTTCTTTATGTGCGAGGTTTATTTTAACAGGGAAATTGTTTTAAAATGAAAATTAAATGTGCAAAGGAAGTTATAAAATTTGTACAGAATTGAAAGAAAAGGTAGAGAGGGAAGGGTTTGAAAATGATACCTCTCCCTTGTCAGTGTACTCCCCCCCTAACTTATCACTCACTCTATCCACAGAGTGTCAAAGTGATAGTTTGAGAAGTACAAGGACAAGGGCATCAAGCTTCGGTTAGTCCTTTATTGGCGCCATGAGTGCGAAGGAGATTAGCGGTGAACTTTCTACGTAACGCGTGATAATCCACTTCTGTCATATCCTCTACTGGTCTTCCAAGTACCATGATGGTATATATCCAGTAGAGGACATGGAAACCACAATCGTTAGACTCGCGAAGCTGCTGTTGGCACTTTTGGCTGAAGGCGGGGTGATGGAAGTGTTCTTTATCGTATGCCCGTGTGTGCTTGCTGAGAAGGGCATGAAGTTGATCGGCACATTCCTTCACCACCTCTTCTGTAGGCGTTCTTGGTGTTGTAGTGTAATGTTGTTGATCTGGATTGTACTGGCTGTCGGAACTATTGTATATGATTGTTGTTCCTTCATGAAGATTTGTTGCCAACAACATCCAGTGTTCTAAATGAAGGAACGGGAGCATGATAAACTTCGAAGTCATATGTTGTAGGAAGGAAATGAGTGCCTCAGTCGTTCCAAAGTTCTTTAACTTTAGGAGATCATCCTTCATATATGCGGAGGCCATATAGGTTGTAGGGTGATTCTGTCCGAGAAGAAATTGATAGGCGGCCATCAAACTTACGGATAGAGACCCTTTTGTCTGTATAGTTTCTCATAACGCGTCTGCCATGACCAAAATGTCTTCGGACATGAAAATGAGGTCATCTTTCTCGGCGTAAAGCCTTGACATGATGAGACGAAGTTCATTGTCAAAGAGGCTTTTGCAAGCGCTGAGGTCAAAATTGGGGAATGTTGGTGAAATGGCAGACAGGGGGACCATTTGTGAACATGATCTATTGATGGTCACCCCGGTTAGCAACTCGATAACTCCTTCATCATCCGCCAGGTCGAAGAATAAGGGTCCCATGTTTTCTTCTTGGGAACCCTCGCTGGCAGTTGTTTCTCCAACTCCTCTATTGTTTGCCTGAATGGTTGTTTTGGAGGATGTTGGATGGCCGAAAAAAGATAGTGAGGAACGTCGTTAGGTGCCATAGTTGGGTCCTTGAAGAACTGTCTATCACAGATTAACTCCATGGTGTAACGACCTCACAGAGAATGAAAATCTTCAGCGGCCAGTTCTGTAAAAGGGATTTGCTGGTTGAGCACTTGGAAATGACGTATGACGTAGAAAGCGCAATCCCTAGAACCTTCTTGAGTTTGGGCGTGGGGGTTGATGATTTGGAACCAAGGTTGCTTCCAATTATTGCGGAGGGATGGGCAAGCAGCCCAGATCAATTTCAGGAGCCGGAATGGAATGCATCTGGCCTCTCCGGCTTCTGTTCCAGCGAAATTGATTATTTCGGTTCGCAGTTTAGTGGCACAAAAGTTGTACACCTTGGCATCCTGAGCCGCGGTGTCCACAATCATTAGTAGCCAGTGACAAGAGACTTGGAAGGGCACGGTAATGTAGCGTGCCTTTCTGGCGAGGCCCCTCTGCAACCATTCGATTGATTTGCTTTGTATTTTTTTGTATATAACGCTCATAGATAGAGTCGGTGATGCATTAAGAACGGGTTGCTGCCGCCTAGAGCTTCTGTAAGTGTCTATAGAATTAGCAAGGAGGACTCGTAAAACTGCCATCTTCACCGTTGATTGTGGACGAAGAATGGAGCGGAAGTCTTCACGTGTCAACTTGCACTGAGTCTTCATATTTAGGTAGATAATATCGCCCCAGTCTTTGGTATCATCTACTACAGTGTTAAGGATGAAGATGTCTTGAGCATCGAGAGGAGAGATTGTCGTCATGTCATGATCATGCATTTTGTGCGGTAGTGGTGGCGGCGGGGGTAACTCTTGCGGAGGGAGGGGAGAAGTCTGCTCCATATTATCTATGTATTGTTGCAGATCTTCGTCCTTGTTTGAGTCAGAAGCTGATTCCAGATCTTTGTCTGTATCCAAGCTGACTCTTTCTAGATCGTCTTGCTCTGGGGGAAAGGGCACCGATTGGTCTGGTGCGGGAAGGTGTTGAGCTGATGTTGCTTGTTGTTGGCTTGTGCTGGTTCCAAGTAGACATTGTTGGAAGTCAGCAAAAGTTGCTTCTTTAGCAGATTCCCCCAGAGATCCCATTGTTGAATAGTCAAGGAATTGATCCCCGTAAGACATATTAACATTGTCATTGTGAGTCGGGGATTTGGGATTTTTATCACCGTTGTGGTCATCTTTTTGTTGTTTTGATGCAGCTCCTCAGCTGGTGCCCTCCCCAGCATTGTCTGGGTCGTCAGGTTTTTTGTCTGAGGAGGTGCTATTATTAGAGTTAGCCGAGGAATCAGAATCGTCGTCATCATCTTCGTCATCCTCACCTTCATCGTCGGTTGCCTTCTCTTTGATATGTTGTTGTGTAGGCTTTTTGCACTGCCGATGGATTGCTTGTAGCTCATCAAACGCCACTTGCACATGCTCGTAGGATTCGAGTAGTGCGTTTTGTGTTTCTTTAAGATCAGAATATCGTTCCTCGATAGAGAGGAGTCGCGCTGTAAGATCTGTGACTTGAGCTCGTAATTGGTGGTGGAGCTCATTGTTTGCTGACTCCTCTTGGTGACTTTGGAGTTGTGTGAGGGTGTTGTCGATGTCATCCAAGCGTGTTCTTAAAGCAATTTGTTGTTGCTTAAGCTCATGTAGGGTCTCAGGAAGAGGTTGAGTCTGCGTAGAGATCCTATCAACTTTCTTGGCCAACGCTTCTTGTTGGCTTTTTACTCCAAGGACTAGCTCGGGCAAGTGTTTGTAGTGGTCATCGATGTGATCGAATTTCTTGGCCACTATGTCCTGTCATTGTGGAATACTTTGGAGGATGCTGAACAAGGCATTGTTCAGCTCGTTGATCTTGGCGACCTGTTGAGAAATACCCTACACACATGAAAAAATAGATTGCATTATGTTAGAGGGGTCGGTGAGGAGGTTTAGGATGGCATCAAATTGACGTCTGAATTCCTCACTGACATTTGAAAAAGGGACCCCAGATGCGGAAGGGTAGTATGGCTGGGGTCGGGGTGGAAGGGTGGTGGTGCCTTTTGAAAGAGACACTGGTGATGGTCCCGCGAACTGCACGGTGACCATAGATGGAGTCACCAGCGGTGTCGGGGTGGTGGCGGATGAAGGGAATGGTAAATGGCTGGGTGAGATATGAGGGAGTGAAAAAGTTGAGGAAAAGAGGGTGGAGATGGGAGCGGAGAATGTGAAGCCGGGAGTTGGAGCGGAAAAGGGGGTGCTAGGTGAGAAAGATGGGGAAGTGGAAGATGTGGGTGGAGGGAATGTTGTGGAGGAAGGTGGGGTGGTGGTAGATGGTGGGAGGGTAGTGGATGGTAATGTGGTGGGGGTGGTGGTGGTGAGCTCATCATGTAGGCTCATGATGAATGAATCCAAAGAAGAGGTAGCTATTGGGTCCTCCGGAGGGGGCGTTCCATCTTTGGTTGTAACTTTGATGTTGGCATTCTCGACAGCTGTGGTGGTTGTAAATGTACCTTAGATGGTCATTTTACCGATATTTTTGTTACCCTAGTTGTTGGGGCAGTTATGCTAAGCTCTGTCTGGCCCGCTTTGGTTCTCTTTTCTGGTACTTTGATAGAAGCTAGGAGTTTGGTTATCTCTTCATCAGTGAATAGAAGTTTGTCCTTGTCGTAATCTGCTAGCTCTGGGAGTGGCAGCAGAGTCCTGGTAGATCAGACTGTTGGGTAGAAAATGTAGTGTAATTTCACATCCTTTTCCTTGGTAATATAGGAATTTTTCAAAGTTTGCTCATTGGTAAGGATGTCGCCCTTGATCTTCGTGCATTGAGGGAGCAATCTGTCCATCTTGAGATATTTGATGATGGAGGTTATGTACCCACCCATGCAGATTTCTTTTCCTATGGCGTAGGCTAAGAATTTTTGTATCATATGCTGTCCCATGTTGACCGGCTTTCCTTGCAAGATGGACAATAGGAGAAAAAGGTCGGCAGTGATACATTGCCTCCCTCTATTATGGGGAACAGCACACTGGTAAGGATTTTATGAAGTGTGCGCACGAACCTGGACTGAATGTTGGAGGCTTTGCATGTCTTTGCCTCATAAGTGGGGATCCCTATTAGGGTCTTCCAGAAGTTGTGTCTATTGAATTGGGAGTTGTCTGTGCCAACAACTTGGGCTTTTTTGAGTTGGTCTGGGTTGTCTATGAAAATTTTGTTCAGAAGATTTTCTGTTATAATGATGTTGTTTCCAAAGAGTTTGGTGACCATCCTGCGGTCACCTTCGTCCCTTGCTCGGTGTGTAATGTCCACCGTTTCTTTGGTGAGATGCGTGAAGAATTCAGTAGTCGGCTCGGCATATGAAACTTCGGGGACGAAGCATAGTCTGGCGAGATTGGCGTTGTCTAGCATGGTGAGGATTCTATCGTAGATCCCCATCTTGAGTAGTACGCTTGAGCAGACATACTTTGTTGGTTTTAGTATTTTGTCGATGGAGGGGAGGGTGTGGATGTAGAGGTTTTCTGGTGGTGGTGCGGTGGTGGTGAGTACTGAGAAGATGAGGGTGTTAGGGGTGGTGGTGGCGGGTGTTGGGACAGACTCTGTAAGGGTTTGTTCCCTAGCAGTAACGGGGCAGACTTGCTTCCTTGCCCACTTTTTTGGGGGTTGTTCGGTCGCAGTCTCATGGACCTTTAGTTTCCCCTTGGACTTTTTAGCTGGGGATTCTTCCTCGGAAAGTGTCTTGTATTCAGAGCCTTCATCATCACTGGAAGAAATGTCTTCCACTTCTTCTTCTGGCTCCTCAGTTAGACATTTGTTGATGCGGTCAATTTCACACAAGACCGCTATGATGCTGACCTTTGGTGCGGCCTTTCCAGTCTCATTGTAGTTATCGATGATCGTTTGGAGCTTGGCACGACTTTCTATTAGTTGCTCCCTTGTCTACAAGGGGGCGTCTTTGGTTCCAGTGGGTTGCTTTACCGGTGAAGCCATTTCTGAAAATGGAAAGGCATGTGTTAGAATAACAAGTTTATTAAAAGGAAAAAATTTGATTTTGTATGTGTTTATATATTGATATGTTTTAATGAAAACCAAGTGGCTTTGAAAAGACCAAATGGTTTTGAAGACCATTTGGTTCCAAACGGTTTCAGGACCGTTTGGCACCAAACGGTTTCAGGACCGTTAGCCTCCAAACGGTTTGAAGACCGTTTGGTTCCAAACAGTTTCAGGATCGTTTTCCTCCAAACGGTTTCAGGACTGTTTGCCTCCAAATGGTTTGAAGACTGTTTGGCTACAAATGGTTTCAAGACCATTTGGCTCCAAACGGTTTCAAGACCATTTGGCTCCAAACGGTTTCAGGACCGTTTGGAAGGTGAAACATCAGAGGAGCGGCAGGCTCTGGTAGAGGCGAAGCTGGCAGCGATAGCGAAGGCGGCGGAGATAAGGACGATGGTGGTTGTAGAAAAGGAAGCCACAGAGGCGTCGAAGATGTCGGCGATGGTAAAGACGGCGGTGGTGCATAGACGAAAGTGTCGATGAAGCAGCGCTCTGGGCCACCTTGCAGCGACAGGCATAGAAGACGACGGTGATGCGAGGAGAGGTGGTGAATGAGGTGTGATCACTGTGAGGACACACGGAACCGGGAAGGACAACGGCGAAGAGAACCGACATTGTAGGTTGCATGGGAACGGGAGCAGAAATGGAATAGTGCACTGAGGGTTTTAGAAAGCTCAAGAGTCGAAAGAAGGGAGAAGGAGGGGTGAGGGTTATATTTATAGGAATCGGGGGTTGACCTTACAAATTCCTGAGGTCAAACGGTTTGAAGACCGTTTGGCCCCAATCAGTTTCAAGACTGTTTGGCTCCAAACAGTTTCAAGACTGTTTGGCTCCAAACGGTTTCAAGACCGTTTGGATCCAAACGGTTTCAGGACCGTTTGGCTCCAAACGGTTTCAGGACCGTTTGGCTCCAAACAGTTTCAGGACCGTTTGGCTCCAAACGATTTCAAGGTCGTTTGGCTCCAAATGGTTTCGAGACCATTTGGGAAGGCTAAGGTTATTTTGATTTTATATTTTTATGTTTGTTTTGGTTATGTGAATTTTTATATTTTTAGATGATAAACCTAAGATGAACAAAGGAGACAGAAAACAAAGATAAAAAGGTGATACTCAGATCTTGGGTTTCCTCCCAAGTAGCGCCTGGGTTTTACGTCACTGGCTCGATGAGGTTTTGATTTTGTTATGGTGATGTTGGGTGTCTCTGATCTCAATAGTCTGTCTCGGCATTTTGTCCGCCGGAGTATAGTATTTTTTCAATCGATGGCCATTGACTGTCCTTTCTCCTCCATTGTCGTCGACAGTTATGATGGCTCCAGTCGGGTATATATGTTTGATGGTGAAAGGCCCGTACCACTTTGTGCGCAGATTTCCGGGGAACATTTAGAGCCTGGAGTTGAAAAGAAGGACTTTATCTCCAATGGTGATGTCTTTTCTTGTTAGATGACCGTCGTGCCACATCTTGGTTTGTTCTTTATAAATTTGGCACTTTGATAAGCGGTCATTCGGAGCTCCTCTAGTTCTTGTAGTTGGAGTTGTCTATTTTCTCAGGCACTTTTGAAATCAAAATTCAGTTGTTTAATGGCCCACCAAGCCTTATGTTCCAGTTCCACTGGAAGATGACATGATTTCCCGTATACCAAACGGAACGGGGTTGTTTCAATTGGTGTTTTATAAGCTGTTCGGTAAGCCCAAAGGGCATCGGGAAGCTTGGTGGACCAGTCAGTGCTGGTTTTATTGACTGTTTTTCCTAAGATTGCCTTCAGTTGTCTATTTGAAACTTCAACCTAACCACTGGTTTGTGGATGGTAAGGCGTGGAAACTTTATGGTTCACTCCGTATTTCTTTAAGAGGGTTTCAAAGCTTCATTCCAAAAAATGGGTCCCTCCGTCAGATATGACAGTTCGGGGGACTCCAAATCTGGGAAAAATGATATCTTTAAACATCTTAATGACTGGTTTGGAATCACTGGAAACTGTGGGTATAGATTCTACCCATTTTGAGACATAATCTACTACAGCTACTATGTAGGAGAAACCATATGAAGAAGGAAAGGGGCCCATGTAGTCTATCCCCCACACGTCGAAGAGTTCGATCTCTTGCCACATGGTGAGGGGCATTTCATTCCTTTTAGATATGCTGCCAAAAAGTTGACATTTGTTGCATGATTTTACAGAATCATGGGAATCTCTTGCTATTGTTGGCCAAAAGAAACACGATTGCAGAACCTTCATGGCGGTATTTTTTGCACTCATGTGTCCCCTAGTGGGGTCGGAATGACAATGTTCTAAGACAAGGGTAATCTCTTCTTCAGGTAAGCAGTGACAAAAAAGTCCTTCTGCGCATAGGAGAAAAAAGTAAGGTTCGTCCCAATAGTATTGCTTTACATCATGGAGGAATTTCTTTTTGTCGTGATGAGAGGCAGAAGGGTGAATGATTCCTGTAGCCAGATAATTAACTATATCGGCGTACCAGGGGAATCCATTGGTAACTTTCATTAGCTGGTCATCTGGAAGGGAGTCTCGGATAGGTACTTTATCGTCATCCTTGACTTCAATGCGGCTGAGGTGATCGACGACGACGTTTTCCACTCCGCTTTTGTCTTTGATTTCTAAATCAAATTCTTGAAGCATTAACACCCACCAGATAAGTCGGGGTTTTGCATCTTGCTTCTGAATTTGATATATTATGGCGGAGTGGTCAGTGTAGACTATAACCTTGGCTCCAATTAGGTAGGAGCAGAATTTCTCGAACACATAGATGACAGATAAGAACTCCTTTTCTATAGTGGTGTAGTTGTTCTGTGCTTCATCGAGTGTTTTAGATGCGTAGTATATTGCATAAGGTTTCTTGTTGATTCTCTTCCCTAACATGGCCCCTATGGCCTAATCGCTGGCGTCACACATGATTTCAAAAGGTTGTGACCAATCTGGAGCTCTTAGTATGGGTGCAGAGATTAAAGCATTTTTCAAAGTTGAGAAACTTTGTAAGCATTCTTGATTAAAATTGAACTCGGTATCTTTGGTTAGCAGTTGGGTCATGGGTTTTGCTATTTTTGAGAAATCTTTAATAAATCTTATGTAAAACCCTGCATGACCGAAGAATTCTCGTACTCCTTTTATGTCTTTTAGTGGCAACAATTTTGAAATAACATCGATTTTTGCCTTGTCCACCTCAATCCCTCTTTCACTCACTCTGTGTCCGAGGACGACACCTTCAGTTACCATAAAATGACATTTTTCCCAATTCAGGATGAGGTTCATTTCCTCGCATCGTTGTAAGACTTGTCCAAGGTTGAGTAGATAGTTATCGAAGGAATCTCTATAAACTGAAAAATCATCCCTGAATACCTCCATTATAGACTCTGTTAATCCTAAAAAAATAGCAGGCATGCACCTCTGGAAAGTAGCAGGTGTGTTGCACAGGCCGAATGGCATTCTTCTGAAAGCATAGGTCCCAAAAGGGCAAGTAAAAGTAGTTTTCTCTTGGTCTTCTAGGTGTATAGGTATTTGGTAGAACCCGGAATAACCATCAAGATAACAGAAGAACTTGTGTGGCTAAGCATTCTAGGACTTCGTCAAGAAAGGGCAGAGGGTAATGATCTTTTCGCGTTGATTTGTTTAGTTTCCTGTAGTCGATACACATCCTCCACCCCGTCATAGTCCTTGTAGGCACTAGCTCATTCTTGTCATTTAGCAAAACAGTGATTCCTCCCTTTTTGGGGACCACTTGGACAGGGTTGACCCATTGGGAATATGAAATTGGGTAAATTATGCCGGCTTTCAGCAGTTTGAGGACTTCAAGGTGAACCACTTCTTTAAGATTGGGGTTCAGCTTCCTCTGGTGTTCTCTTGATGGCTTGAATTCTTCGACCATGGGCAGTCTATGCATGCATAAGGCTGGGTTTATACCTATCAGGTCAGTTATTTTGTACCCAATGGCTTTCTTGTGTTTCTTTAGCTCCACAAGAAGCCTTTCTTCCTGGTTTTCCGTCTGGGTGGAACTGATGATAATTGGACATAATTTTTCTTTGTCCAAGAAGACGTGTTTAAGTCCTGTTGGTAAAGTCTTCATATCGGGAGCCTTGGGTTCTTCTGTTGCTTCTAAAATAGTGACAAATTTGAACTCCTCAAAGGTGGATGTGGGCGCTTCTTCAGCTTTCTCTAAGTGTTGCAAACATTGTTGGACCAATTCATTTGCTGAAAATTTGACTTCTGGATTTGTCAGAACATTCACCAACTCATCAGATGGCTCGGATATTTCCAATTGGGACATTTGGTGTATTGCATCTAAGACAAAAACCTCCTCTTGAATGTTGGGACTTTTCATGTTGTTGAGAACCTGGAATTGAGTTGCTTCTTTTCCCAGTCTTAGAATGATCGTGCCAGCTTCAACATCAATAAGTGCCCTGGCTGTGGCAAGGAAAGGTCTGACAAATATTATTGGGTATCTCGGATCCTCCTTGATATCCATAATGACAAAATCGCATGGGACATAGGAATCTTTGCCTATCCTGACTGGAATATCTTCAATAATTCCTAGAGGTGCAGTGATAGTGGAATCAGCTAACTGAATTGTCATCGTGGTGGATAGCAAGTCAGTGAAGCCTAATATTTTACACATGGAATAGGGCATAATTGATATGCTGGCCCCTAAGTCAGCTAATCCCTTTTTGCTCGAAGCATTTCCAATACAACACTGAATACCGAAGGAACCAGGGTCCTTATTTTTCTTTGGCATCTTATTAAGAATGATATCAGAGGTGGTCTGAGCTAGTTTGATGGTTTCTTGTTCTTCAGTAATGTACTTTCTTGATAGCAAGGTTTTCAGGTATTTAGCCCAAGCTGGTACTTTGGAGAGGGCGTCGAGGAGCGGGATGTCAATATAGAGTTTCTTCATCGCCTCCTTGAATTTTTGGAATCTAGTGTACATCTTAGTCTCTTTCAATCTTCCTAGATATGGTATCCTAGGTTTATATTGCGAGACCTCTGACTCCTTGGGGGCTTGTTCCTTTTCTTTGCCTTTTTCAGTCTCTACAGAATTCTCAGTTGCTAGATTCGAGCTTGCATTTGGGACAAAGATAGGTGTATCATCATCATCATGAGTGATCCTTGTAGTTTCATGAAAGACACGACCCAATATTGTAGTGATGGCATTCAATTGTTCTGGTATGTTCTGATCGTGTCTTGGGTTCGATTCCGGTTGGCCAGCAAAAGTGCCTGCTGGTGGCTTCAATTGGGCAGCAATTTGTGCTAGTTGAGCCTCCACAGACTTCTGCTGAGCTTGCTGATTGGCAAGCATGGTTTGTTGTGACTGTAGCATTTGCCTGATCATAGTCATCTCGTCTGCTAGCTGGGAGGAGGCATTTTTCTAAGTGAGTTGTTGTTGACCTTGATGTGGTTGTTGCGGAGTACACTGGGGTTGTTACGGTTGCTGCAATTGAGGATGTAATTGTGGGTGCAGAGGGGGATGGTTATATTGATAGTAGGTGGAGGGATTTCTAGGGTAGTTGGATCTTGGGAAGTTGTTTCTGAGGTTCCCTTGATTTTGGTTAAAAGTTACTTTGGAATCTAGGTGGCAACCTATTGGAGGATCCGCCTTGTGTCTGGTGTTGCGGTTGGCAGTCCCTGCAGGGTTCTCGTATTGAAAATCAGGGTGGTTTCTTGGTTGATTTGGATTATAGTAAACTTGTCCCGGTATGGAATGAATGGAATTAACTTGTTCGGGCATCTACTCTTTAGGGTGTTTGATGATTGGTTCGTACTTCTGTTGTGGTGGGTGCATATCCATCATCACATTGTAAAGTAGGCCGCATGGTTGAGTCGGGTGATCGGATGCGTGACAGGCTTCACAAGTCCCTATGGCAGCTTTAACCTGTTGGACTTGAGGGATTTTCTTCTTATCATATTCTCCATGTGAAGTTTCAAGAGCCTTCTATTTATGAGCTATGGTCTTTAGAGCTTCAGCAATAGCCTTCATTTCCATTGATTACTCAACATTATAAACTTTGAGGACTCCCTTGCCTGATGATCGTACCCAATTGGATTGGTTCTCCGCTCCAAGTGTAACGATCTTCCAAGCATCCTCGTAGTTCTTCCTCATAAAATTTCCTCTAGATGAGGAATCTAGGAATTGCTTGATGTCATCACTCACCCCCCTATAGAATGTTTCTATTAGTTGATTTTGGGAGATGCCGTGATGAGGACACTTTCTTAGAAGCTCCTTGAATCTTTCCCATGCTTCTGCGAGTGATTCTCCAGGAAGTTGGGCAAAGTGGTTGATCTGCCCCCTAATTCCGTAAGTTAACGAAGGAGGGAAAAACATTTCTAGGAACTTTTCTTCTAAGGGAGCCCATGTGGTGATTATTGGCTCCCTATCAAGCGAGTTGTACCAGCTGAAAGCTCTTCCTGATAGAGTGAAGTGGAAAAGATGTAGCATTATTGAGTCAAAAGCAACTCCGGCCTGTGGGTCAAGTCGGCAAAGTGCCTTGAATCTCTTCAAGTGATCCATGCAGTCATCTCCAGATCCACCAGAGAATGAGATGCCTTGCATGATTTGAATCCAATGTGTCCGGATTTTGAAGTTGGGTATGTTAATGATCGGTGGCCGAACTGGATGATTGTCTTCATAGTTCTTTGGTACAGCATAGTCCCTCAATTTCTTATTTCTTAGCTCTAGCTGGGCAGCTTGATTAGCTGCTTCATTTTCAGCTCAGATGTGGGCTTGTTTTTCAGCTCAGATTTCTGCTTGAATCTGAGCACGGGTGTCAGCAATGAGTTGTTCTCACTGAGCGGCTATGGCGGCATTGACCCTTTCCATTACTAGTGCAGCTTGGTGTTGATCTTCAGCCATTTGCCTAGCTATTTGGCGGTTAAGTCTGATGCGGCGGTGGAAGCTTCTCTCTACCTCAAAGTTGTAATCTGGATCAGGGGAGAATCTGAGGTTATGTGATGGTTGCATACATGTCTTCTACCTGAGTAGAGAAAGAAACACACCTTTTAGACGATGCATGAAATATGATGAATTCAAGAAGATATGGACTAATGGTTAAAGAACAAAATGTAAAACCCTAACCAACTAGCAAGATAGTGAATGAAATTAAAACATTCTGTTGTCCCCAGCAACAACGCCAATTTTTGATGGAGCTTCCACTTACATGGAATTGCGTGAACCACTAAAAATCCTAAAGATAGTAAATCTTTAGGTTTATCCTTTCTTATACTAAGTTAAAACTCCACCCACTTATGCTAAGACACGTGGAAGTCTTATCGTAGTATAGTTTAAGGGTCGAATCCATAGGACAACGGTCTTGTTGAGATTAACAAGATGGAAAACGTTGGAATTTCACTTAACCCCTTAATAGTTGATATTTAATCCAAAGATTTGATTTGTTTGTTTTAAACTAAGTGCAAGTAAAACAAAGCAAGAAAGTAAATTTTAGGTTGTAAACAATGATAAGGAGCCACTAGGATGTGATCGGCTTTCACCGCCACAACACAAGGATCAAAACATGCAACATAAAACATAACCTGCAATAAGAGTCTAAACAGTTAGTATCTTTGTAGATTTAGTTTCCTTTTGGAGAACTAACTACGAGAAGTGTGGGAATGTTGCAATGCCAGCCATCCCCGAACGAATGGTCACTTACTTTACATCATTCCCTTTGTAATGTGTGTTCCTCGACTAACCAAGGTTGTACTTTCATAAGTCAACTGATTCCATTTCATAGTATGAAAGTACAACGAAGGTAGTGAGTATACTCCACTTCTTGACAAACACTCCTAGATACCGAAATAGGTGAATGGTGGATACATGAACCAAGAACTAACAGACAATCGAGATTCAAATTTGATAGTACAAACGTAGACAATTCATACTAAAATATAAAAGATAACACGAGTTGGTGATCAAGCAACAAGCATTCATTAAACGATTGATGTCAAACTAAAAAGAAAGTATATCTCTATTGCAAACTATGGATTACATTGCATGAAATGAAAGCATGGGTAGCGGGGCTACTCCCCGCACCCTAGTGAAGGAGACTACACGCTCATAACTAGGACAAAGAAGGAGGCGATAAGAGAGAGAGAACGCCATCCCCACAAAGGAGAGAGGAAAGTCAACCCCTTGTTAGAAAAGAGAATGACGATCTTCACACTTCATAGGTTGCTCGATGATGAGGTCTTCTCTTCCCACCTTCTTTGGCGAAGAGAGAAGAAACAACTTCTGGATGGAGTGTGGATCTCAGACCGGCAGCCTTTGGGTGGAGGATGGAGGTTTGAATAGCTCTGGAGTAGTAGAGGCAGCCTCTGGACGTCTGAAACTTTTTTTCTTGGGAGGACCCCTCGGGTCTTATTTATAGGCTTCAAGTGGAGTCCAAACGGTTTGGGCAGTTTTTGGGTCCAAACGGTCTTGAAGACCGTTTGGACCCCGAGACCGTTTGGACCTCGAGACCGTTTGGACCCCGAGACCATTTGAATTCATGCGGTCTTGGGACCGTGTGACTCCATGCGGTCTCGGGACCGGTTGGCTTCACACGGTCTTGGGACCGTGTGACTCCATGCGGTCTCGGGACCGGTTGGCTTCATGCGGTCTTAGAACCGTGTGACTCCATGCGGTCTCAAGACCGGTTGGCTTCATGCGGTCTTGGGACCGTTTGACTCCATGCGGTCTCGGGACCGTGTGATTCCATGCGGTCTCGGGACCGTGTGACTCCATGCGGTCTCAAGACCGTGTGACTCCATGCGGTCTTGGGACCGTGTGACTCCATGCGGTCTCAGGACCGATTGGCTTCATGCGGTCTCAGGACCGTGTGACTCCATGCGGTCTCAGGACCAGTTGGCTTCATGTGGTCTTGGGACCGTGTGACTCCATGCGGTCTCGGAACCGTGTGACTCCATGCGATCTTGGGACCATTTGACTCCATGCGGTCTCGGGACCAGATGGCTTCATGCGGTCTTAGGACCGTGTGACTCCATGCGGTCTTGGGACCGGTTGGCTTCATGTGGTCTTGAAACCATGTGAGGCTTTTGTGATATTTTTTGTGTCTTTTCCTGTAAGTAAAAAGAGAGAAAAGTTAATCTACAGTATATTTGTAATAAGAGAGGAAAGTTAAGAATTCTATCTAATTTATCTGAGATAGAGTGTGGAAAACTGAGGAAAATTACTAAGATATCATCACAGAATTGGAGGTTATCAGTCTTATATGTACAACTCTTATAGTAATGTATTAATGTCAACTCTTATAGTTTTATCTCAACTCTATTTATAGTAGTTTACTAACATTAAGTATAATTCTTTATTTGTAGTGTCCTATACAAAATAATGATTGGGCTTGTGGCTACTATGTCATGAAATATATGCAAACTATTATCAAAGGAGCATCACATGACATTCAGACTATAGATCAAGTAATAAAGAATAACATCATAAATTTACAAGTGATATGTAGTCATTTTATAAAATATTAGCATGTGCATTTTCTATTGAAGATCTGTACAACTCAGCCTTACACACCTGATGATTTAAATGAATTCTGAGAAGAGTGGTGAGATGCTTTTCTAGTTGAAGTCACTATGGCATTGGATTGAATGCATATCTTTATTTATGTATGTAGTTTTGAAACTCTTTCAAATTTACTTTTGTATCTAACATGAATTTTAATATCATCTTAGACTTGAAATCTATCATTTTGTCAATGTTATGATGTGCTATGTGTATGAACATGTCTCAACTGAATATGTGAATTATTGTTGTTATGAATGTGTGTGGTTTGGAAATTGATACATCAATTCAAAAAGGATTGAACATAAAAGCTAGCAAATGGCTTTGGGATGAATTTATGGCTTGCATCATTGCATTTGCAAGTTTTCTTTCTATTGCAGGTTTTGAACTTTGTAAAGCAGATTTCTATTCTGTAGGTTTCTGTTCTGAAGATTTTTGTTCTATAGAATTTTTCTTTTAAAAAAATGTAAACTCTAGGGTTGGTTTATAAAATAACCGACCTTATAGACCTACTGGGTCGGTTTTTTAAAATAACTGACCTAATATCCTCAATGAAAATTTCTCCAGGTCTTTGTACCACTTTTGGGTCAGTTTTCTTCATATAATCGACCTTATAGACCTACTAGGTCAGTTTTTTTAAATAACACCTAACAGCTTCAATGCATATCTCTCCAGGTCTTTGTACCACTTTTGGGTCAGCTTTCTTCATATAACCAGCCTTATAGACCTCTAGGGTCATTTTTTTACAAATAACTGACCTTACAGCCTCAGGGGTCAGTTTCTTTAGGTCAGTTCTTATAGACCTCTAGTGTCGATTTTTTTATATATAACTGACCTTAGACCTCTACAGTCAGTAGGTTAGTTTTTGTACCCACTCCTGGGTCGGTTTTCTACATATAACCGACCTTATAGACTTCTAGGGTCAAATTTTTTATATATAACCGACCTTAGAGATATCGAGGTCACTAGGTAAGTTTTTGTACCTCTCTTGGGTCGGCTTTATTTTGATATAAGTGCAGCTATTGACTCGAGTTTTTGTTTGTGCCAACCTGACACTACCTTCTAAGGTCAGTTTTCTTTGGTTTAAGAAACTGACCCTATAGAGCAAATTCTATAGCGATGACCACTTAGGCGTCGGTTAAAATGTGACGCTATAGGCTTAAAAAAACCAAACCTATAGACCATTATTGTACTAGTGATGATCTAACTTGCTAGTTTGATGAAACACCCATTTAGGGATTTACCCTCATCTCCACTGCGGAGTTACAGAGGGATCTATGGCACACGTCTTGCCTATATAAATCTGGTTAGAGCATCCTCAGACCATAGGAAATCCTCCTTCTTCCTCAATTTCCTCTCTGGTGCCCCCAAATTTTGCCGCCAACTCGAGTTGCCTTCTCAGCGACAGCGATCTGGAGCACGTTGCTCTGGCCATCTCAGTTCAATCAGGCATGTGGTAAGCATCCTCAGACACTATTCTTTGATTTCTTATCATTTTTTTGCCTCATGATGCACCCAATCACCGTACCCTATAGCTTGGTTTGAACCCCTTACCGACACTAGCCGCCATGGATCCTTAGGACCCTTTTGGCCATGGAAACTTTGTCTTTGGCTTCGCCTTGCCCCCGTGAGTATATTCAAGGTCTTGGTTTGCATTTTTCTTACTTGGTTTTAGTAGTTGGTGTCCATGATACCTCTCCCCCATTTTGACACTGGTTGGAGCATTTCTTGAGCACCAGTGGACCTCTTAGTTACAACTAAGGCTCTCTGGTTTTGGCTTGGTACAAAGAGGTTGATTCTCACATCTTCTCTCGGGAAGCAGTTGTGATCCTTGCACGAGGGGAGAACCTAAGAGTCCAGACCAGCTACTTCTTCCATGGATCAAGTAGGAAGATTGTAGGTCATCAAATGACTTATGTGCCCCCATCACAATGATCAAATGATTTCAATTGCATGGGCAATTTAGACTTTTTGCTGCAAAAAATTTAATGTATTAGCCACAAGATACATTTTTGTCTGAATGACAAATCTAACCCCACTTGTTCAATTTATGTGTCACATGTACCATGGTTTTCTGGGTCTTTTGACATCTCATTTACATCGAAATTATCTTGGAATTTAATTGATGTCACAATATAGTTTTCCTAGATTCTAATTGGTCATTTTTATATAATTCATAATAAATCGATTTTGTATCAGAAAAATACAAACAAATAGTCATTGGAAAGCATTTTTCAAGTAGAACCTGATTTTAGGGGTTTTAGGTCATGTTTTTCATCTTTGTTTTGATAACACTATTTTATTTATATAATAGCCCTAAAAGTTGTAACTAATTCATTTTAACTCCAAATATAATAAATAAATATGTTTTATTAATCAGGATTATATAACTGATCGATGGTCTATGTTTTGAGTTCTAAATAGAAGGTTTTCATAGAAAGTCAAAAATTAGGGTTTCTTACACTTTATGTTTTATAAAACCCTAACACAAGTGATATAAATTGTAATTAGGTTAAAGTGGTCTTGGAATCAACTTAGTGGTGAAAGTGATGACTAGGTAACTACATTGAGGTATGTGCTTATGTGCATATGTGAGTATGTGCATTTCTTCACCCTTCAGTTGGGTATTTCATAATCCAACCCTAATATTCCTAATGAGGCAAATGCTTAGTCTTTGATCTTTTTCATTGCCTTTTTTTGGAACATTTTCTACAATTATTTCTTGGGGTTTGACCCCTCTACAATATTTTATTTATTTAATCTTCCATATGACTCTTTTTATAGCATGGTGAATTATTGATTATATGGCTAATGTAGTGTACTTATGTACAACCACCCATAGTTGGGCATGTGTAAATTTGCCCAGGGGAATTTTTTTACTCTCCCCACTTTTATATATATTTTAGGTGTTTGGGAATGTGTTACTCTCCCTCACCTATTGGTTGAGGTTAGGTAGGTTCCTCAATAACATACTCAATCTTGGATTCAATTGCAATATAACCCATTTTCAAGATTTTATTTCCTTCATGTCCTTTTTGTCCTTTTCCCTCAATTTTCCCATCTTTTCTATCCACCTTGTCCTCAATGTTGAAATTGAGCTATACTTGATGGCTTGAATTATATTTATCCACATTCATGAAAATGAATGGGTGTTTGCACAAATATCTCAACTAGAGTGTTAGTTAGAGTCTAATAATGCAAAATGACTATTAATGTGAGATAATTAGTAGATTATACAAATTTAGAGTTTTCATGGCTTTTTGGGACAAGAGATAAGAAAAAATATGGAATTAAGTTAATTAATGAGATAATAACCTATTCTCTTCTCTCTCCTAAATGTTATTAAATCATTAAAAAGGAGAATAGTAGGTGGGATATGATACTTGAATGATTTTCTAATATCCATCTCAAATTTCACTTAACAAATTTCTAATGAAATATTTTTGTATTAATTCACCCTTTTCAAATACATTAATGTCCAGTATGGTGATTAAGGGACAAAACTTTTGAAAAAAGGAAAATATAGCATTAATCTAGGCATTAATATTAGCCTATGGTTCAAATTTTAGGTCATTTGACCCTTGTTTGATCCCCCAAATGAATTGTATTCGTTGGAATATAGTGGAACCATAGAGATTAATACAATTTCATTAATTCAATGCATTAAAACCAATGTTGCAAATTTAATTTGTGTCACACATTACACAGCACTCGCGCAAGCCATTTGATGGCCGATGTTTGATCATCTAGATTGCAACTCGATCCAACAACTCAAAAGTCATCAAATACCTCCAGTCGCGAGGAGTAACTGATGAAAGACTGAACGGAATTTCGATTTACGAGTTCTCACTCATTAATCATTCAACTTAATTTCTTTGCCATCAAGTCTGCTATTTCTCCCCCATTCAATTAGAGCCATCACTATCTGGATGACTCCCCTAGATGACGAAATGCCTCGGTGACCGAACAAAGCCCTCTCACTTCCGATTCGCCTAGGCCAAGAGTCGCCACCCCACCTTTAAATATCGATACCAATGGCATCGACAAGGCACCAACAACTTGAACTTGTCCTCAATTTGGCTGAAGCTACATCCCACAACCACCAACACCTCAAGTGTCTTCCTGACCTAGCGGCGATCTCCTAGGGCTGACGACGAGAGCAGCATAACAATTGGGAGCCCAAGTCAGTCTGCCATCTCCTCGTCTTCATTTCCCTTCTCTTCGCTCAAAGCTTGGTCATGATCTGCGAATTACCCAATCTCGGGGCAAGCTGCTCGAGAAGCTCAATGCCATGGAGCGGTGAGGTCCAGGGGACAAACCCCTCGGTGAATTCCCGACTCTACCCTCACTCGTCATTTTTTTTTGCTCTTCGCCCGAGGGCAAAATCGTCTTCTCACCATCCTACTTAGTCACTGATTGACCGAGACCCGTGAGAACAGACCCACAGCCTGGCTATACGTGATTGGCCCAGGCCAACGTGGGCCCGGCCTCCAGGGTAACCTCTTGCGCAAAACATTGATCCCATGTGGCATTTCCTATTTGTCAATTTTAGAAAATTCATAACTAATTACTCGATTATCAAAAAAATATAAATAAATATGCTATGGATTCATAAAAATAAACCATATCCAATAGAAATGTTTCTAAAGCCTTATTTCCAAGTTTTTAAGGAAGGTCAATAAACCAAAATGACTAATTAAAAAGCCCTAAATGTATAAATAAGTCATTTTAACCTCAAATTGACTCAACAAATATGATTTCCTAATTAGAAAAATATACCAAATCGTTTGGCCTAGTTTTCAAGTCCAAAATTGAGGATTGGTCTAGAAGATCTAAAAATTAAGGTTTCAACCCTTAACTCATTACCAAACCCTAATCCTTGTGATGAACACTTGTACCTAGGATAAAAGGGGCATTGGACAACTATAATTGGGAAAAGTCATCTCTAGGAAACTCAAGTGAGGTATGTGCAACCCTATTTTTGTATGTGCATTCTAACCCTAAGTTGGGCATATTTTTATCCAATCCTTTCATTTCAATTATTCAAGGGTCTTGGACCCCACTTGCAAAAGTTAACAATTACTTAAATATTCCATTGAACTATTTTAGCATGATGATGTAAATTACTAATTAACTAATATAGTGTACATGAGTACAAACCACCCATAGTTTGGGCATGAGCCTTGGGGAATGTGACCACTCTCCCCATATATATATTGTAGGTGTTTGGAATGTGACCACTCTCCCTCACCTATTTGTTTTGGTTGAGGTTAGGTAGGTGCCTCAGCCCTATATTAGCTTAATGTAGTCATATTAAATCATGCATGTAACTTTACTATTATTTAAATTGGTAGAATTCTTATTTATTTACTTGCCGCATTTTGTTGACCCTCTTAGCATAGTGAATCTTTATTATTTCCTACTTTAGTTTATAATTGTCCTTATTCCTTAATTGACACATACCTTTATTCTCCTCTTCATGGGTGATCCCAACCACCAAGGTTTAGGACCAAAGTGCCCAACATGAGCATGATGAACCAGCCTAAGACTAGGTAAAGGAGTTCATCCTTCCATCATGGACTGTTTGTTAAGTTATTTTTATTGGAGACATATTGGTGTAGTTGAGTTTCCCTCTACTGAGATCCTCTTTTTGTATAAAGCATGTACACCCTTCTTGGGAAACTTTTGATGTACTCTTTATTAAATTGAATATAGTCAAAGCTTTAACTTCCGATGTTATTCATTGGATTTTGTTTACCATTATTAGTAAAGAGGTGATCTCACTTCTTTACATACTCAGCCCTATATTAGTTATTGTAGTCATAATGTTATTCGTTCATGCAACTTTATTATTATTTATCATGGAATATTTCTTATTTATTACATGCCTCATACTTTTGACCCTCTTAGCATATAAATCTTTATCATGCCATATTTTGGTTTATAATTGTCCTTATTCCTTTAATTGACACATACTTTATTTCTCCTTTTGTTGGGTGATCCCAACCACCCACCCAGGTTTAGGATCAGAGTGCGCAGTAGGAGCATGGTGGACCAGCCTAAGAGTAGGGATAAGTAGTTCATCCTTTCATCTTGGACCTATACCTTAAGTTGTTTCTTGGATATATATTGATATATTTTAGTTTCCCTCTATCTTAGATCCTTTTGTTGTATATATCAATAAAACCCTTATTGAGGATATTTTGATGTACCCTTTATGAAATTGAATATAGTCAATGTTTTATATTCCACTGTTATTCGTTGGTCTTTTGTTTACCATTATTAGTAAAGGGGTGTTTAGACTTTTTTACACATTTATCACCATAGAGGTGATAAATAGTTGTAATTTGCCTATTTGTAGTAGAATTGATAATGTTTTGTTAGAAGCAGCTTTGTTTGGTTCTGCCATGTTGTAAGAGGTGTGTCCATCTTGCTTTATTTCCTTCTCAGGATGCAACATTCAAGTGTATCTTATGCCACTTGATATGCATGGATTCAATTTGATCCTAGGAATGAATACCTTAGAGAGGTACAAGGTTGTATTTTATTGTGGTTCCAACTTGTGATGTTTTATGAGGGGGACATCTCTTGGACTTTCCATGGATATAGAAAGATTCTTCCTACTTGTTTGGTATTGGAAGTAATAATAGAGAAACTACTGAGACAAGAATGTGAAGCTTTCTTGGTACATGTAGTGGATATTAAAGTGAGGAGTCCACTATATAGAACATACTTGTGGTGAGGGAATTTGAAGATATTATTCCTGATGAGTTTCTAGGTGGTCCACCCTAAGAAAGATTGATTTTGAAATCCATTTAGTTCAAGCTACACAACCCATAGCTCAGGAAACCTATAGGATGGCTTCAGATGAGATGAAGGAGTTGAAGAAGTAGTTGCTAGAGTTGTTGTAGAAGGGCTTCATACAGCCAAGAATTTCCCCTTGGGGTGCTCCTGTGTTTTTTTTAAAGAATAAGGATGGTTCTATGAGGCTTTGCATAGACTACCGAAAGTTGAACAATGTTATGATGAAGAACAAGTACTCATTGTTTAGGATAAATGACATGTTTCATCAGTTGAGAGGTGTTGTACTATTTTCAAAGATATATCTGAGGGAAGGATATCATCAATTGAGGATCAAGGTAGATGTTGTGCCTAAGACTGCTTTGAGAACTAGGTATGTTCATTATGAGTTCTTAGTTATGCCTTTTGGGTTAACTAATGCACTGACATCGTTCATGAACACAATGAACAGAGTGTTCATACTACACTTTGATCTGGTCATGGTGGTTTTCATAGATTATATCTGGATATATCTATAGATAGGCAACAAAATGAGCAACATCTTTGTCAAGCTTTAGGGTTGTTGAGGTAGCATAGGTTGAATGCTAAGTTCAGTAAGTGTGAGTTTTGGCTGAATGAGGTGTCTTTTCTTGGTCATATTATCTCTGTACATGGTGTTTGTATGGATTCTAAGAAGGTAGAGTCAGTTTTGGAGTGGGAGAAACCCAAGACACCAACTGAAGTTTGAAGCTTCATAGGTTTGTCTAGTTATTGTAGAAGGTTCATCAAGAACTTCAATGTAGTACCTATGCCTTTGACCAAGCTAACCAGAAAAGGTGTTCCTTTTATTTGGAAGAGAAGCTGACAAGTGCTCCAGTCTTAGTGTTGTCAAATCTTGGGAAGGGCTACATCATTTTCTATGATGCCTCAAAGAATGGGTTGTTATGTGTGCTAATGTAGGACAAGAATGTGATTTCTTTTAGTTATCAAAAATGTAAGAAGCTTGAGGAGAACTACCCCACTCATGACATGGAGTTAGTAGTTATGGTTCTTTCCTTGAAGATTTAAAGGAACTATCTATATGGAGAGAAGTGTCTAATCTTCACAGACCATAAGAATTTGCAGTCGGCCTTCTAGAAATATGAGTTGAACATAAAGCAAAGGAGATGGATGGAGTTGATCAAGGATTCTGATTGCATGATAGATTATCATCCAAGAAATTTGAATGTAGTGACTGATGTGTTGAGAAGAAAGGCATCTTCATCATCATTTGTAGACCAAGAACAATTATAATCCATGGCTTGTCACAAGCGTGATATGTTGGTGTTGCTTAGACAAATGAATATCCAGCTAGAAGTATCTCTTTTGGAAGGTTTGTTGGAACAATTATAATATTAGTGATATGCCCTAAGTCACAATAATATGATGATTGTAATGTCACATTTTGTAATTAATTTTATTATTAATAAAGACAATTATGGTTATTATGCTTGTTTCAATATGGGATAATGAATAAATATAATAATGTCCTTAAAATGTATGACTCAATGACATGTGAGTTTAGGTTGATGACCTGAATATGAGATCATGTGTATGTTAAGAGCATTCATTCTTCTCTAATTCCCTAGTAATATATTATTATGGACATTAAGACAACAATAATACATCAAGACTAGTATATATGTTTTTTGATTGATGACTATGTCTCATTAGTCATGATACTAGATATCAAATCAAAAGCATAAGTACTTTTTATGAACAACTATAATGGATAGAACTACCTTGAATGTGATACATGGAAGCCAATTATAGTGGCCAAAATTACATCTCAATGTGACAGTGGCGATTGTGGTCCTTAGACCTGAAGTTACCACAATCATTGCATGTTGTTCAATGTTCTTTAACACTACTCAAGGTGACCTTGAAAAGAGTTTCTATATAAGTAGTTCTTAGTGCATTGTGACACATGTGGATTATTTTGAGTGACATAGATGGAATTTGTCCCTCCCATTGGAGTGATATCTTAGCCACTTGATGAGCGAGACTATGAAATACATGGACATATTCATGTAAGTCAATATATGATGATGATCTCATGTGTATCTCAATATTCTACTCTAGATAAAGGAACAAAGATTGAACATTAATAAGATGATATTTCCATGCCTTATATTCAATTTGTATATTAGAGACAAAAGAATTATACAATCATTGTAACATTGGTCACAATACTAGGTTAAGTTGTGGTCCAACTCCTCTAGTTACTTGGGTAGAAATGAAGTGTTTCTAGATATCAATCATTGCCTTTGAAATCATAATTTGATATGAATATCACTGCCAACTTAATTTGGAGCCTATAGGGTCACACACATAGGATGTATTATAATAGGAGTATAATTGTGGACATTAATAGAAAAGTTTTGATTCAAATTGATTACTAAAACATTTAGGTAATCTACTAGAATAATATTGGAATACAATCTAAGTTAACTGTTAAAATTTTTAGTCCAATTAATTGAATTTTTTCCGGCTAATCTTGAGAAACTGACTAAAGTCAGATGGCAAAAAAATCAGTTAACTAATTAATATGATTCATTGGTAAATTAATTGATTCCAAAATATTCTAAATATCTTTTTGACAGTCCATGAGCGGGCTCATTCTAAATGCATCCGCAACCTTTTTTTACCCAGGGTTCTTGGGAAACCCTACTTCCTTTCCTCTCCTATTTATAGGGGCATGATGAATGGATTTTAAAGACACACTCTTGTACCTAAATCCTAGTTGTCATCATCCCCAAGAGAGAGAGAGAGACTACGATGCTAGAACATTGTCAAGAAAAAGGTCTCTCCTTCCCACCAGCTCAAGCAACATGACGAGGAGTTCTAGTCCATCTGTGTGGACAACATAAAGACACAAACATTGAGTGCCTATGTTTAGAGGATGTCAATGAGGACCATCCATGCATGCGAGGAGAAAGGCACACCACTATGTGAAGGGGAGATCGTTGGACTTTCTCCATGACAAGGTATACCTCATGCACCCTCCTTTCAAATATGTCATTGTCAAATAGATATTTAGTTGGATATGTAGAGAAATTTTTTTGTATCCACTTCACTTGTTGCTTCCATGAAACCTAGCATACAGGTCAAACAACATTGAGGTAATAGATCACTGATGCACAAAAGGATGATATTACAACATAGAACATCAGATTGGAGTTTGGTAGTAAGAAGCATGATGGGTTTCATGAGATAGAGGATGGGACAATCTATTTTCACAACCAGATGGAAGTTCTTGATGTTGGAGGTTTGAAGGAGATGGTACTTGAGGATGCTCATTCTTCAATGTATGTGATGCATCTTGGTAGTACAAATATGTATCTTAATCTCAAAGACTTGTTTTGGTGTCCATGTTTGAAGCATGATAAGGCTGAGTTCATGGTCAAGTGTCCAATTTATCAGTAGGTCAAAATAGAACATCAGATGCTTTCAAGAACATTGTAGGCCTTTCCAATTCCTTAGTGGAAAATGATTTCTTATAACTATGGACTTTGCAGTTGGTCTTCCAAGAAGAACCAAAGGTCATGATTCAATTTGAGTGATTGTTGATCGGTTGATGATATCAGTCAAGGATGTCTACATAGAAGAGAAGTTGGCACAGATTTATGTTGATGAGATAGTTGGTCTGTATGGCATACCAATAACCATAGTGTCAGATAGAGGTCCCCAGTTCATGAGTAGGTTTTGGGAACGTCTACATACAACATGGGGACTCAACTAACGTTTGATATAGCTTTTCTCCTACAGATAGATATCCAATATGAAAGAACTATACAAACTCTAGAGGATCTATTGAGAGCATGTGTGCTCTAGTTTCTTGGTAGTCAGGATATTCACCCGAGCTTGATTGAGTTTTTCTACAACAATAGTTAATAAAAGAGTATAGACATGGCACCTTATAAGATTTTGTATAGTAGACATTGTAGATCACCTCTTTGTTGGTATGAGGTTGGTGAATACCAATTGTTGGGTCTAGAGCTAGTACATAGACCATAGAGAAGATCAAGATGATTTAGCAACAGTTGAAGGTATCATAGGATAAGTAGAATCCTTATGCAAATAATCATCATAGATTGTTGATGTTCCAAGTTGGAGACTGTGTGTATCTTAAGGTTTCCCCTTGGAAGGGTGTTTTGAGGTTTGGTAAGAAGGGAAAGTTGGTTCCTAGGTTCATGGGGTCTTATTGTATCCTAGCTCAAGTTTGGAAAGTGGCTAACATGTTGGAGTTACAACTATAATTACACTGATTCCACAACATGTTCAATGTTTTGATGATGAGGAAGTTCCATCTTGATAAAGGTATAGTGTTGGAGGAGTATGTTACATATGTTGAAGGTATAGTGTTGATTTTATATAGACATATGCAGAAGCTAAGGAAGAATGATATAGCTTTCGTGAAGGTGTTGTTGCCTCATCATGGTGTAGAGGAAGCCATGTGGGAGTTAGAAGATGAGATGCCTAGTAAGTACCCTTCTTTGTTTGCCAAGGATTTTGGAAGAAAAAAATACTTGTTAGGGTCTTATAGTAGTAATACCCCTTAACCTTTCTAAATCTGTAAACATAATTGTTTGGCTAAATTGGATGTATAATTTTGAAATCAAATCTGTAAGAACCCTGACCTTCATTTTAGGCTTACCATGTTTGCTTTGCCTAAACCTTGTGTTGAGATGTTTGCTAATCAGATGAGTTGTGATTAGGGTTTGTCTTTGCTTTTTTGAGAGGTTGAGGTGTAACTTGAGAGATATATTTCTCTCTCCTTGCATCCTCTAGGGTTGAGAGGATGGGTTGGGCTTGTTGCTTGAGCAGCCTTGGGTTTTGTTTTTCCTTGTTTGGGCTTTGCCTTGCTTTGTTGGGCCTTGTGTCGGGCAAGCCCTAGGTGTATCAGCCAAGCTTGAGTGTGTCGGCTAGGATGGTGTGTTGGCTAGGAAAGTGTATCATCCAAGGTGGTGGTGGGTGTGTCGGGTTACCATGTTGGGCGACACACACCCCACTTTACCTAGCCTTGTTTGTGTCACCTTCTTTGGACAAGTGGTCGTTGCCTTGCTAGTGGATGGCAAGTCATGGACAAGTGGTTTGGGATGCTATCATGTGGCACAACCATTGGACAAGTGGTGGTTGGGAAAACACATGTGGAGAAAGCCCTTAGTGGATTCCAACTTAACCCTCTTGCTTATATACCCCCTTCTTTACTAGCTTGGGATCCCTTTAGCTCTTTAGTTGCTTCCCTTCTTCCTTGGTGGACGATACCTCTCCTTGGTGAGCTTGGTGGTCGATACACTTGGTAGAGCTAGCTTGGTGGTCGATCTCCTTGGTGGAGTCTTCTTCTTCTTCTAGTGGTGGTCGAGCCCTAGAGTGTGTCTTGCTTCTCTTCTTGTGGTGGTGCTTGGAGCTTGGAAGCTTGGTGCTAGGAGCTTGGAGCTTGCTTAAGGAGGGTTACATAACTCCTAACCCTAGCTATACTACTTCCTTTTTATTTTGCATGTTTATATGTCATCTTGATCGGCCATGCATCTTGTTAGATATGTTTCTTTCCCTAGTATGCACCCCTTTATCTCATTATATATATAGTGGTCATGTTGTTGATGTGTTCTTGGACGTTGTGGCCGAACCTTTGAGTTTAGGGTTCCTTGGGCAAAACCCCTTTCTCTCCCTTTTGGTTTTGAGAAGTGAGTTCGATCTCTAGTGGTGTAGGCAAAACCCCTCTCTCTTAGTTGTTGAGAGGTGAGTCTATGCTCTAGTTGCTTGGGCAATACCCTTCTCTCACCATGGATTCGAGAGGTGAGCCTTGGTTGGAAGGATGGTTGTTATGATGTTGATCCACCTTGTTGCCCAATATGTGATGGGCATTGTGCAAACCCCCTCTCTCTCTTGGTTGTTGAGAGGTGAGCCAACTCTCTTGATCTATTAGGGTTTGATGATGGTGATCTTGAGGTTGATGATGACCAAACTGATATGGTCATTGTGCCTTGCACGATACCCTTTTGTGGTTCTTTGCATGATACCCCTCTTCTAGGTTTTGTCTTGGGCGATATGATAAGTTGGGATCTATTGACTTTGTTGCCCGATCTGACCCCTTTCACCATGTTAGTGTTTTTGGGTGATATGCCTTGACCAAGATGTACCTTTGCCTTAGTTGGTGTTGTGCCTTTGGCCAACATGGTGCTTACTAGCCATCTCTGTTTTGTGCCTTGGGAGACATGGGTTGGTTTTGATGTGCCTGATACGGTGCTTGGGTGGTGAAACCCTAAGATGGGCGCCATAGTGGTGACCAATATGGTTGCGCTTAACCTAGTTGAACGATAGCCCTCCTTGAGCACCATGATGTAGTTGGATAGAGGTCGGTAGTGTGCTTGTTGGGTGTTATGATCTTGTCCTTGGTTGATATGGCCTTGGGCGTTATGATGATGGCGGTTGCCCGACATGAAACCCTAACCCTAATAGGTGATAGGGTCTTGGCCGTTAGGGCTGGTTGTGTTGCCCGACACATCTTTTCCTAGGGTGCCCGATATCCTTAGGTGAACGATATACCCTACACATAGCTGAACGACACACTTTTGGACCCAGTTGCACAATTCACCCCTTGTTCCTTGTCTGCACGACACAACTCTTGGATCAGGTTGCACGACACACATCAGGTTTGGTTGCTCAATATCCCTTGTGCATGGATGCACTCCATGGTTGGCCGATATGAGTGGCTAAGTGCCCTAGCCAATAGGATTTTGGTGAGGGAAGTAATCTTTCCCGATACCCCTTGGGTGAAGGATGCACTGCCCGCCACACCTATAGTGAGGGTAGGAAGTATCTTTGGTAAGGGTTGCACCTAGCTCGGAAACCCTAGTTTTGTGAGTCGTTATCTTGAGCCTGCACCTTTGTAGATGATGCATTATGAATGATAGGTTGTAACCAATGATATGTTGGATACCTAAAGTTAGTGCTATGTGAGATGATTGGATACATGATTATGTTCATAAGATATAGGGCATAGTGAATGCTCGTGGTTTGATTACAATAATGTAATTTGTTTACAAGATACAACTTTGTGCTTCATGTAGTTATACTCATGGATGTTGATCCAATCATGTACCTTCAACCCTAATAGCATGATAATCATAAAGATCTATGTTTGGTGACTTAGTTATCTCTCTCGATATGCATACTAGCCATGCAGGTGTATCAAATGGATTCATAGCCAGGTAAGAGATATGAGGTATATGTGTTTTGAATAACACTAAATAATGATAATCCTTGTTGATGAGATAACATGTATCCCTAGTATGATGTGAAAAGGTCTGTTGACCTGATAAAGTTTGAGTGCCTAGTTGAGGTGTTATCCTCTGATGTTGAGATAAGGGATTTCTATCCCATGGTGATGATGTAAGCCTTGAGAGACAGCGGCATTCTATGATGAGGGATTGAGATCCGATGGTAATAATGCAACTCAATGTTGTTATGTTTCATAAATTGGTTGCCTCAACAATCCACATAAAATATACTAATTAACTATAGTGGAACATTTCATGTAGTTTGCCCTGGCCACAGATCCATCATCGCAGTAGTAGGTGATGGTGAAACAGGTTTATCTTGTGGGATTACCTGGAGCACATATTGTTGAATATGCAGGGTTTCTCCTAGCCGAAAATAGGAGGATTAGAGTGCAACTACGGTTGTGGACTCAAGATGTGTATAAGAGCATGGTGATCAGGCCCATGGCTCAGTGTGAAGGATCATGAATGCGTTCCTGGCTCAGGAGCACGGTGAATAGGCCTGTGGCTCATGAGAAAAATGGCAGACTGCATGAGCTAACCCTATGGCTAAGGCCACTCAAGCAAGAGACTTCGGTCCTTCTTTGGTTAACATACACTGACCACGAAGAGGTGAGGTTGTGGAGTACAACTCTTCCATTGACCTTGTATAGCACCGATTTGGGGCTTCTCAACCGAAGGTTGGATTTGAGCGGGATGGCTCACTTCCTCAGGGCATAATAAATCACAATCCAGTCGTATACAATATATTGCTTAAGGCAAAACACGGAACATTGGTTGAGGCATTGTTTGTGTAGTTGCTCTTGTAGTTATTTACACGTTCCTCATATCTTGTGGAAAGTTCTTATAAATCTTATCTTTTCAATCATGTTCCATAAAGAAATATATGGTTATATGCCTCCTGGACATCCGGTAAGATTGTTAATAAAATAAGTTTTGCTCAGGATGTTGCACGTATGACCTACTGATATCAATTATTTGCTTTACCTGCTTTTCCTGAAGTTTTATAGTTTCGGCGGGGAGTTATGTTTCTCGCTAGGACTGTGTGTCTCAACCCACTGGTTTACAACCTTTTTAGGTGATCATGCTAGACGTGGTGGTGGTCCTGAGGTTGCGGCCGAGCAGTAAGAAGAGCAGTAGAAGGAAAGAGATGGATATGTTGTTGTTTTGGTTGTTTTGTAGTACAGTCCTAGAGTCATCCATGTACACTCAGGTCCTCATAGGTGTTATGATGATGTTTTACAATGTATAGCTGATGTAGTTTGTTTATCCTATTGTTGTCTTGGTATGGCCCGTTATGTATGTATAAATAGGTGGTGAACTCTTTGTGCCTATGTGACAAGTTGGTTCTTGTAAGTTGTGGACATGTATCAAGGTTTATGTTTGTTTATATAACATGTTTCCTTGTAGGTTGAGAATCTGGATGCAATAGTTCCATTATTATATGCTTTCTGCAATCGGTTTTAATTAACCCATGTTTTCAGTAATACATAGTTTATGGTGTTTCCGCGCGTTTTCGTGTGGCATTTCATTGTCTGCGTGATAGCGAGATGTCACAATAGGTTTTAGTATCATAGCCTTAGGTTCACTGAGTCTATGGGATCTAGGACTAGGCTTGTGTCTGTTCTTGTGAGTTTTCCAGATTTTCTCATAATAACCTTTTGCCCCCAGTAGAAAATAAAGCTTAATGATGTCTGGAAACCATGAAGAACATGATGTCGAGAGCAGTGATGTTGCATCAGTTGATGGAGCAAGATTGCAGACACATGAATATTGGGTGCCTGAGGTCCCCCAACTTGACCCAGCCATTCTTGAGAACCCTGCCTATCAACACCTTATTGGACAGGTAATGGCAATGATGAATCACATGGTGGATAGATTGCCAGTGCCTCCACCGAGAGAATAGGCTCCCCATGGTGAATCTTCGGGTATTAGGAAGACCTTTGAGCGACTTCGCTGAGTTAGAGCTTCAGATTATGTTGGAACGGCTAATCCAACGGATGTAGATCTGTGGCTGACAGGTCTCGAGAAGGCCTTCTGGATCCTTGACATCCCCGAAGCAGACAAATTCAAGCACGTTGTCTACCTTCTTAAAGGTAGTGATGGCCACTGGTGGGCTATTGAGGAGGAGAAGCGACCTGGTGAGGTGATCTGTTGGAACGTCTTCTGGCAGGAGTTCATGAGCCGATACTTCTTGAAGATGTATTTGGATGAGAAGATCAACCAGTTTGAGCGTCTGTGCCAAGGATCGATGAGCATCACCGAGTAAGAAGCCAAGTTTATGGACCTGTTGAGGTTTGTCCTCACATGGCAACGACAGATGATGAGAGAATTAGATGGTTTGAGAAAGGTCTGAGTGTCGAGTTGTCGACACCTGCTACTGCTTTGGAAAATCGGGAGCGGTTTGCCACATTTGTGGAGTCTGTTTGAAGGATTGAACAGTTAGTCTGAGAGAAGAGAGAGGCTATGTCCAAGAAAAGGTTTGCTCAGTTTTAGAAATAGAGATTTGATAGCCATAAGAAGCCAAGGTTTTCTGCACCTTCTGTGAGGCAAGGTTCTAGTGCACCATCACAGTGGTCGCCAAGTAAAGGAAGAGGGCATGGTTATTCGCCATCCAGAGCTTACAAAACAACTTCACTAGTAGTGAAAGGGCCATCTAGGCCATAGTTAGAGAACATGTCATGCTATCTTTGTGGACAGACAGGGCAGTTGAAGTCAAATTGCCCAAGGAAAGATGTCGAAGTGACACAACAACCAAGACAAGATCAACAGGGGTCAGATAGACAGTAGTTTAATGGTGCCCGAGGGTGAGGAATCGATCAAGCATCGCAGGAAGTATCATCTACTCAAGGAAGTAGAGGGCGTGGACAGCAAGCAACGACTCGATTCTATGCTATGAGTCAGTCGGAAGTGATAGTCAACCCACGAGTGGTGGTAGGTCAGATGGAGTTATTTCATTCTGATTTGTCTTCTTCTTGCTTTATATATGTTTTGGTTGACCCGGGTGCTACACACTCATTTATCGCTAGTAGTATTCTTGATAGCTGTCCTTTACCTGTTAGTTGTAAGAAAGATGGTTTGTTGTTAGACACCCCTCTTGATGGTTTTGTGATGCTTCGAGAGGTGTGTTTGTCCTGTGTTCTATCCTTTTCAAGAAACAACATACAAATGGATCTTATACCACTTGATATACATGGATTCGATGTAATCCTTGGGATGGATACCTTAGAGAAGTATAAGGTTTTGCTGGACTGTCATTCCAAGCAAGCGGTGTTTGCTGATGATGGTGAGAAGTGGATCTTCCAAGGAGATAGGAAGATTCTTCCGACATGTTTGGTTCCATCTATGGTGGCAGAGAAGTTGTTGCGGTAAGGATGTAAGGCGTTCTTGGCTCACATTATGGATACCAAGGCAAAATGTCCTAGCCTTGAGGAGGTTCCTGTTATCCGAGAGTTTGTGGATGTGTTTCCCGATGAGTTCCCCGGTGTTCCCCCACCTCGAGAGATTGACTTTGAGATCAATCTGGTGCCAGGAACACAACCAGTTGCTCAGACACCATACAGGATGGCTCCAGCTGAGATGGTAGAGATGAAGAAGTAGTTACATGAGTTGCTAGATAAAGATTTCATCAGACCAAGCACATCGTCGTGGGGTGCTCCAGTCATGTTCATAAAGAAAAAGTATGGATAGATGTGTCTGTGCATAGATTACCGATCAAGAACAAGTATCCTTTTCCAAGGATAGATGATCTATTTGATCAGTTGCGTGGTGCCACAGTGTTCTCGAAGATTGATCTATGGTCTGGATATCATAAGTTGAGGATTAAGGCGGATGACATACCAAAGTCGTTTTTTAGGATGAGGTATGGTCACTTTGAGTTTGTGGTTATGTCGTTCGGGATAACCAATGCATCTTCTACTTTCATGGATCTAATGAACAGGGTGTTTTGTCCGTTTCTAGATCAGTTTGTTGTAGTTTTTATAGATGACATCTTGATCTATAGTTGGGACAGTCAAGAACACAAACAACATCTTTGACAAGTGTTGACTCTTCTACGCCAACATCAGTCGTATGCCAAGTTTAATAAATGTGAGTTTTGGTTGAAGGAAGTGACTTTCTTTGATCATGTGATATCCGTGGAAGGAGTCAGAGTGGACCCCAAGAAGGTGGACTCAGTCGCAGAGTGGTAGCAACCAAAAATGATGACTGAAGTCTGTAGTTTTCTAGGTCTAGTAGGATACTATCGGAGGTTTATAAAGGACTTTAGTGTAATCACGTTACCATTGACAAAGTTGACTAGGAAGGATGTACCTTTCGTTTGGGATGATCGTTGTCAGCAAGATTTTCAAAGTTTGAAGGAAACGCTAACTAGTGCTCTAGTGTTTGTGTTGCCAGAGCCCGGGAAAGGCTATGTTGTTTTCTTTGATGCTTCCAAGAAAGGCTTAGGTTGTGTGCTAATGTAGGAAGATCATATGGTTTTTTTTTCTTTGCGACAACTTAAGAAACATGAGGAGAATTATCCGACACATGATTTGGAGTTGGCAGAGGCGGTCCATGCGTTAAAGATTTGGAGACACTATCTTTATGGGGAAGTGTGTTAGATCTTTATAGATCATAAGAACTTGAAGTACATCTTCTTACAGAGTGAGCTGAACATGTGACACCTTCGCTGGATGGAGTTGATCAATGATTACGATTGCACCATTGAGTATCATCCTGGTAAGGCGAACGTGGTAGCTGATGCACTTAGTAGGAAGTCTTCTTCTCTTCCTATGAAGAAGGCATAGTTGAGTTCCTTAGTAAGACATAAGCGGGATATGTTTGTCTCTTTGCGGAAGATGAATGTAAAGTTGGAGGTTTTCTTGTTGGCAGTATTGTTGGCATAGATGCAAGTAAAGCCTAGGTTGAGACAGCAGATCAAAGACGCATAGCATGCAAATGCTTCTGTTTAGTTAATCAAATCAGAGTTTGGTAGAGAAAAGTGTAATGGGTTCCATGAGTCTGAGGATGGACTAGTTTCCTATCATGGTAGGATGGTGGTCCCAGATGTTGACGATTTAAGTAAGTTAGTGCTCGAGGAAGCACACACATCGATGTATGTTATGCATCCTGGTGTCACCAAGATGTATCACAATCTGAAGGACCTATATTGGTGGCTTGGCTTGAAGAGAGATGCAGCCGAGTTTGTGGCGAGATGTGCGGTATGCTAGTAGGTTAAGGCTAAGCATCAGAAGCGGGTAGGTACATTGCAACCCATGTCGATACTGCAATGTAAATGGGATCATATAACCATGGATTTCGTAGTTGGTCTGCCGAGGACAGCTGAGAATCATGATTCCATCTGGGTGATAGTGGACAGATTGACAAAGTCTACTCATTTCATACATGTGAAGACAACATATACAATAGAGAAGCTTGCTCAGGTGTATGTGGAGGAAATAGTACGTTTACATGGTGTGCCCTCAATGATAGTCTCTGACAGAGGTCCCCAGTTTACAAGTTGTTTTTGGGAAAAGTTGCACAAAGCATTGGGAATGTAGTTGAGGTTCAGTACCACTTTCCACCCACAGACAGATGGACAGTCTGAAAGGACTATTCAGACTTCGGAGGATCTTCTCCGAGCTTGTGTTTTGCAGTTTCTAGGAAGTTGGGACATGCATCTCAGTTTAATAGAGTTTGCTTACAACAATAGTTACATGTGGAGCATCGACATGGATCCTTATGAGGCTTTATATGGCAGGAAGTGTAGATCTCCTTTATGTTGGTATGAGTTAGGAGAGTATCAACTTTTAGTTTCTGAGTTAGTACAACAGACAACAGAGAAGATCAAAGTGATACAACAACAGTTGAAGGCGACACATGATAGACAAAAGTCATATGCAGATAATCACTTATGACCCCAAGAGTTCCAGGTGGGAGACAAAGTGTATGTCAAGGTCTCACCATGGAAAGGTGTGCTAAGGTTTGGTCAAAAAGGCAAGTTGGCACCCAGGTATATGGGGCCATATCCAATAATATCACGTGTTGGCAAGGTAGCTTACAAGTTAGAACTTCCGCCAGAGTTGCACAGGTTACATCCGGTGTTCCATGTCAGTATGCTGAAGAAAAGTCATCCAGACACAGAGGCAGTGATACGGCCAATTGAGGTCGAGTTGGATGAAGATGTGACATACGAAGAAGGTCCAGTGATGATCCTCGATAGAAGAGTGAAGAAGTTGAAAAGGAAGGACCTGGTTCTTGTCAAGGTTCTTTGGCATCATGATGGCATTGAGGAAGCCACGTGGGAGCTCGAGGAAGAGTTGAGGAAGAAGTACCCCTCACTTTTCTCTTCGGATTTCGGGGGCAAAATCCTTTTGTAGGGGTTTATGGCTTGTAAGGACCCTGACCTTCATTTTAGGCTTACCCTATTTGCTTTGCCTAAACCTTGTGTTGAGATGTTTGCTAATCACCTGAGTTGTGATTAGGGTTTGTCTATGCTTTGTTGAGAGGTTGAGGTGCAACTTGCAATTTACCCAAGTTTTCGGGTTGGTGTGCAAGTTTGTCACCTTGAGAGATATCTTTCTCACTCCTTGCATCCTCTAGGGTTGAGAGGATGGGTTGGGCTCATTGCTTGAGTAGCCTTGGGTTTTATTTTGCCTTGTTTGGGCTTTACCTTGCTTTGTTGTGCCTTGTGTCAGAAAAGCCCTAGGTGTATCGGCCAAGCTTGACTGTGTCATCTAGGATGGTGTTTCGGATAGGAAAGTGTATCGACCAAGGTGGTGGTGGGTGTGTCATGTTACCATGTTGGGTGACACACACCCCACTTGGCCTAGCCTCATTTGTATCACCTTCTTTGGACAAGTGGTTGTTGCCTTACTAGTGGATGGCAAGTCATGGACAAGTGGTTTGGGATGCTAGCATGTGGCATAACCCTTGGACAAGTGGTGGTTGGGCAGACACATGTGGAGCAAGCCCTTAGTGGACACCCACTTAACTCTCTTGCTTATATACCCCCTTCTTTGCTAGATTGGGATCCCTTTAGCTCTTTAGTTGCTTCCCTTCTTCCTTGGTGGACGATACCTCTCCTTGGTGAGCTTGGTGGCCGATACTCTTGGTAGAGCTAGCTTGGTGGCCGATCTCCTTGGTGGAGTCTTCTTCTTCCTCTAGTAGTGGTCGAACCCTGGAGTGTGTCTTGCTTCTCTTCTTGTGGTGGTGCTTGGAGCTTGGAAGCTTGGTTCTAGGAGCTTCGAGCTTGCTTAAGGCAGGTTGCATAACTCCTAACCCTAGCTATACTACTTCCTTTTTATGTTGCATGTTTATATGTCATATTGATCGGCCATGCATCTTGTTAGATATATTTCTTGTCCTAGTATGTACCCTTTGATCTCGTTATATATATATAGTGGTCATGTTGTTGATGTGTTCTTAGACCTTGTGGCCGAACCTTTGAGTTTAGGGTTCCTTGGGCAAAACCCCTTTCTCTCCCTTTTGATTTTGAGAAGTGAGTTCGAGCTCTAGTGGTGTAGGCAAAACCCCTCTCTCTTAGTTGTTGGGAGGTGAGTCTATGCTCTAGTTGCCTGGGCAATACCCTTTTCTCACCATGGATTCAAGAGGTGAGTCTTGGTTGGAAGGATGGTCGTTGTGATGTTGATCCACCTTGATACCCGATATGTGATGGAGGTTGTACAAAACCCCTCTCTCTCTCTTAGTTTTTGAGAGGTGAGCCAACTCTCTTTCTCTATTAGGGTTTGATGATGGTAATCATGAGGTTGATGATGACCAAACCGATATGGTCCTTGCGCCTTGCATGATACCCTTTTGTGTGCTTTGCACGATACCCCTCTTCTAGGGTTTTGTCTTAGGCGATATGATAAGTTAGGTTCTATTGACCTTGTTGCCCGATATGACCCCTTTCACCATGTTAGTGTTGTTGGGCGATATGCCTTGATCGAGATGTACCTTTGCCTTAGTTGGTGTTGTGCCTTTAGCCGATATGGTGCTTAGTAGCCATCTCTGTTTTGTGCCTTGGCTGACATGGGTTGGTTTTGATGTGCCCGGTATGGTGCTTGGGTGGTGAAACCCAAAGATGGGCACCATAGTGGTGACCAATATGGTTGTGCTTAACCTAGTTGAACGATATCCCTCCTTGAGTGCCATGATGTAGTTGGATAGAGGTCAGTAGTGTGCTTGTTGGGCGTTATTATCTTGGCCTTGGTTGATATGGCCTTGGGCGTTATTATGATGGTGGTTGCCCAACATGAAACCCTAACCCTAATGGGCGATAGGGTCTTGGTCGTTAGGGCTGGTTGTGCTGCCTGACACATCTTTGCCTAGGATGCCTAATATCCTTGGGTGTACGATATACCCTGCACATAGCTAAACGACACACTTTTGGACCCAGTTGCACGATACACCCCATGTTCCTTGTCTGCACGACATAACTCTTGGATCAGGTTGCACGACACACATCAGGTCTGGTTGCTTGATATCCCTTGTGCATGGATGCACTCCATGGTTGGACGATATGAGTGGCTATGTGCCCTAGCCGATAGGCTTTTGGTGAGGGAGGTAATCCTGCCCGATACCCCTTAGGTGAAGGATGCACTGCCCGCCACACCTATAGTGAGGGTAGGCGGTATCTTTGGTAAGGGGTGCACCTAGCTCGGAAACCCTAGTTTTGTGAGTCATTATCTTGTGTTTGCACCATTGTCGATGATGTGTTATGAATGATAGATTGTAACCAATGATATGTTGGATACCTAAAGTTGGTGCTAAGTGAGATGATTAGTGTAAGGACCCTGACCTGCGTTTAGGGTTTACCCTGTTGTTTTGCTTAATCTTGGTGCTTTGATTCTTGCTAATCACCTCTAAGTGGTGATTAGGGTTTAGTTGTGCTTTGTTGAGAGCTTGAGGGGCTACTTGCAAATAACCCAAGTTTAGGGTTTTGTGTGCAAGTTTGCCATCTTGAGAGGTGTTTTCCCCTCTTTGCTTCCTTTAGGGTTGAGAGGAAGGCTTGGGCTTGTTGTTTGAGTTTCTTGGGCCTTGCTTGAGCTTGTTTGGGCCTTGAGGTGCTTTGTTTGGGCTTGCTCGAGCCTTGTGTCGGCCAAGAGAAGCTTGTGTCGCCCAAGGAGTAGTGTGTGTCGCCCTAGGTTGGGTTGTGTCGGCCAACAAGGTGGTGTGTCGCCCAGCAGAGCTGTTAGATGTGTCGCCCATGTTTCTTAGTCCAACCTTGACCATGTTTGGTGGACACTTGGTATGTATCTTTGACAAGTGTCTCTTAGTGTGCTAGAGTGTTGGCTTGAACCCTAGGACAAGTATCCCTTGGGTGGACGACACTTAGCATGGATCTACCTTGGTTTCTCCTCCCCTTCTTTCTATATAGGTAGCTCTTTCCCTTGCCTTAGCTTCCTTTTCTCTCTCCTCCACCTTGAGTGCACGACACTCCTCCCTCTTTTTCTTGTGTCGTCCGAGACACTCTCCTGGAGTTGCAGTGGTGGCCGATACCTTCTCTTGGATCAGCTTTGGTGGACGACATCCCTTGGAGCTTGAAGTGCATCTTGTTCCTTGGAGCTTGGAGCTTAAGGTGGGTTGCATAACTTCTAACCCTAACTTCTTTACCTCTTGTTCTTGTTCTTGCTCATAGATTAGTAGCTTAGACTTGTACCTTGCTTATGTACCTTTGGTAGCCGATCCCCCTCTAGGTTTTAGGGTTCCTTTGTGCACCTTGCTTTCTAGGGTTTGAGTATCCTTATAGTTGGAGGTTGAAGATGACCCTTGTTCTTGTGATGGGCGACATAGTGGTGTTCTTTGTTTTGGCTGATATGGTGACCCCTGTTGGGCGATACCCTTGCCCTTGTGTTGGGCGACAGGGTGAGCTGGTGTGAGTGTTGTCCGATATAGTGACCCTTGTTGAACGATATGGTCCTTGTGTTGAGCAACACCTTGTTCTTGTGTTGAGCTTGATGGTCTGTTGGTGTTGGGCGACATGGGTACCTTGGGATAGACGATATGGTGGGTGCTCTCAAGTTGGGTGATCTTCTTGTCCATGTGGTGGACAATAGGGCCATGTATGGAATGTGTGTTAGGGTTGGACGATAGGCTAGAATGATGTGTCGGTCGATATGATGACCATGTTGGGCGAGATGGTTTCTCTTGAGTTGAACGACACTCTTGTTCTCTTGATAGACGATAAACCAGGTGTGGTTCTTCTTGTGTCGGACGACATGGCCATATGTGGCTTGCCCCCTTATGTTGACTGATAGGGCTATGCATGGTGTTATGGCCGATAACCCTAATGGCCGATAGCCATGATGGGCGACAGTTTTGAGTGGTGCTGGCCGATAGGGTTGGATGTGTGTCGGTCGATAGGCCATGATGGGTTTCAGTGAGGGTTGATAAGAGTTATGGTGAGAGTCTTGTAATCCTATAGTAACGGTCCTTTATGATGAGGAAGTGGTTAGCTATGCACCAATAAACGATGGTGGTGTCTTGTTAGTAATAACAACAATGAGTATGATGCCTTGCAATAATAACAGTACTAATACTAGTAATGATGCCAATACTAATAATGTGGGTAATGATGATAATGGTAGTAGTGATGATAATGAGGAAGGTAATGGTAATAAGATGCATGATGTGATCCTTATGCTTATTTGTTAATAATAAAGAAGATGATAGTAATAATGATCATAATGATGATGACAATAATGATAGTAATGATATGCATGAAGTAATCCTTGTACTTAATTATTAAATGAGAATGGTGTTAGTTACACTAATAGCTTGCTTAATGATATGATAATAATATTAGTGGATGATGACAGTAATGTTAGTAGTAACAATAATACTGGCTCTTTGTATTCCATATGACATCTTACTTGATTTGAACATCTTGATTATTCATATAATCCCAAGATAAGGATAAGTATAGGTATGGCTTGTTAATGATGTGCTTAGTACACTTGATCACCAAATAGTATAAATGACAAGTATAGTATCTCTAATATCATCTTGTAATCATAAGTATGGTTCTTATGTTGAATCTACGATTATTGTGTATCCTAACCATGCAGGTGATGAGTATCCATGAAAGGGCTATGAGACATATGTGATGAATAACATCACTTTGATGATTATTCTATGAGGTTGTATGAATGATGTGTTTGTTCCATGATGATGATGTGAGCCTTGAGAGGCAGTGACATTACATGATGAGGAATTGCGATCCCATGGTATGTGATGATCCTCGAGATGGATCTGGATGGTTGGCAAGAGGCCAAGTGGTAACATGTGATGTGGGATCCTTGTAATGGATCAGGTTGATGTGGTTTCCATAATGAATATAATGTTGTTTACTTTTTGTTATATCTTGCATGTTATACAACTTGGTTGACCCTGCAATCCATCTAAAAGATACTAATTAATCACAGTGAAATATATCATGTAGTTTGCCCTGACCATAGATCCATCATCGTCAGGACTTGATGATGGTGAAACAGGTTCTCCTACGCGTTAACCTGGAAGCGCATATTGTTGAATATGTGTAGGTTGCTCCTAGCCTAAAAATGAGGAGGTAAGAGTGTAACTTCGGTTACAGACTTAGATATGTATATAGAGCATGGTGAGCAGACCCATGGCTCAGGATATGTGATGTGTGGAGCATGAATGCGTTCATGGCTCAGAGCACGGTGAACAGGCCTGTGGCTCAGTTTTACTAGCGTCGAGACCTGTACCAAGGCGGGCCAGAGTAAGGGTAGCCTATGGAGCTAACCTTGTGGCTTAGACCACTTCAGCATGCGACTGCGGTCCTGCTTGTGTTGTACTCGTGTACTGACCACGAGGTGGGAGGTCGTGGAGTCCGGCTCTTCCATTGACCTTGTATGGCACCGGCTTGGATTTCGTAACCGAAGGTTGGATTTGAATGGTACGGTTCAAATCCTCAGGGCATAATAATACATAATACAGTCGTTTAGTACTTATTGCTTAGGATAAACACGAAACATTGGTTGTGGCCTTGTTGGTGTAATATCTTGTTATATCTTGCAGGTTATGTGATAATATGTCTGATCTTGATAAGCAGGTTATGTGACACTATATCTTGTTCTAATAATCATGTTACATAGGGATACATCTTATCTTGCTAATCATATTCCTCGAGATATATCTGGTTATATGCTTTTATATAGCGGGTAAGCTTGTCGGTAAGAATAATATGTTTTATATGGACTGCTCTTGTTATACCTGTTATTAGATATATGATGTTATAGTCTATCTTGCTGAGGTTCTGTAGTTGCGGTGGGGAGTTATGTTTCCCACTGGGACAATTGTTCAATTGTCTCACTCCGCTGGTTTAACCCCTTTTTAGGTGGTCGAGGTAGACGTGGTCGTGGTCGTGGCGTTGCGGCCGAGCAGCTTGACGAGCAGTAGAAGGCAAGTGATGGACATGCTGCTGTTTTGGATGTTTTGTAGTAGAGTCTAGAGTCATCCATGTACTCTCAGGTCCTTGGCAGTGTTTTGACGTTGTTTCACGATGATCGATCGATGATGTTTGTATATCCTGTTGTTGGCCGAATGTGGGCCTTTTCTGTATATGAATAGGTGGTGAACTCATGTGATGGATGAACAGTTGTTTCTAAGCTGTGGAAACGTATTAGATCTCGTGGATGCATATATATGACATGTTTTCTGTGCAGGATGAGGACTAAAAAGCAATAGTTTCACATTTTATCAGTTTTTCCGCAATCGGTTTTAATTAACCCGTGTTTTCGATAATCTGTGTTTATGGTGATTTCCGCTCATTTTCGCGTAACACCTCGTTATATGTGTGATAATGGGATGTGTTGCCACAATTAGATACATGATTATCTTCATAAGATATAGGGCATATTGAATGCTCGTGGTTTGATTACAATAATGTAATTTGTTTACAAGATACAACTTTGTGCTTCATGTAGTTATAATCATGGATGTTGATCCAATCATGTACCTTCAACCCTAATAGCATGATAATCATAAAGATCTATGTTTGGTGATTTAGTTATCTCTCTCGATATGCATACTAACCATGCAGGTGTATCAAATGAATTCATAGCCAGGTAAGAGCTATGAGGTATATGTGTTTTGAATAACACTGAATAATGATAATACTTGTTGATGAGATAAAATGTATCCCCAATATGATGTAAAAAGGTATGTTGGCCTGATAAAGGCTGAGTGCCTAGTTGAGGTGTTATCCTTTGATGTTGAGATAAGGGATTGCTATCCCATGGTGATGATGCAAGCCTTGAGAGGTAGTGTCATTCTGTGATGAGGGATTGATATCCCATGGTAATAATGCAACTCAATGTTTTTATGTTTCATAACTTGGTTGCCTCAACAATCCACATAAAATATACTAATTAACTACAGTGGAACATTTCATGTAGTTTTCCCTAGCCATAGACCCATCATCGTCACTAGCAGGTGATGGTGAAATAGGTTTATCCTGTGGGATTACCTGGAGCGCATATTGTTGAATATGTGGGGTTTCTCCTAGCTGAAAATAGGAGGATTAGAGTGCAACTGCGGTTGTGGACTCAAGATGTGTATAACAACATGGTGATCAGGCCCATGGCTCAGTGTGAAGGAGCATGAACGCGTTCATGGTTCAGGAGCACGATGAATAGGCACCTGGCTCATGAGAAAAGGGTAGACTACATGAGCTAACCCTGTAACTGAGGCCACTCAAGCAAGAGACAGTGGTCCTGCTTTGGTTAACATGCACTGACCACGAAGAGGTGAGGTTGTAGAGTTCATCTCTTCCATTAACCTTGTATGGAACCGGTTTGGGGCTTCGCAGTCGAAGGTTGGATTTGAGCGGGACGGCTCACTTCCTTAGGGCATAATAAATCATAATCCAGTTGTATACAATATATTGGTTAAGGCAAAACATAGAACATTGGTTGAGGCCTTATTTGTGTAGTTGCTCTTGCAGTTATTTACACATTCCTCATATCTTGTGGAAAGTTCTTATAAAGCTTATCTTGTCAATCATGTTCCATAAAGAAATATCTGGTTATATGCCTCTTGGACATCTGGTAAGATTGTTAATAAAATAAGTTCTGCTCAGGATGTTTCAGTTATCTACTTTACCTGTTTTTCCTGAAGTTTTATAGTTTCGGCGGGGAGTAATGTTTCTTGTTGGGACTGTGTGTCTCACCCCACTGGTTTACAACCTTTTTAGGTGATCGTTCTAGATGTGGTGGTGGTCGTGAGGTTGTGGCCGAGCAGCAAGAAGAGAAGTAGAAGGCAAGAGATGGATATGTTGTTGTTTTGGTTGTTTTGTAGTAGAGTCCTAGAGTCATTCCTATACACTCAGGTCCTCAGAGGTGTTATGATGATGCTTTATGATGTATAGTTGATGTAGTTTGTTTATCATGTTGTTGGCCTGGTATGGCCCGTTATGTATGTATAAATAGGTGGTGAACTCTTTGTGCCTATGTGACAAGTTGGTTCTTGTAAGTTGTGGACACGTATCAAGGTTTATGTTTGTTTATATAACATGCTTCCTTGCAAGTTAAGGATCTGGATGCAATAGTTCCATTATTATATGCTTTCCGCAATCAGTTTTAATTAACCTGTGTTTTCGGTAATATGTGGTTTATGGTGTTTCCGCACATTTTCGCATGGCATTTTGTTGTCTGTGTGATAGCGGGATGTCACAAAATCAGACCATGATTGTTTCAAACATAAAATCTTTGTAATAAATGGACCTTTTTGCAAATTACCATTTTCTGGAGGTGTAAACATAATTTTAACACTTGCTTGAGTTTCTTCATCATGATCTTAAGAATCTCAAAATTTTACTCATTTGTATGCTTTTGAACTTTTCTTGGGATTTATACTAATATATTTATTAAGAAGTAAATATGTAGTGTTTTTATAAGTCGAGGGGAGCTAGCCTAATCATCAGGCTGACGGGTCTTTGGTGTTCAATTAGTCATGTGGTCTCCAAAGAGCCTTCGAACTCATCAGTCAATGAGTTTTCAGTGCCCGACAAGGTTGTTGCTTAACCCACCAAATGATTTCATACATTGACAGAGTTTTGAGTTGTATGTATCTATCCAATGACTAGATTTGATCAACAAGGTTTGATCGATGAGTTTTGATCGAAGAGATTCCCTTGCTTGACGAGCCAACTGAAGCACACCCACTTCCACCCATCTATAAATTCCCATTTCTCTCCTCTCCTCCAATCTTTGACGAGCTCGGTGGTGCGATATGGAGGTTGAAAAGAACCCATCTAGGCCGATGATCGTTGGATTTCATGGATGCATGCTCTAGTTAAAGTTCTCCTTAGATTGATCTAAGGTTGTTGTTCTTGTTCCTTGCTCCATTCACATAAGATCCTTACTTCTTAACCTTTTTTCTTGTTATTCTTCACCCTCGTTTCTCCTATAGTCAATTTCATAGTGTTTCTTACTGAAAAATCCACACATAGGGATTAAGAACTCTCATTTCTTCCTTCCTTATTCTAGAATCACCAAGTTTGTAGAGATAGAAGGTGTTCTTCAAGCTTTGGTGGAGCATACTCGGTACCTTGCCGCTGATTTCTGAGATTTTCATCCAATATTTCAGTTTTCTTCTCTATCAAAGAAAGTGATATAACCTTAAATATATTTCTTGCCTACTTTATATGTGCATGACTTTAATCTTGCTCAAGAAACTCTTAGCATGCTAAGAGACAGTCTTTTCAAGTACTATTTCATGTAACAAGATGAGGATCCGAATTCATAAGCTTTAGTTCAGATTTTTTTTTGAACTTTACTTGTTGTATATTGAATTCTTCCTTGAGTACGAAGGGCCTGAAATTTTGGAATATAAGTGCTTGAATTCCTAAAATTCCGTATATGTGGTGGTTTGGTACCAAAGAGTAAGGCAATTTGACCCACATATTATGGCTTACAATTTATTGAGCATGTTATGTAATTTTAAGACCTGAAATTATTGTTATGATGTTGTAATAATGGTTGGATGAAACCCTAGAATTGAAAGCAGCTCATCTATTATAATTTTTGAGTTTATGGTTACTTATGCCTAGAGCGACATGAAACTATTTTATACATTATATATCTTCTGAGGTTACAAACCCCAATTGTTCTACACTAACCTTTAGGGTCTTTGTATGTAACTTGATTGATGCACTCAAAATATTTAACTGATTTAAGTAATCAAGTGTAACCTTAATCATGTAATTCACTGTGACCATAGAGCTATCCCAGTATTAAAAGTTGCTGGATAGTGAAAAGAGTAATATGAAAGGAACATGAAGTTATATATTATTGAGTATATGCGTGTTTAGGGAGGGCATATCCCTGTCATCCTGATCCCAAGGTTTTGGATAATGGTTGAGGTCGTGTCTCGGATGTAGATGTGATTGAGAGTGACTGTGGTCATAACTCAGATTTGTGGGTTTATACCCTAGATTCTGGTGCCATGGCCTGTGCACCCACTATGGTGGACTAGAATGTTTAGTAGTTGGCCGATGTGCCACCATGTTTGTTACTTGTACTGAATGAGGGAAAGAGATCTTTAATATTTTGGTCATCCTAGATCTAATATGGGGATTATTTTGACTTCACAGTGGTTAGCTAATAGTTTGAGTGGTATGCCTCAAACTACCCCAGACTTCAAATATGTAACTCATCATTGTAGGATGATGATCTTTTCTATACTTCTTTTTTTTATATATGTGATTTATAATACGATAACAGAAATCAAGTGTATATGTAACTCTAGTTATACATGGTCTTTTATATAAGTTACGTAGTCTTTCAACCCTATAATAAAATATGCTTTATTTCGTTATGTACATAACCTTGGTAAGCAATAAATGTTATTATAGGTTATTTCATATCACTGGGACATGGGTCTCACCCTGTGGGTTTTCATACCCTTTTTAGTGATCAAAAGAACAATCAGATGTAGAGTGGCAAGGAGGCACAATTTAAAGATCTATAGAGATAGAGAGGTGGGTCAGGTTGTGTATAGTCCTAGAGTCGTCCATGTACTCTCAGTTTCGAGGAGGGACTTTTGTATATTGTGTATTTGACTCAAGTTTTTGGTTGTGTATCTTGAACAATGTAAAGGTTGTAAATATGTGGACTATATATTTTGTGATAGGTCGTAGCTGAGGCCACTGAACTCATACAAAGTTACCTAGTATGAATATATGTTTGTGAAATTGGACCTTGTATAAATGTTCCTTGACATGTTTGGGAATTTTATTTGGTTTTAAATTATGTACCTTTTTGGTAATGTGCCTAATTTGTGTTTGAACATCGTTTTATTTTTTAGTAATCTCATTTAGCATAACGGGTTGTCATAGTAGGTTGTAGGGTAGGGCGGAGAAGTAGTAGAGATCACCAAAGTATATTTCCTTCCCAATCATCGTCAATTTCCTCCAATCCTATATAAAATAGATGGACCAAAATTTACAGAGCATATGAGACAATCAATCATTGTTACTACAAATACTAAATTATATGAAAATTTTAGAACAAAGTGGATAACAATCAAATTTATTTGAGAAGAGATAGGAACAATGTCACACCAATTAAGTTACTTGTTTAAGCAACCCATCCATCACTGTGATAGAAGAAACATAGATAAAAAAAATCATATGTGGTTAGAAGATGGGGCATACCAATCATTTGATGTGTCACATCCAAATCCATAATCTAGTTAGAACTAGCAGCAAGTATGGACGCCTCAAGGTTAACTTGAGAAGTGGCGAGTAGGTGGGCAGAAGAACTGGCATTACGTTAATCCTCAATTTGCTAATCATAAGAGGCAAATGTGGTCATTTTGTTATAGGAGAGAATCCCTATAATATTGTGCAGCTCAGAGAAGGTGTTCGCACTCCTCCTTTGACTATGAGACATGGAAAACTTGAGAAGATGCATGTGGTGGAGGAGGTACACTAATAGTTGATGGGGTAGATGCTTGATCGATGTAGGTAGGTGCTTGGGCAACATGGATATATCCCTTGCCACATCCTCTCTCATAGTGTGATGGATAGCCATGATCCGAGTGGCAGACATCTTTAGTGTGGCCCAACTTGCCACAATAAGTGCACTTTAAGTGTTGGTCTCGTCCACAACCATTGCGTCTGGCTGCTGCAACCATTACTGATGGAAATTCAGATGTAGTAGTAGGACAATATGAGGAGCAAGCATCTCAGATTGGCCCATGCATGCATATGCCTAGTCCATACATTGAAGAATCGCACCAACTAGGAGTAGCTGTCGAACAATAGCAAAGCATGGATGAAGCATGTTAAGAACATGCTCAATGAGGAGAGGTTCCTTCTCTTTTGTTAAGAAAAGGTCATAGGGGAGAAGGTACAACTAGTTGGACAGGGCCTTCATTGCATTGTATGTCTTGGACAAGGGTCGATCACCTTATTGCTCGGAGAAGATTTTGTCCTAGGTGTTGTAGATGCACAAGCATTTGTCTTCCTGAGTGAAGAATGACTTCCTTTCATCCCACATTATTTTGGCGCACTTGTATCACATGTATTTTACTGTAATATCGTGATCCATGAACCGTAGGGCCAAGAGAGAACCTATTTGTTTCCTATAGTCCAGGAAGTATAAGGCACAACATGGTGTCCTTAGTGATAAACTTGACTTTACCTCGTGATTCTAGAAAATTTGGAAGATCATTCATTCAAAGCAGAAAGTTGTGATCATTACGTTTAACGAGATATATGTATGTCATATTGTTGTAAACTATAGCCATCTTAGTAGCATCACCCATGATGAGGTGAGTAAGATACCGGATATAATGTCAAAGTGAAAATAGAAAGAAAAGTACCATGACGTAGCACGGTTCGAGGAGAAAGTAAATATAAAGAAATGGAGCATTATTCTAAACAACAAAAGTGGAAATACTACCGGAATAGAAACTTGGTAGAAGGAGGAGTAGTACTACCAGAATGTAACTCGATAGGTTGAAAGAAGGATTACTATAATGAGACTCAATAGAAAGAAGAATGATCGAAATTGGATCTCGGGAAGAAAATACAAAGCACTACATTGATTAACAACATGGCGGAAATATGTACACTAAATCCCCAATTAAAAAAAAAACATTATGACATGTGGATTAGGGGAACTACATGGAGAGGAAGAAAATAATAAAGCGTCGCCCCTTTTTATTTTGGTACTTTATAAATCAACATAGGGTCTTTTGAAACCACTTCTTGTTAAATGTCTGGTTCTAGAACATTCAGAAGGGGAAAGGAAGAAAGGAAAAAGGAGAAAGGAGAAGAAGATATGAGTCTTTCGGAATGTCGTGCAAATAATAGAGATTACGCGTGGTGGTGGCCTAGACTCTCACGATAGATGGATCTGATTGAATGCGCCTAGAAACGATAGGCCGATGTCGCTGTGTGTGGCCGGTGCAGGCTGGCCACTTGAGGCGGTTGTTGGTCATGGGCCTTCGCTGCGGTTGGGTGGCTCGGCCGCTGGCCGCCGCAGCGTGGGGGAAGGGGAGGGGAGAATGGCGTAATAATATATATAGTCAAATTGCATAAGTAAGTTTTATGCCCAGTAGTTTTATGTCAGGTGTGGATATATGTTACGCATACATGCTACATTGCTACTTACTTCCTTAACCCTACTACAATAGATACATCCACAAATTTGTTTAAAAATATCGATTCTTGTATTACCTGAGTTGGGCCAAAAGAAAAACCGTATCTATCACCTAGGCCAAGTATGAAGTGAGATTTTTAAACGTTATTCGGGCCTATACTTAAGCCTGCGGCCCCAATTTAACAATATGATTGTATAGGCACTGCCCTATTAAAGTCCGGTATGAGCCGGCCTTATCCTCATCTCTACCTACGAGTACACGATCTTAGAATTTTATAAAAAATAACCAGAGGTACACGTTAATGTTTCCTTCTGATTAAAATAATCAGGAACCTTAAAATATTGGAATGGAGATATTACATTCATACGTTTCACTCTCTTATGAATGTGCAGCGTATAAACTGTTGAGTAGCCGCACAGTGATCGATCTAGATCGGGAGATTCTATTACCCTCCGCTTTCACTCGCAAAAGTCCCAGTTTTGCTCGCTCCCTCGCTAAAGTCCCAGTTTAGCTCGGCGCTCCGCTCTTGCTCTTCCCCCCTGCCTTCTCCGGAAGTAGCTTAGGGAGCGGAAATTGAGTTGAACCCTTTTTCGGTTAGGGAGGATGCTCCCTCCAACTCAATATCAACAAAAAAAAAAATCCTAAGTCGGGTCAAGTTGTTGTTGAGTCATTGATTAGTAAACAAGTCAACAAGACCGTCCTAAACGTCGAGGTCAAAGCCAGGCTGCGTCTTGACCCCTATCCAATTTTTGGACCAATTCCCCCTTCGTACTACCAAAAAATGAGATTCTGCCCAGGCCTACGATTGGAAAGCCGAACGCCTTCCCTTAGAAAGCTAAGGATTGAGATGAGACTTCGGAGGATGCCCATGGAACGTCGACTTATTTGATTCTTCTTTCGTGGCGTGGAGGCGAAGATGCAATCTGAGATGTTAGGCGTGCAACAGCCTGAGCTTCTGAGATAATAGCGTTCACAGCGGAGGAGAAAGACTCATCTACTCTTGATACGTCGACTGATCAAGCATCAACTACAGGTTTCGGGTTTGTTGGTACTCTGTCTCTTACTCCTGTGTTTGAAACTACAAATAAACGAAAGTGACATGTATGTATGTCTGCTGCTTTCGTTTCAGCAGAAGTTTTTCTTTTAGTTGTATGTTGTTTTGCTTGATGCCATTCAGAACCATTCTCACCATATTCTATATTCCCTATATAAAAGCGGAGATCTCAGTCGCAGGCTATCTGCTTGCTTAGTAAGGATAGACTCACAGCCATACTTATCTTCGGTTGTTTTTTACTTCACATTCGATTGCTCTTTGTTTGCATGTTGTAAAGTATAAATCAATCAGCCATACTTATCTTCAGATGTATTTTGATTTCCCTTCAGCTATTTTTGTCTTTGCATTCGATTGTTTTGGAGTTTACTATTCTCTTTCCTTAATTTGTTTAGTATGGCTAGACATTGAATCAGTCAGCCGTACTCACCTTTATTGTCAGCTGCTTGTGAGTTTTGCATTTAGTTGTTTTTTAACCGACCAACAAAATATGCTAAAGAATACAGTCACAAGTAATTATGGCAGTGTGATCGTAGACTATTCTATAGAAAGTCTACTATAGGTTATTTTATACGAGCATATAACACATGGTATAATAAAGAATAATATAGCGTCAGTATTGAAGCGGTCTATGTAAGTGCTCATATATAGTCCACTATACATGTTTTTAGTCTGAGAATGAGAGCATTGGTAATGTTGATGCTCACTTGATGTGTTAGAGTGTGTCATCTAAAAAACAATCAAGTCATTTTCTTTAAAATTTATTTCATCATCATCCAAGTTCCAAGATATATGTGCATGCTCATCTTATCAGTATGGCTGTATATTTTCAATATTATCTAATTTGACTACATACTTCAACAGTCTATCTGTGAGTTTAGCTCAGCCTAACATGTTCTTGTCCTTCAGTATGCATGTCTAAAAAGGGGAGTGTGGGTTACTTTGTAAAGATAAATTGTAAGTTAGAGGGAGTCGGTTGATAATTAATTGAGTTAATTCAGTCAGTTGCAAGTGTAAGTTAACTTTTTAGAGAGAGAGTTTTGGTAATCATAGGTCTTTGAGCGTAACAGTCTAACATGTTTATGTACTTCTATATGCATAACTCAAAGAAGAGTGTGAGTAACTTTAGTAATGGCAAATTGCGAGTTGGAGGAAGTCAACTGATAATTAATTGAGTTATTTTCTTTCATTGAATTGTGAGTATTAGTTTTCTAATTTCTTAATGCAGAGGCAATTTTGATAATGACACATACATGCTGGACGGAGTAAGTCGCGCAATTAATTGTGGCCTTCTCTTTCAACATATTATATTTAGATTAGTATGAGTATGATATACATAACCTTTTAGAACATAAATAATTTTGGAAACCACGTGCTACAAATTGAAGGGAATTACCTAACAATTAGTGTGCTAAAAAAGGAGAGACACATAATTTTATTAATGTACTACAAATAAAAAGTTGTCTCTGAAAATATAGTCAAATTATTATCTTTCAGCAGATAATTTAATTGTGTAATATAGCGGGTTACACGTGCTTCACACGATGTTTTCCACCAGTAGCAGGGTCGGCCCATTGGGGTGGCCAATCTGGGCGACGGCCAGAGGCCCAACAAAGACGGGGGCCCATAATTTTATTTTTGTAAACATCTCTTGTTGTAGAGTAGTGTTATTTGACATTATATTTTATGTATTGTTAATACAGTAAGTATGAAGTTGCAATGTAAATCTGTTTGCATTGATGCTACTATTTTTTATATGATGACAATTATAATTAAACTTGTATTTATTTAAATTGTTAAATAAGAATATACAAGGCTCATTTTTTATTTTCGTCTCAGGGCCTCTAAAATTTCTGCAACGGCCCTGACCAGGAGCTAGAAAATCGCAAGTATCAGGGCATATGGTTGTTAGGGCATATGGTTGCTATACACCTGGTTGTTCAGCGAAGAAGACGTCGGATAGCAGTGGAGATGTGGTGGGGCGGCGGCGCTAGCTGTTCACACGCGGCTCATCCAGTCCGCTCTGTCCTTATCCACTTTACTCCTAAAGTCAACCTATTGACCTGGGAACTTCCCACGCAAATTCCAATCTACGGCAGCTATTTATTGTTGTTGCTTGGTATTTAATTTTCTTGGTGACAGCACAGCAGCTGCTGCTATTAGTTTAAATTTAACGTGCTTCTATAATAATGTTATCGAGAGTAGGGGTGAGTATTCGTTTAATTCGGTCGGTTACGGTTAATTCGGTTCGGTTAAATGGTTAATTTGTTGTTTGAGATTTTAACCATTAACCTAACCAAATTGAGTCGGTTAATTCGGTTATTGTCCAATCGGTTAATGGTTAATTCGGTCGGTTAATTTGGTTAACCAAATAACACTCGTGTAATAATATTATTTGAAATAGTCATAGAATTTGGGACAATATTGTTATATTATAGTAGTATTGTTATAAATTTAATTTTGTATTGTTTGTAAAAACACGATTACTATATATATGGGGAAGTATTTTGAAATAAAAGTACAATTATATATGTATATATATGCATGTGTAGGATATTATTTATGAATAAATTCTGACTATTCGGTTAATTCGGTTAACCAAACCAAAAATATATTTAACCGTCAAATTAACCATTTAACTGATTAACCAAAATAAATTAACCAAATTAATCGAATTAACCAAATTGACCCAATAAAATTAATCATTCGGAATTAACCGTTCGGTTAATCAGTTATTAACCAAATTCTGCTCACCCCTAATCGAGAGGCAAACTCACACACATATTAGGACGAATTTTGACATTTAGAGAACAAAATATCTCTAATTAGTTAAATGTCAAAATTCGTCAGAATGTGTGTCTCGGAAAATTAGCTATAGGATTTGATGGTCCTACTATCGCGAGAAGTACGCTGCACCCTTCCCAAAATGGTGTCGTGTGTCAGTTTGTTTTGATCCCAACCAGTACTCTTAAGAAAAATTCTACACATAGTACACCCTATACCCGGCCACATACCCAGTCCTCGGGAATCCTCAACTGCCGTTTTTCTCCACTGCTGCGCCAGTTCACTAACTCTTGCTGCTGCATGCACATTTAAGTGGTTATCTCCAGCAGTGATTTTGCATGCTTTTACATGCAAAAAGGATGCATGATCTCATAACCAAATAACAATCCACCATATTTCGATTTCCCTCTAATCATTCCCTCCATTTAATTTCAAATCACCTATATAGATGCAGATCTCCTCAAGCTTCCCCTCCATTTCCATGTTCCTCCCAGCTCCGAAGAAGTACTGTACGTAAGTACTGTACCTACAATAATTCTATTGCATATTTATCCCCACTACAGATTACGTAAGTACTGTACCTACAATAAATACATATGCATTCAAAACTGAATTTGAGGGGTACTGTACTTATATTTGACAAACTGGGTTGAAAATTAATATTGGGTAGAATACTTATAGATGCATTTTATAGTTGATTATGGACAAGATGTGCACTACATTTTTGTAAAAAAATTATGTCCAGGTGAAAAATGTTGTTATTGGATTCCGTAGGTACTGTACTTATGCTTTCAGATCAGTAATACAATTATGCTTGATTTTGTAATTTGTTAAGTACTGTACTTATGCTTGGTTTTATAATTTGGTAAGTACTGTACTTATGTTTGAAAAAATTGAGTTGGAATTAATAAGTGAGTACTGTACTTATTTTACATGGATTCCGTAGGTACTGTACTTATGCTTCCAAATCAGTTATACAATTATGCTTGATTTTGTAATTTGTTAAGTACTGTACTTATGCTTGGTTTTATAATTTGGTAAGTACTGTACTTATGTTTGAAAAAACTGAGTTAAAATTAACAAGTAAGTAGTGTACTTATTTTGCATGGATTCCTTAGGTACTGTACTTATGTCCAGATGACAAATGTTACTACTGAATTTCGTAAGTACTGTACTTATGCTTTCAGATCAATTTTATTATTAGATTCCGTAGGTACTGTACTAATACAGGAATGCAGGTGGGTGGATTAGAACGGGAGAGAATAATTACAAGAGAAAAAACGAATTAATACACTTTGCATGGACTTTGCATGGACTTTGAATGTAGAGACATACTGTTGCATGGACTTTGCATGAGAAGTTTGGGAGTCCTGAACGTCTTTTCAGCTTCCGAGGTACGCAGAAGATTCATATTAATTAAATACGACTGATTGCATATTTTTGCAAGTTATTAAGAAACCGGGTGGGCTGCCAGGTCTATAACGAATGGTGGGTAGCGTAACTCTACTCTTAATCTTCTAAGGCACGTGTAATAAGATCAAGCTAGGAGTAGCGTGCTCCTTACAAACAAAAATGGGAGCAGCAAATCTAAACTCCTAAATTAAATGGCGAGCAGGCTCCCGTGTGTGGGCGTGTTTCTTCCCGAAAAAACCAAACCACACACTCTCTCACCACTTCACTTATTAGCAGTCCAGGAAGCCACTACAGACTCCAGCCGCTCCACCAGAGATTCAGTTCCTATACCACAACGCCCCATCCGCCGCCATGGCCGGCGATCAGCTCCAGGTGCTGAACGCCCTAGACGTGGCGAAAACGCAACTCTACCACTTCACAGCCATCATCATCGCTGGGATGGGCTTCTTCACCGACGCCTACGACTTATTCTGCATCTCCCTAGTAACCAAACTCCTCGGCCGCATCTACTACCACGTCCCAGGTTCCCCTGTTCCAGGGACGCTCCCACCTAACGTCTCCGTGGCAGTCAACGGCGTCGCGTTCTGCGGCACCCTATCAGGCCAACTCTTCTTCGGCTGGCTGGGTGACAAGATGGGGAGAAAAAAGGTCTACGGCATGACGCTCATGGTTATGGTCATCTGCTCGATCGCCTCTGGGCTCAGCTTCGGACACACGGCGAAGAGCGTGATGGCCACGCTCTGCGTCTTCCGGTTCTGGCTCGGGTTCGGGATTGGAGGCGACTACCCGCTGTCGGCCACCATCATGTCGGAGTACGCCAACAAGAAGACCCGCGGGGCGTTCATCGCCGCCGTGTTCGCCATGCAAGGGTTCGGGATTTTGGGGGGTGGGATCGTGACGCTCGTCGTTTCGGCGGCGTTCAAGGCCAAGTATGATGTCCCCAGCTACGAGGTTGATCCGATTGGGTCGACGGTCCCGCAGGCTGATTACGTGTGGCGGCTCATATTCATGTTCGGTGCTGTCCCCGCAGCGCTGACGTACTATTGGAGGATGAAGATGCCGGAAACGGCGAGGTATACGGCGCTGGTGGCTAGGAACGCCAAGCAGGCCGCCGCGGACATGTCCAAGGTCCTGCAGGTGGAGATCGAGGAGGAGCAGGCGAAGGTCGATGCCATGGCTGCGGGGTCAGAGGGTAGGAACAACGGGTTCGGGCTGTTCACCAGAGAATTCGCTAAGAGGCACGGGATGCACTTGCTGGGTACTACCTCGACGTGGTTCTTGCTCGACATCGCCTTCTACTCCCAGAACCTGTTCCAGAAAGACATCTTCTCTGCAATCGGATGGATCCCAAAAGCACAGACCATGAACGCGATTGAAGAGGTGTTCCGGATCGCCAGGGCGCAGACCCTCATCGCACTCTGCGGGACCGTCCCAGGGTACTGGTTCACCGTCGCCCTCATCGACCATGTCGGGAGGTTCACTATCCAGGTCATCGGGTTCCTCATGATGACAGTTTTCATGCTTGCCCTCGCCATCCCTTACGATCACTGGACGCACCATGATAACCGGATCGGGTTCGTCGTCATGTACGGCCTCACCTTCTTCTTCGCCAACTTCGGGCCCAACAGCACCACCTTCATCGTCCCCGCTGAGATCTTCCCCGCCAGGCTGCGATCAACATGCCACGGCATCTCCGCTGCGGCGGGGAAGGCAGGCGCTATTGTGGGGTCGTTTGGGTTCCTGTACGCGGCGCAGAACAAGGACCCTGCCAAAACGGACAGAGGATACAAGCCCGGGATTGGAGTCAAGAACTCGCTGTTTGTGCTCGCTGCCTGCAACCTGCTCGGACTCCTGTGCACATTCCTCGTGCCGGAGTCTAAGGGAAAGTCACTCGAGGAGATGTCCGGTGAGAACGAGGAGGAAGATGGACGACGGCCTGCCAGTACTGGCGGCGATGTCCGGTTAACGGTGGTCCCCACCAGCTTGCCCTGAGGCGGCGAGGCTGCTGTCAGTTGGGAGAAACTGGAAGTTCTCCGCAGCATATTCTATAAGTCAAACGGTGACGCCGCCGCATACCGACTGAAGTCACCGCTGGCAAGTAGCAGAATAGTCCATACACTCTGTAGGGATGGCGGAGCGTTTTGTTTTACAGAGAAAAAATAGGCGTTCCGTGTCACCTGCTAATTGTTAGGATACGCGGCGCGTGTACTGTATTTTTAATTTATTGGTAAAGATCTACATAAAGTACGGGCGCAGAAGCACCTGTATGTGTGTATCCACAATACCAGAATAGAATAGAGTTTGAATTTGCGGTTCCTCTTTTCATGAGGAGAAGGCTATTTCTTTTCTTTATCCATCTACATGTGTCCCTGCTCATCAACTTGTAGGGTCCGAATTTGTTTACATGGCATAATCTAGAACAAGGAACATCAAATCCTCGTGGAATTTAAACAACTACTTGGTAAAGAGCGTGTTGTCTTTGTAACCACGGACAAGAATTTCAAGCCGGCACAATAGACTGTGTGCCTACGCGCCCCGGGTTGGTTGCTACAAAGTAATTGGATGGTTGGGAAGGCGATTTGGTCAAGGGTAAAATACATAAGAGCTTGGTGCAACTTTCAAGGCATTTACGGCCTTCTTTCATGGGATTGTCAAGATATATTTTGAAGTTGAATGAGAATATTGAAGTCATAATGTTGGTTGGAATCAAACAATAACGAGCATCATGGTACATTCTCAAGGTGGGTGTCATTCCCAAAGTCTATTGATAAATACTCAAGATGTAGTATTGACGATATTGATGGTATCTGCTTAACTTGCTCACGACAAACACAATGTATGGACGTGTGTAGTTCATAAGATACATCAAACTTTCGATAATCGACAAGTATCATAATTGAGACATTGGAACTCTAGTTTCATTCTTTAACAAGGTATTGGATGAATCATATGGAGTCTTAACATGTTTACATGATGTGTACTCAAACCTCTCTAGTATATTCTCAACATAGTGAGATTGAGAGAGAGTTCTACCATCAATAGACCTTGTGATTCTAAATCCTAAAGTCACATCAATGACACTCATATCCTTCACCTCAGACTTGCTACACAAGAATGTCTTTGTCTCATAAAGAGAATATCATCGACATATAATCATAACAAAATGAATCCATCATTGACAATTTTATACTAGAGCCACTTATCAAATTCATTAGAAGCAAAGCCAAAAGATGATATCACAGAATCAAACTTCTCATGATGTTGCTTAGGGGTTTGTTTCAAGTCATATAATGAATTAACAAGTTTGCACACATTGGAATCATTCCCATGACCCACAAATCCCTCACGTTGTTCCATATATATATATATATATATATATTCCTAAAGATCATCATGTAAGAACGTGGTCTTCACATCCATCTCATGGATACATAGATCATAAATGGAAGCCAATACAATACGCACTCGGATTGTGGTCATACATGAAGTAAGAGAATGGGTATAAAAATAATATACTCCTTCTCTGTATGTAGCCTTAGAAACTAACCTAGCTTTATACTTATTGACTGTCCCATATGCATTAATTTTCTTCTTAAAGATCTATTTGCATCCAACTGTAGAACAACTAGGAGGCAAATCTACCCATTTCTAAGTTTCATTTGAGAGAATTGATTGAATTTCATCATTAACGACGTCTTCTTTCCAAAACTTAGTTGTTGGAGAATCCATAGCTTGTTTGAAAGATATATGATCATCCTTAGTATTGTAAGTGAGAAACGCACTCCTAAAATCTTTGGATGTCCTAGGTCATTTACTTCTCCTTAGTTCAACCATGTCTTCATAATCATCAGATTCAGAAATAGCTTGTTTTGAATCGCCCCCACATTTGTCATCCTTTTCACTTTATCAGGAATGGAACCTGTAGTGAATGAATCCCCTTGAGATTCTTCATTGAACACACTAGATTTCATGGGAAACACATCCTCAAAGAATGTCGCATCATGTAATTTCACAATTATATTGACCTTAATTCCTGATATATCAGATTTTACAATCAAGAATCTATAAGCATAACTTGTCCCTACATAACCCAAGAAGATGACATCAGCCACTTTTGGTACCAATTTCTTCCTTTTTGTATTAAGGGACAAGTACCTTTGCAAGGCACCCCGACAACAATCAAAGATATTTGAGACCCAATTTTCTCCCTCTCCATAACTCAAAGGGACAACTTTCTAGATGTTTATGGGGAACTCTATTCAAAATATGGCAAGTCGTATTCAAAGCTCCCCCCCACATGAAGTTGGGTAGACCTGAGGTTCAGAGTAAATAATTAACCATATCTATTAGGATTCAGTTTTTATATTATGCAGTCCCATAAGATTGAGGTGAATAAGGAGCGATAACCTCATGAACTACACCATACAATTTGAAAGATCTAAATGGGGGGGTGAATAGAGCTTTTTGGAACTTTAAAGTTAATTAAAAACTTAAACAAAGAAGGAGAAGGAAACAGGGAAGGCACTTTGATGTAGAGTGGTTCCAACCTTTGAATCAGAGGTTGTCGGTCTACTACCCAATTGTCTCCAATTGGAATTTTGAAAGTGATTAAATTTATTTACCTCTCAAGGATGTTACAATAAAATACAATCACCTTCCTTGAAGTAGCCTTCACCTACAAGTAGCCTCAACCTCCTTGAAGTAGCCTTCTTTGAAGTAAACTCAAGCCCTTGGAGTGGCCTTCTCCTCCTTGAAGTAGCTCCACCACCTTGAGATAGCCTTAACCTAGAAGTAGCTCCAACCTCCCTTGAAGACACCTTCTAGAATTAATGTCAAGCAACCTTCTCCACCAAGAAGTAGCTCCAATAAAACTCCCTCAAGCAGCCTCCAAAACTTGGAGTAGCCAAGGAACACAAGTAGCTTAACATGTGAATGAGGATTGGAAGAAACAAAGTACACCAAAAGAATATTGTGTTTTGATCCTATATCAAGTATTAGACCTCTCAAACCACTTAGGATGGACGTTTCTTGGATTGTGGTTAAGAGGATATGGCTATAGGACACGAACTTGGAGCTTGATGAAAAAGATGGCAAGTGTTGCTTAGCTTTGTTGCTCACTAGAATGGATTTTCAAGTGTAGCTTAGGTGCTTTAGGTGTCCTAAGGCCTTTCCTATTTATAGAGATGGTTTACAAGTATTTAGGGATGTTTTAGGGAGTCTATAGAGTGTTCTTAGTGCTTAACGAGACGTTAGGTAGAAAGTAGTTGGATAGCAATGGCTATTTTTTTCGTGCTTGGAAGAACAATCCAAAACCCTTCTTGGTCGACTAGTTTGTCGACCGACCATATCTTGATTGAACTTTTCTTCAATCGAGCCTAGGTTTAAGGAAAATGTGTACCAACATCTATTTCCAACTCCCAACTACTTAGTTTAATGGCCAAAAGCTTTAGACTGAGGTTTGGTCAGTTGACTATATTTTTGACCGAAACATGTTTCAGAGAACAAATGTATAAGGTTTTGAATAGTGCTCAATATGTTTGATCGAGGTGATTCTCAGTCAACAAAGACTTCAACTGAGGATGTCTCGGTTGACTAGTTTCTTGACTAAGGTTGTTTTAGTTCTAGATTTTGATCTAATGGATGATAATGGACCCTGACCCACATTTTGGGATAACCCAGTTTGTTTTGCTTAAGTTTGTTTCTTAGCTCAATGCTCTAATCATCTGATATGTAATTAGGGCATGTTGGAAGTTTGAGTTCCTTGTTTGAGCTTGTTTGGGGGATGTTTGTGTTTTATGAAGAGGTTTTTTTTGCTTGCAATTCACCCAGGAGAAGGGGTTGATGTGTAAGTTTGCCACATCTAGAGGGTTCCTTCTCTCTCTTAATATCATCTAGAGGAGAGAGATAGAGATGGTCACCTTGGTTTAGGTCTTGGTTGAGTGGTGACATCCTTGGTGGTGTTTTGCACTCATGTTTGGGGTGTGTCTTGCACCTAGGAGTGTTGTCTTGGACTTGAGATCCTTGAGGGGGGGCTTGTATTAGTTTGTGGCTCTAGGGTTTCATCCCTATCAGTTTGTGAAGGGAGTGGGTGTGTTTATCGGCCTTGACCATCTTAGGTGACCTAGTGAGCGAGACATAGATCTTATCACCTTGTTTCATGGTGTTGCATGTGGCATTTCTTCGTGGACATGTGTCATCTAGGGTTCTTTGGTGGGGACACATTTCCTTTGTTCTCTCTTTCATCCCTCTTGTATATATACCTCTTTCTCTCCATGTAAGAGAATCATTTTGGCTTTCATTGCTTTCCTCTTCCTTAGTGGCCGACCTTGAGCTAGAGGAGTCTCTCCCTTGGAGCTTGAAGGAAGAGTCCCTAGCTTGTGGTGACTCTCTTCATCCTCTACCTTGGTAAGCCATGATCCTTAGCTTTATTTCTCTCCTTATTTCTTCTTCTTGGACATGGACCTTGGTTACTACCTTTCCCCTCTCATGCTCTCTTAACCTTGGTTTCTGTCTTCTCTCTTGGAGGTGTTGTGGTGATCAAGCTTGAAGGTTCTTCTTCTACCTTGAGCTTGTGAAGCTTGGAGATTGACCTTAGAGCTTAGAGCTTGGTGGTGATCCTTGAGGTTGGTTATATAACTCTAAACCCTCTTTGTTATTATCACCTCCATTGGTTATGTTGTTCTTTATTCTTGGATCATTATCTCTTGCATGCTAGTAACTTTTCTTGGTATCTATGTGTTCTATTTTATAAAGGAGCTTTTCTTAGTTTTTGCTTTGCGTTGTACTTTATTTTGCCTTTCTAGTAACGTCGTCTTGAGGTTGAAGATGAGTCTGAACGATATGCTTTTACGGTCAATATGTTTGTGGAGGCCAATAGGTAGGTTAGGACGATATGTTTGGGTGGTCGTCATGACCTGTGATGCCTCTGGCCATCACCCTTTGTGATAGGTCGTCACAACCTTGAGAGCTCTAGATCAACACACTTTGGTAGCATTCAGGTCATTATACTTTATGCTTAATTAAACAACAATATGTGATATGTTATGACGATGTGTGATGCAGAGCAGCAGTCGTCATGGTTAGACGTTACCCTTGGGTGCGTTTCTTGGAGAGATGAGCATTTCCCGCTAGGCTTTGGCCATCAAGCCCTGAGAAGGGTGAATGCCCAACATCCTGACGAACTGTTATGCCTTGATGCGTTGTAGAGCCCATCATGGTGGAGGTGTTGCTGCCCGATATGTCTAGGGTTGTGTTGCCCGAAACACCTACAGTCCATCACAACGTTGTGTTAACACGATATGCCGATGCCCGTTATGTCTTGATGGTAATGCCCGATATACCTTGTTGGCTGACACTGTCTCCTTAAGGTGTTGTGCCTGATACACACATAGTGATGCCTATATACACCTTGAGTAGGTAGGCCAATACCCTACCTTGGTATGGTTGCCCGATACTCTAGGTTGAAACCCTAATCGATAATAGGTGATGGTGCTTAAGTCACACCATGTGGATACTAGGGTCTCATGGTATGATGTAATACTCTATGGAATAGTTGTATGAAGGGTGTTGAGTTATGTTTCTATACATCATAACATGTTTTATAATGATTATGAGAAATATGTTTCCATATCCCTTACCATACCTCATAATGGTGATGAAAGTAATAATCTAAATATGGTTGTTGATCCAACCTTGTAAACCCTAATCGGGTAAAGTGAAACCCTAATTGCAATAACATAAAATGTATGTCATGAGTCCCATGAGATGATGATGTTGATGATGTATTGCTTTCTTGTTATCAGTTTCTAATCATGCAGCCAATACCAATTGATGTACATAGCCATGTATGAGCTATGGTGGCTATGATATATTTTAATGGGACTTGTTGATACTGTTGAAAGAGGAATAAATGGTCTTATGACCTAATGATGGCTTATTGCCTTGCATGAGTTATTTTTCCTCAATGATGAGAGGAGGGTTTTTCACCCCGAGATATGTTGTTACAACCCACATTGAGGTTAGTCAGTAAGTACCTCAATTAGTGTGAAGTACCTTGATTAATGCTAAGTACCTTGTTAAACATCATGGTTAATCAAGATAAACTAAGATGTGAATCATTAGTCGAGATTGATTCATCTGATGTAATTAATGTTAACTGTAGTGTTAATTGTTAAGTTAATTCCCTAAGATGATTAACATAGCTAAGATGGTTTAGTTATTGTGCTTTGATGCCTTGAGAAGGTAGAGAATCTTGTTCTTAAAACAATGAAAGAAAAATCATGTAATTCAGACTTACAGAGAGAAAGTTATGAAAGTATGAAATGTTTGGGTTTAAACTGCAATTTACCCATTTATTTGGTTAATAACCCCTTTTATCCCTTATCTACTTCCCTTGATCAGTACAAGGCACTGCTTGAGCAGCGCCTGCCCGACCAGTAGAGGGAGAGGAGCGGGGCCGATTAGGGCTCCTTGAGCTGACCTACCTTGGCACTGTCCTCCTTTCTTCTTATCCTTCCTTCCTTCCTCCTCATCCTCACCCAAACGTGGCACCCTGACCAACAAGGGTGTCACCCCCAGTAGCAGCGGCCGCACAACAACACCGGCCAGGGTCATTTTGGCGCGTGAAACTATAACATCCCTGACCTGGGTTATGAACTAACCCTAGGTGTTTTGCTTAAATATGTGATTAGATGCTTGTGGTTATCTTTTGATATATAATTAAAGCTTCTGAGGAACATATATTTCCATTTATGTCCTTTTTGAACAATGTTGTAATATTGTTTTGTTAAATATGGACTAATGTACAAATTACCCAATTAGAGGGGTTAACTTGCAAATTGCACATGTTACGATGTTCCTCTAATGTTAAGACATCATGAGAATGAATATGATGTAGTAATATGGATTCTCCAAGCTTGGGCACCAAGATATAGCTTGTTGAGCAATCCTTGTGCTTTAAAACCTAGTTTTGGTGTAAAGTGCAATTTATCCAAAACATAGGGTGCAACATGTAAAATATACCCTTTAGAGTATCTCTCATGACTCTTGGAATTATGTAAAGAAAAGAAAATGAGGAGGGTGCCTCATTTAAGTAATCAAATAAGAAATATAACCTTTATATCTAAATAGCCAATTTTTAAGCAAAATGACCCTTTTATATAAGTAACTTAGTAAGGTGTTTGGTTCCTTTTTCCTTTAACATTGGTTGAGAGAGGGGTTTTGCATGGGATAAGAAGGGATAAACGTGGCCAAGAAATTGGAGAAAGGCTTGGTGGATATAGTTGAAAAATAAAGGAAATAATCTTCTTTGCCTTGAAAATACCCAAAATAAATATATAAGCAACTCTTTTTCCACAAGCAAGGGATCGTTTCCCTTCATTCCTTCACTTATCTTCTTGCTTTGGCCGATTAAGGAGAATCTCAGGAGCAGAGGAAGATGACCAAGCTGGCTTGGATAATTTTTGACCATCACCGAGCTCGAATTCATGGAGGAAACCCTAGTATAAGGTTGGTTTAGTAGTTTTCCTTACACAACTCTTCCTTCTAGCCATCTTCTCCATCCAAATCTTGAGGAACGGACCTTGGACGACCTATGGAGCTCAGGACACCATTAAAGCTATGAAGCTTGGAGATCTGGATCAGTCCTAAAGGTGGGTTTTATAACTCTAACCCTTAAGTTTTGCTTATGCATCTTCCTTTCATGAAAACGTTGCTTAATCTCCTTCCTTAGATACTTCTAAGTGTTCTTTCAAACTTTTCCGTGAAGAATAGTCCTTGTTCTTGAGGTAGAAGATGATGACGTTATTTCCAAAGTTTATCCTAAGCTTTATTTAGCAAACGGTCTCCCACCTCTTACTCAAACGGTTTGCAAAACCGTTTGAAAGCAAACGGTTTCAAAACCGTTTGAGAGCAAACAGTTTCAAAACCGTTTGAGAGCAAACGGTTTCACAAGAACGTTTGGGAAGCAACCGGTCCAAGACCATTTGGATGGGTTGATCAGGCGTTGAACATTCGGAGATCTTTTGTACTCATTATGGACTAATAACCCACCAAAAATCATCATCTAATTCCAAGTAAATCACCAATTGAAGGCCCATTAGTCACCTAAACCCTAATCGGGTTTATTGTTGATTTCAATAATGCAATCATGTTGAAGTTTGGGTTGAGTGGCCCAAACGGTTTCAAAACCATTTGGGGATCACCCAAACGGTCTCAAGACCGTTTGGTGATCACCCAAGACCGTTTGGAGGTCTAGGGTTAAGTGGGGATGACCAATGGAGGGTCCAATCATATCAAGTTGTTGAGTAATTAAATGCTGATTTTGTGACCAAATCTAGGGTTTAACCCTTAAGTGAATGACTTGGTTTTTGATAAAATAATGGGCTAACGGTCTCAAGACCATTTGGAGGATGTCCAAACGATCCCCAGACCGTTTGGGATCAGGTCATGACCCAATCGAATGATGGTTCAATAGGTTCAACATCAATTAGACTCATGTTAATGCATGTTGAAGGGTGATCGATTCCAAACCCTAACCCAATCAATCCAAACCCTAATTGGTGATCAATTGAGGGTCAAATCAGTTGAGGGTTGACCTAATTGACTCAATTGATAAGTGGCTAATCATTGCATGATCGATTGAGGGGTTCAACCTTGGAAACCCTAACTCAATCGGTTAGGTTGAGGCACTTTTTGGTCCATGCGGTTTTGAAGTGGTTTGGACCAAACAGTCTCAAGAACGTTTGGGACCAAACGGTGGGACCAAACGATCCCAAACCATTTGGTTACCATGCGGTTTCATGCGGTTTTGAGGTGGTTTGGACCAAACGGTCTCAAGACCGTTTGGGACCAAACGATCCCAAACCGTTTGGTGACCATGTGGTTTCAAGATCAATTTGTCCATGCGGTTTCAAAAGTCAAAGTTGGCCAAACGGTCAATGAGACCAAATGATCTTCACCTCACCTAGGGCAAACGGTCTTGTGGGTGTACCTTTCCATGCGGTTTTAAAAGTCAAAGGGACCAAACGGTCAACAACTCCAAATTGTTTCAAAATCGTTTGGAGGTTGAAAGTGCAAAACCGTTTGGGGTCTATTAAGGTCAAGAACGTTTGATGCCTTAGTGGTCAAGATGGTTTAGTAGTTGATTAACTTAAACCCTAAAGGTACCTAAAGTGATTAAGGGAACAAGTAATTAGTTGATTGATGCATGTCATGATCAATGGTGACCATTACAAAAGTACCCTTAGTGGGATAGTGTGACTAATACCCCTTGATCAAGCAAACCCTAATGACCATAATTGTGATGACATGACTTATGTTATCAAGGTTGATTTAACTTAACCTAATCAAGAGTGATGTAAACATCATCTAATAGTAAGAGGAGAGAGAAGACTCCTCATATAAATGAGAATCAAGTAACAAGCTTCCAATATGTATGAATACATCTAATTAGGGTATGATCCTTTATAGTGAGATCATGGAAACCCTAATTATGATGGTTAATGAATCTTAACCTAATTTGAGGGCATTAATGGAAGTAATCCTCATACATAATGTTGGTATGATCTTAATTCACTACAATGTGAATAGTAAACCCTAATCTAGGGTAATGTGATGTAATGTGAATAGTAAACCCTAATCTAGGGTGATGCGATGATATGAACAGTAAACCCTAATTTTGGGTTATGCCTTTAAGCATGAAACTCTATGATTGAAGTATGAAATAAGGAATCACTGTTCCTAATGAAGGTAAAGAGGTTGAATAACCCTAATTGAATTGAAAGGTTATCTTTGTTTTACAAAATGCTGGTATAGAGACAAAATGTGCATATTATCAAATATATTAACCATGCAGGTTTTTATAAAGAAGTGATCATAGCCAGGTAAGGGTTATGATGTCATATTCATTGAAAGAACTTTATAAGCTTTAAGAGTATTGATATACTATGTTGCCTGGTAAGTGGTAACATATGAGAAAGATCTACATTATTACAAATCAAGGTCATGATGTTAAATGACTTAATGACTATATGTCATTTGGTAATAAGTGTTATGATGATCTAAGGGTTTGAACACCCATGTTACTGAATCATAATGATGAGATGGTTAGGGATTGATATCCCAATGATAGCTGAATGTGAAATAAACTTGATACAATTAGTAGTCTTTCTTTATAGCAATTGTTTTAATGGTTTATGTTTGAAAACATGCCTAATGCTAAAAGAATACCATAAAGTACTTAAATAATAAAGTTTAAAGATATCATGTAGAGCCCTGACCATAGATCCATCATTGTCAGAAATTTAATGATGGTGAAACACGTTTTCCTAAGGGAACTCCTGGAGAACATACTTTTGAGTATGTTGGGGTTATGGATGTGAATATCCTTATGTCCTAATGTAGGATTTGATGTCAGATGAACCTTTCATCCATCAATCCTTCATTATAAGTTTTATGCCGAGATGATGTATCACTAATCTCGCAATGATGTTGTTAATGCCACATCGGTGTGAGATAAACAAGAAATCCCTCGATGGCGAAGAGAGTACAGAATGGCACTGTAACTCTAATAGCGAAGTTGCCAGAATACCCTGGAAAGCTATTATAGCAGAGACACGAGATGTCCTGCATGTTGATCCTCACACTGACTGAGGAAGATGAGGTCATAGGAATCTGACTCTTCTGATGACCTATGCATGGTACCGATTGCGATTTCGTAATGGTCGGTTGGAGTATGAGAGGTGTAACTCATCTCCTCAGGGCATAATAATGTCTGAAAAACATAATCAGCCATGTAGCATAACTTCTTAGGTTGAACTACGAGAAATAATGATTGATGATACATTGTTTAGAATATTCTAGTTGAATAACTAGTATACATGTTCTTCATATTCCTTATTGAGATATGCCTTGATATTCAATTAAGTTATAATTGAAATGATTGCCTAAGAGAATGTTGCTTTACTTAATTTTAAACCTGCTGTTGAATGTTTAAAGTTCTATTACTTATTGTTAGTCCTTTATTGCAATAACAAAGATTTTGGCGGGGAGTTATAACTCTCGCTGGGACAATTATTCAAATTGTCTCACCCCCGTGGGATTCGACTTTTTAGGTAGACGCCGAGGATGGAGGAATCCATCAAAGGGTGAGCAACAACTGCAGCAGCAATGTAACATCCCTGACCTGGGTTATGAACTAACCCTAGGTGTTTTGCCTAAATATGTAATTAAATCCTTGTGATTAACTTTGGGAATGTAATTAAGTCCCTCAGAAACATATATTTCAATTTTGCTCCTTTATATATAAAGTTGTAGCATTGTTTTGTAATACAGGGATCTATGTGCAAATTACCCAGTTAAGGGATTAACTTGCAAATTGCACATTTTGAGATGTTCTTATGATGTTGAGACATCATGAGGATGTTTATGATGAAGTTTGAGGGATTTCCCAAGCTTGAGCACCAAGGTGCAGCTGTGGAAGCAACCCCTGTACTTGAAAACCCTAAATTGGTGTAAAGTGCAATTTACCCAATTTGAGGGGTGCAACTTGTAAAATACATCATCTAAAATATCTTTTATAACTTTTGTCATCATTTAGAGTAGAAATGATGAAGAGGGCACTTCATTTGAATAATCATAAAATAAAGAACACCTTTGTGATTGAATAATCAAGGTGTATGTATAATAGCCCTTTTATGTGTATGCTTTAGTGATGGGTTGATCCTCTTTGCCTTGAATTCTTGACCTTAGAAGGAGTTTGTATTTATAAATAAGGGGTAGGGACGAGCAAAGAAGAAAGGAAGGACTTAGATGAGAAATGGGATAAAGTAGAAGCTTTATGGAGAAATTTCACCCAAAATATATATATCACTTCCTTTGCAAGCAAAGGAACGTTTCTTTCATTCCCTCACTTTTTCCCCTTGCTCAAACCGACTAAGGAAGAGATCTGGAGCATAGGAGAACGACCAGGGAGTTCAAGGTAAGTTTGGATCATCCCTTTTGCTTGAATTCATGGAGGAAACTCGATTTCAAGGTTGAATTCATAGCTAGCTCACCTAGCTTTATCTTTCTAGCCATTCCTTTCCAACTTTTCCTTGGAGAATTCACCTTGGCCGACCTGTGGAGCTCAAAGACGCCATTAAAGACCTGAAGCTTGGAAGCTTGGAGCTCAAGGAACAACCTTTAGGCGGGTTTTATAACTCTAAACCTTATGCTTTGATTATACATCTTTTTCTATGCATATAGTTGCTAGTTCTTCTTCTTCCCTATCTTCCCTTGCATCCTTGCAAGAAAAATCGTGAAGAACTGCTACTGTTCTTGAGGTAGAAGATAAGGGCGTTAATTCCTATGCTTATCTACGGATTTCCACTTTACTAAACGGTCCTAACCAATTGCCCATGCGGTTTGCACAACCGTTTGGTGGGCAAACGGTTTTAGGATCGCATGGAGGCAAACGGTCTTCAAGACTGTTTGGTCCAGTTGACCAAGCAACGACCGTATGAGAATCTTGTTCCTAATTATGTAGGCTGATCACCCACAAAAATTGAGAGATTAACTCCAAAGGAATCGTGAGATATAAGCAAATCAATTAGCAAATCCAATTGAATTAAGTTCTGATTCAATCTATTTAATTTGCCCTTTTTGGGAAAACGGTCTCAATACCATTTAAGATGGTTGACCAAGCATTGACCGTTTGGGATTACTGTTCATAATGATGTTGATTAATGACTCACCAAATTTGATGGAATAATTCCAAACGAGTTATGAGTTGAAGGTTGATTAATAGGGAAAATCCTAATTGAAATCAGTGCTGAAATTCCAATGAGTTAATTAGTGATTTTGGGTTGATTAGCCCAAACGGTCTCAAGACCATTTGGGGAATCATCCAAACGGTCTCAAGACCGTTTGGCGATCACCCAAGACCATTTGGGGATCACCCAAGACCGTTTAGAGGTCTGGGGTCAAGTATAGTTGACCAATTGAAGGTCGAAAGGTACCAAATCATATTGCAATTAAGTATTGATGTGATGATTAACTCAATAGATCAAACCTTGATGAATTTTCACTAGAGTCCAAAGGATGGATGGGCAAACGGTCTCAAGACCGTTTGGTGTCAACCCAAGACCGTTTGGAGGTCTAGGGTTAAGGTAATTTGATCAATTGAGGGCCCAATTATAGTGGGTTATTGAAATAATCAAATTGCTGATTTGTGACTTAATAAAGGTTCAACCCCTATCAAATCAACTTAGATTTTGATGAATTCTTGGGAAAACGGTCTCAAGACCGTTTGGAGGTCATACAAACGATCTCAAGACCGTTTGGGCCAAGTTTGGGCCCAATTGGAGGTCAATTGATAGGTTCAACCTTGAATTGATTCACATTGTTGAATATTGATGACCATCCGATTTGAAACTCTAATTGAGATGGACTTAACCCTAATTGGCTTTCAATTGAGGGTTAATTTGGTGTCCAATTGATTGAGGGTCATCCTAATTGACTCAATTTATAAGTGGTTAACATGGCTTTGGCCAATTGAGGGCTTCAACATACTTAATCATAAACATTTGCAACTTTTGAACCATGTTGGAGGTCCAAACGGTTTGAGCCCATTTGGACCAAACAGTCTCAAGACCGTTTAAGGCCAAATGGTCTCAAGACCTTTTGGGTCCAAATGGTCTCAAGACCGTTTGGGCTCAAACGATCTCAAGGTCGTTTGGACCAATCGATCTCAAGACAAGTTGATCAAACGGTTTCAAACCGCATTAGCTCAAACGGTTTGGAAAGTCAACCTTTCCAAACGGTCAACGCACCCAAACGGTTTGGGAAAATGACCTTGAGGTCATGTGGTCTTGGAGTCAAACCTAGAAAATGGTCAACGCACCCAAACGGTTTCAAACCGTTTGGTGGTTGAAGGTTGAAACCGTTTGGAGGTTTTCAAGGTTATTTATACATAATCACTTGAAGTTGTAATTGGTTCAATGGTGATCTAATCTAAACCCTAATGGTAGCTTAGAACATTAAGGGACTAAGTGATTAATGAATTGACCCATGATGGTGATCATGAGGTAAATTACCAAAATACCCTTGAGGGGTTTAATTGAGTAATACCTTTTTCTAATAAAACCCTAATCACATGTTAATGATGTTTTGGCTTATGCTAGTCAATGAGGACTTAACCCAATCTGATCTAGAGTGGTGTTATCACCATCTACTAGTAAGAGAAGAGAGAAAGTATCATAAGAGAGAGAAAGTACCCTTTTATAGTGGAAACTTAAGTAAAGTACCTTCAATACACATGAATGTGCATGATTAGGGTATGATCCACCTATGTGAGATCATGGAAACCCTAATTATGATGTTTAGTGAATTTTAATCTTATCTAGGAGCTTTAATGATGATGTTTCTCATACATGATGATGATATGAGTTCAATTCGCCATGAGGTGAATAGTAAACCCTAATTCTAGGGTGAGGACATGTATTGTGAATAGTAAACCCTGATTGATGAATATTGGGGAACTTGACTCTTCTAAGAGTTTGAAAGTGTAACTTCTAGAATGAATTGTTTACTGTTATCAGTTGAATTAACCATGCAGGTTGTCATGAGATGATGATCATATCCATGTATGGATTATGAAACTATATTCATTGAAAGCATGCTTTAGCTTTATGAATAGTGATATATCCTGATGCATTGTCAATGGCAACTTATGGATTAAAATGGGCTGTGAGAGCCATAATTACCATCAAGGTCATGCTTTAGAGATGACTTGTGATGAATATATTGAGATATGATGATTGATGAGAGTTAGGCTTGTTACATTTAGTATTCTCATTTCATAGCTGTTATGCTAATGTTATTGTTTGAAGAACAATGTATGATGTTAAAAGAATACTGAATGTACCTAACTAATCAAGTGTAATGTAGAGCCCTGATCATAGATCCATCATTGTCAGAGATCAAATGATGGTGAAACAGGTTTTCCTAAGGGAACTCCTGGATCACATACTTTTGAGTATGTGGGGTATATGGATGTGTAGAACCTTACATCCTAGTGTAGGTGTTTGATGTAGATGTGTAATCCATAAATCCTTCACTACAATCCTATACCGTATCCGTGGATGGTAAACATGAAACCTCCTGATGATGAAGAAAGCACAAATATCCGTATCAGTGGAAGATAAACATGAAATCTCCTGATGACGAAGAGATTACAGAATGCCACTGTAACTCTAAAATAGTGAAGGACCAGATTACCCTGGTAAGCTATTATAGTAGAGGCACGAGATGTCCTACAAGTAATCCTCTTACTGACTGAGGAAGGTGAAGGTCATGAGAATCCAGCTCTTTCGATGACCTAGTATGATACCAAGGCACTTAGCAGTGATTGGTTGGAGGATGAGTGGTAAACCTCATCTCCACAGGGCATAAAAGTAATGTTTGAAAAACATAATCCACAGCGTAGCACACCTGTTAGAGATAACTACGAGTTGATTGATTGATGTTACACTATATAGTGCAAATGTCTTCATATTTCATAACTGTTGAACTCATGCTTACTATTATATCTGATGTTGAATACTGTGAAGCTTTTACTGTTTAAGTTATTCTTTGAGGTGATATAATAAAGCTTATGGCGGAGAGTTATAACTCTCACTGGGACAATTATGTAAAATTGTCTCACCCCGTAGACTTCAACTTTGTAGGTGGACGTCGAGGACGGAGGAACAAGTCTACAGGTGACCAGTCCCAGCAGCAGCAGCACCAGGGGCAACAGTAAAATCTTAGGTGGAGATTTAGCCTGCCATGTGGTGTAGTTAGAGTCAGTCCTATGTGTCCTATGTACTCTCAGGTCTTGGAGTCTTTTGGTCTGAGATTTTGGTTATGAGTTCTTGAGATTTTGTATCATGTTGTATATAATTACTCAAGAAGTAATTATCTGAGATGTAAACAGTTTATTTCCTTTTATGAAGGAAGTTTTATGGTTTCAATGCTTTATCTCAAAAAGTTTTAATTTCCGCTGATTTTTGGTATTCCACTGCTAATCGAATCGCTTCCGCTACGTTTAAATCGTGTTTATATCGTGGTTTGGAGATCAGAGCCCACAATTAAGTGGTATCAGAGCTCTAGGTTCACTGAGTCTACAGAGGCATAGGACTTAGGATGTCGAGTCTATCCTTAGTATCTCTTCCTTATCTAATAGAATCTTCTGCTCCTCAGGAAAAGAAGATACATAAGGATGGCAGAGCCACATGATGAGTACGTGGTAGAGAGTAGTGCTAGTGCACCTCAAGGCGGTGTAAGGGTTCCAGAAATAGAACAACCTGCACCTGAACCACCCCAGTTTGACCCAGCTGATATGGGTAACCCAACTGTTCAAACTATGTTCGGACAGTTTATGACTGCCATGACACACATCACTGACAGGATGCCCATGCCTGCACCTAGGGCACCTACCCAGCCTGAAGGACAAGGTATCGGTAAGACGTTCGAGTGACTTCATCGTGTCGGAGCTACCGAGTATTTTGGGACTGCCGACCCCGCAGATGCTGATCTGTGGTTAACAGAGTTAGAGAAGGCTTTCAGGATTCTTAATATCCTGGAGGCTGAGAAGGTTAGACATGCTGTCTATCTTCTCAAAGGCAGTGCTGGTCACTGGTGGAACATGGAAGAGCAGAAGAGACCTGGGATAGAGTCCTCATGGGAAGAGTTTCGTCGGGAATTTATCAATAGATATTTTCCAAAGACCTTCCTAGACGAGAAGATCTCTCAGTTTGAGATATTGAGGCAGGGCATGATGAACACTAGCGAGTATGAAGCTAAGTTCATGGAGTTGCTGTGGTTCTGTCCGCACATGGCTGCCACAGAAGAGGAAAGAATCAGGAGATTCGAGAAGGGTTTGAATGCTGATATATCAACCCCTGTGTCTACCTTAGAAAACCGAGAGAGATTCTCTACCTTCGTTGAGTCAGTCTGAAGGATAGAGAGATCTGTGGTTGAGAAGAGGCAAACCCAGAAAAGATATCCACAGTTCCAGGGTTCTTCATCTAGGGATTTCAAGAAACCGAGATTCTCTGTACCTAACCCTCCACCACCCAGATCAAGCTCCCAAACTCAGTGGTCACCAAGTAAAGGCAGGGGACGAAGCCTACCTCAATAAGAGACTCACAGTTCTGCATCAATGTCAGTTACTGGACCACCAAGACCACAACAACTGGAAAGAAGTTGCTACAACTGTGGGAAGGTGGGACACTTGATGAAGGACTGCTGATCTAGGCCTGTCAGTGTGACACAACCTCAGAGGCAGAGTCAACAGGGATCTCAGAGAAGGCAATCTCAAGGAGCAGCTCGAGGACGTGGACAAGCGTCTCAAGCTGGATCATCAACACCACCTCAACACCAGGCGACAGCAAGGTTCTATGCTATGAACCCACCTGATGCAGTGGTCAATCCACGGGTAGTGGCAGGTCAGATGGAACTTTTGTATTCTGATATGTCTACATCCTGTGTTGTATGTGTTCTGATTGACCCGGGTGCTACGCACTCTTTTATCACTCGGAGAGTGATTCGTAACTGCAATATGACGGTTAGTCATAGGGCAGATAGTTTGTTGTTGGAGACTCCGTTGAGTGGGTCTGCCATTTTGCAGGAGGTATGTTCTCCCTGCATCCTCTTCTTTTCTGATCATCGCATTCAAGTGGACCTTATACCACTTGATATGCAAGGATTTGATATAATCCTCGGGATGGATACCTTAGAAAGGTATAGAGTTGTCTTGGATTGTGAATCCAAGTTGGCTGTGTTTGCTGATGAAGGCAACACATGGATCTTTCAAGGTGAAAGAAAGATTCTGCCCACCTGTCTTGTATCAGCTATGGTTGCTGATAAGCTGTTGAGGCAAGGATGTTATGCATTCTTGGCCCATGTGGTAGATGTTACCAAGGAAAGTTCCAATCCTGCTGAAGTTCCCATAGTCAGGGAATTCGAGGATGTGTTTCCTGAAGAACTTCCAGGTATATCACCGCCTCGGGAAATTGATTTTGAAATCAATTTGATCCCAGACACGAAACCTATAGCCCAGACACCGTATAGGATGGCGCCTGCTGAGATGGAAGAACTCAAGAAACAGCTTCAAGAGTTACTTGAGAAAGGTTTTATCCGACCAAGCACTTCACCATGGGGTGCTTCGGTTTTGTTTGTTAGAAAGAAAGATGGGTCAATGCGGTTGTGCATTGATTATAGACAACTCAATAAAGTAACGATAAAGAATAAGTACCCTCTGCTGAGGATTGATGATCTCTTTGACCAGTTGCGTGGTGCAACTGTTTTCTCAAAGATAGACCTGATGTCTGTATATCATCAACTCCGTATTAAGGATAGTGACATATCCAAGTCTGCCTTTAGGACAAGATATGGTCACTATGAGTTCACGGTTATGTCGTTTGGACTAACCAATGCACCAGCTGCATTCATGGAACTCATGAATAGAGTTTTTCGACCCTTCCTTGATCAGTGTGTTGTCGTCTTCATAGATGACATTCTGATCTATAGTAAGGATGCTCAGCAGCATGAGCAGCATCTTCGCCAAGATTTGACCTTGCTAAGAGAACATAAGCTGTATGCTAAGTTTAGCAAGTGTGAGTTCTGGCTGCCAGAAGTATCTTTTCTTGGACATGTGATATCTGCCTCGGGAATTCATGTTGACCCTACAAAGGTAGAATCTGTTCTACAGTGGGAACAACCGAAGACGCCGACGGAGATTCGAAGCTTCTTGGGGTTAGCAGGCTATTATCGAAGGTTCATTAAGAATTTCAGTTCCATAGCCTTACCCTTGACTAAGTTGACCCGGAAAGATGTTCCTTTTGTTTGGAGTGATAAGTGTCAGCAATCTTTCCAACTGTTGAAGGAGAAGTTGACAAGTGCACCCATACTTGTGCTACCTGAGCAAAGCAAAGGATATATAGTTTTCTGTGATGCTTCTAAGAATGGACTAGGGTGTGTGTTGATGCAGGATAAATAAGTAATTTCTGTTGCTTCTCGACAGCTTAAGAAACACAAAGAGAATTATCCGACACACGATCTGGAGTTAGCTGCTATAGTTCATGCCCTGAAGATCTGGAGACATTATCTTTATGGAGAGACGTTTCAGATTTTCACTGACCATAAGAACCTTAAGTACATCTTCTCTCAGCATGAGCTCAATATGAGACAACACCGCTGGATGGAATTAATCAAGGACTATGATTGTACGATTGATTACCATCCGGGGAAGGCTAATGTGGTTGCTGATGCCTTGAGTAGGAAATCAGCAACATCAACCATGGAAAGGGCACAACTAAACTCTTTAGTATGCTCTAGAAGGGATATGCTTATCTCTTTGAGACAAGACAATGTGCAGTTGAAGGTGTCATTGTTAGACAGGTTGTTAGCTGAGATGCACATTAAACCTACCCTTAGAGAGCAGATTAAGGAAGCACAGCAAGGTGATACTGTAGTTCAGCAGATTAGATCGGAGTATGGTAGTGAGAAACGAGATGGTTTCCATGACTCAGATGATCAAATAGCTTGTTATCATGGGAGGATGATAGTGCCAGATGTGGACAACTTGAGGAAGTTAATCCTGGAAGAAGCTCATTCTTCGATGTATGCCATGCATCCAGGGAGCACCAAGATGTATCAAAACTTGAAAGATATGTATTGGTGGCCTAGAATGAAGAAGGATATTGCAGAGTTTGTTCTGAGGTGTCCTGTGTGTTAGCAAGTTAAAGCTGAACACCAGAAGCCTGCAGGAACAATGCAACCTTTACCCATACCACAGTGGAAGTGGGACCATGTTACCATGGACTTTGTTGTTGGCCTACCCAGGACAAGCAAAGGACATGATTCCATTTGGGTAGTTGTAGATAGGTTGACTAAGACAGCACATTTCTTACCTGTCAAAACAACCTATTCTGCTGAAAGGTTATCACAGTTGTATGTTCAAGAGATAGTGCGTTTGCACGGAATTCCTGTCACTATAGTTTCTGACAGAGGTCCCCAGTTTACAAGTCGTTTTTGGGAACGACTTCATAATGCTTTAGGCACCCAGTTAAGGTTTAGTACGGCCTTTCATCCACAGACTGATGGACAGTCGGAAAGGACCATACATACCTTGGAAGACCTGTTGAGAACATGTGTTCTCCAGTTTACCGGAAGTTGGGATCTACACCTAAGCTTGATAGAGTTTGCCTATAACAATAGCTATCAACATAGTATTGATATGGCACCTTATGAAGCCTTGTATGGTAGACGTTGTACATCACCCTTGTGTTGGTATGAGACTGGTGAGCATCAGTGGTTAGGACCTGATCTTGTGCAGCAAACTACAGAAAAGATTAAGGTAATACAGCAACAGATTAAGACTGCACAAGATAGGCAGAAATCTTATGCTGACAAGCGTCGTAGACCCTTAGAGTTCGAGGTTGGAGACAAAGTGTATCTCAAGGTCTCGCCTTGGAAAGGAGTCCTTCGTTTTGGAAAGAAAGGGAAGTTAGTTCCTAGATTTATGGGGCCTTATCCAATCATTGAACGGATTGGAAAAGTAGCCTATAAACTAGAGCTGCCACCAGAGTTACAGAGGTTACATCCTGTGTTTCACATTTTTATGCTAAAGAAATGTCACCCAGACACTGAGTCAATTCTACAACCTATGGAGGTAGAATTGGATGATGATATATCTTATGAGGAAGGACCAGTGTCAATCCTTGATAACAGAATTAAAAAGTTAAAGAAGAAAGATTTAAGCCTTGTGAAAGTCCTCTGGAACCACCGTGGTGTTGAAGAAGCCACTTGGGAACTAGAGGATGAGATGAGAGGAAAATACCCTGCCCTTTTCTCTTAATACGTTTTATCGATTTTGGGGATGAAATCCTAGTAAGGGGTGGATAATTTGTAACATCCCTGACCTGGGTTATGAACTAACCCTAGGTGTTTTGCCTAAATATGTAATTAAATCCTTGTGATTAACTTTGGGCATGTAATTAAGTCCCTCAGAAACATATATTTCAATTTTGCTCCTTTATATATAAAGTTGTAGCATTGTTTTGTAATACAGGGATCTATGTGCAAATCACCCAGTTAAGGGATTAACTTGCAAATTGCACATGTTGAGATGTTCCTTTGATGTTGAGACATCATGAGGATGTTTATGATGAAGTTTGAGGGATTTCCCAAGCTTGAGCACCAAGGTGCAGCTATGGAAGCAACCCCTATACTTGAAAACCCTAAATTGGTGTAAAGTGCAATTTACCAAATTTGAGGGGTGCAACTTGTAAAATACATCATCTAAAATATCTTTTATAACTTTTGTCATCATTTAGAGTAGAAATGATGAAGAGGGCACTTCATTTGAATAATCATATAATAAAGAACACCTTTGTGATTGAATAATCAAGGTGTATGTATAATAGCCCTTTTATGTGTATGCTTTAGTGATGGGTTGATCCTCTTTGCCTTCAATTCTTGACCTTAGAAGGAGTTTGTCTTTAGAAATAAGGATTAGGGACGAGAAAAGAAGAAAGGAAGGACTTAGATGAGAAATGGGATAAAGTAGAAGCTTTATGGAGAAATTTCACCCAAAATATATATATCACTTCCTTTGCAAGCAAAGGAACGTTTCTTTCATTCCCTCACTTTTTCCCCTTGCTCAAACTGACTAAGGCAGAGCTCTGGAGCATAGGAGAACGACCAGGGAGTTCAAGGTAAGTTTGGATCATCCCTTTTGCTTGAATTCATGGAGGAAACTCGATTTCAAGGTTGAATTCATGGCTAGCTCACCTAGATTTATCTTTCTAGCCATTCCTTTCCAACTTTTCCTTGGAGAATTCACCTTGGCCGGCCTGTGGAGCTCAAAGACGCCATTAAAGACCTGAAGCTTGGAATCTTGGAGCTCAAGGAACAACCTTTAGGCGGGTTTTATAACTCTAAACCTTATGCTTTGATTATACATCTTTTTCTATGCATATAGTTGCTAGTTCTTCTTCTTCCCTATCTTCCCTTGCATCCTTGCAAGCAAAATCGTGAAGAACTGCTACTGTTCTTGATGTAGAAGATAAGGGCGTTAATTTCTATGCTTATCTATGGATTTCCACTTTACTAAACGGTCCTAACCAATTGCCCATGCAGTTTGCACAACCGTTTGGTGGGCAAACGGTTTCAGGATCGCATGGAGGCAAACGGTCTTCAAGACCATTTGGTCCAGTTGACCAAGCGACGACCGTATGAGAATCCGGTTCCTAATTATGTAGGCTGATCACCCACAAAAATTGAGAGATTAAATCCAAAGGAATCGTGAGATATAAGCAAATCAATTAGCAAATCCAATTGAATTAAGTTCTGATTTTCAATCTATTTAATTTGCCCTTTTTGGGCAAACGGTCTCAAGACCGTTTAAGATGGTTGACCAAGCGTTGACCGTTTGGGATTACTGTTCATAATGATGTTGATTAATGACTCACCAAATTTGATGGATTAATTCCAAACGATTTATGAGTTGAAGGTTGATTAATAGGGCAAATCCTAATTGAAATCAGTGCTGAAATTCCAATGAGTTAATTAGTGATTTTGGGTTGATTAGCCCAAACGGTCTCAAGACCATTTGGGGAATCATCCAAACGGTCTCAAGACCGTTTGGGGATCACCCAAGACCGTTTAGAGGTCTGGGGTCAAGTATAGTTGACCAATTGAAGGTCCAAAGGTACCAAATCATATTGCAATTAAGTATTGATGTGATGATTAACTCAAAAGATCAAACCTTGATGAATTTTCACTAGAGTCCAAAGGATGGATGGGCAAACGGTCTCAAGACCGTTTGGAACTCATCCAAACGGTCTCAAGACCGTTTGGTGTCAACCCAAGACCGTTTGGAGGTCTAGGGTTAAGGTAATTTGATCAATTGAGGGCCCAATTATAGTGGGTTATTGAAATAATCAAATTGCTGATTTGTGACTTAATAAAGGTTCAACCCCTATCAAATCAACTTAGATTTTGATGAATTCTTGGGAAAACGGTCTCAAGACCGTTTGGAGGTCATCCAAACGATCTCAAGACCGTTTGGGCCAAGTTTGGGCCCAATTGGAGGTCAATTGATAGGTTCAACCTTGAATTGATTCACATTGTTGAATATTGATGACCATCCGATTTGAAACTCTAATTGAGATGGAATTAACCCTAATTGGCTATCAATTGAGGGTTAATTTGGTGTCCAATTGATTGAGGATCATCCTAATTGACTCAATTTATAAGTGGTTAACATGTCTATGGCCAATTGAGGGCTTCAACATACTTAATCATAAACATTTGCAACTTTTGAACCATGTTGGAGGTCCAAACGGTTTGAGCCCATTTGGACCAAACGGTCTCAAGACCATTTGGATCCAAACGGTCTCAAGACCGTTTAAGGCCAAACGGTCTCAAGACCGTTTGGGATCAAACGATCTCAAGGTCGTTTGGACCAATCGATCTCAAGACAAGTTGATCAAACGGTTTCAAACCGCATAAGCTCAAACGGTTTGGAAAGTCAACCTTTCCAAACGGTCAACGCACCCAAACGGTTTGGGAAAATGACCTTTAGGTCATGCGGTCTTGGAGTCAAACCTAGCAAATGGTCAACGCACCCAAACGGTTTCAAACCGTTTGGTGGTTGAAGGTTGAAACCGTTTGGAGGTTTTCAAGGTTATTTATACATAATCACTTGAAGTTGTAATTGGTTCAATGGTGATCTAATCTAAACCCTAATGGTAGCTTAGAACATTAAGGGACTAAGTGATTAATGAATTGACCCATGATGGTGATCATGAGGTAAATTACCAAAATACCCTTGAGGGGTTTAATTGAGTAATACCTTTTTCTAATAAAACCCTAATCACATGTTAATGATGTTTTGGCTTATGCTAGTCAATGAGGACTTAACCCAATCTGATCTAGAGTGGTGTTATTACCATCTACTAGTAAGAGGAGAGAGAAAGTATCATAAGAGAGAGAAAGTACCCTTTTATAGTGGAAACTTAAGTAAAGTACCTTCAATACACATGAATGTGCATGATTAGGGTATGATCCACCTATGTGAGATCATGGAAACCCTAATTATGATGTTTAGTGAATTTTAATCTTATCTAGGAGCTTTAATGATGATGTTTCTCATACATGATGATGATATGAGTTCAATTCGCCATGAGGTGAATAGTAAACCCTAATTCTAGGGTGAGGACATGTATTGTGAATAGTAAACCCTGATTGATGAATATTGGGGAACTTGACTCTTCTAAGAGTTTGAAAGTGTAACTTCTAGAATGAATTGTTTACTGTTATCAGTTGAATTAACCATGCAGGTTGTCATGAGATGATGATCATATCCAGGTATGGATTATGAAACTATATTCATTGAAAGCATGCTTTAGCTTTATGAATAGTGATATATCCTGATGCATTGTCAATGGCAACTTATGGATTAAAATGGGCTGTGAGAGCCATAATTACCATCAAGGTCATGCTTTAGAGATGACTTGTGATGAATATATTGAGATATGATGATTGATGAGAGTTAGGCTTGTTACATTTAGTATTCTCATTTCATAGCTGTTATGCTAATGTTATTGTTTGAAGAACAATGTATGATGTTAAAAGAATACTGAATGTACCTAACTAATCAAGTGTAATGTAGAGCCCTGATCATAGATCCATCATTGTCAGAGATCAAATGATGGTGAAACAGGTTTTCCTAAGGGAACTCCTGGATCACATACTTTTGAGTATGTGGGGTATATGGATGTGTAGAACCTTACATCCTAGTGTAGGTGTTTGATGTAGATGTGTAATCCATCAATCCTTCACTACAATGCTATACCGTATCAGTGGATGGTAAACATGAAACCTCCTAATGACGAAGAAAGCACAAATATCCGTATCCGTGGAAGATAAACATGAAATCTCCTGATGACGAAGAGAGTACAGAACACCACTGTAACTCTAAAATAGCGAAGGACCAGATTACCCTGGTAAGCTATTATAGTAGAGGCACGACATGTCCTACAAGTAATCCTCTTACTGACTGAGGAAGGTGAAGGTCATGAGAATCCGGCTCTTTCGATGACCTAGTATGATACCAAGGCACTTAGCAGTGATTGGTTGGAGGATGAGTGGTAAACCTCATCTCCACAGGGCATAAAAGTAATGTTTGAAAAACATAATCCACAACGTAGCACACCTGTTAGTGATAACTACGAGTTGATTGATTGATGTTACACTGTATAGTGCAAATGTCTTCATATTTCATAACTGTTGAACTCATGCTTACTATTATATCTGATGTTGAATACTGTGAAGCTTTTACTGTTTAAGTTATTCTTTGAGGTGCTATAATAAAGCTTATGGCGGAGAGTTATAACTCTCGCTGGGACAATTATGTAAAATTGTCTCACCCCGTAGACTTCAACTTTTTAGGTGGACGTCGAGGACAGAGGAACAGGTCTACAGGTGACCAATCCCAGCAGCAGCAGCACCAGGGGCAACAGTAAAATCTCAGGTGGAGATTTAGCCTGCCATGTGGTGTAGTTAGAGTCAGTCATATGTGTCCTCTGTACTCTCAGGTATTGGAGCCTTTTGGTCTGAGATTTTGGTTATGAGTTCTTGAGATTTTGTATCATGTTGTATATAATTACTCAAGAAGTAATTATCTGAGATGTAAACATTTTATTTCCTTTTATGAAGGAAGTTTTATGGTTTCAATGCTTTATCTCAAAAAGTTTTAATTTCCGCTGATTTTTGGTATTCCGCTGCTAATCGAATCGCTTCCGCTACTTTTAAATCGTGTTTATATCGTGGTTTGGAGATCAGAGCCCACAAGCAACATCAGGGACAGTAGTGATTCTCAGGTGGAGACGTTGTCTGTCAAGTCTTGTAGATAGTATGTCCTATGTGTCGTCTCTATACTGTCAGGTCCTAGGAGTTAGTAGATGTTTAAAGTAGATATGAGATTTTAGCTTAATGCCTCGAGATTTTTGTATCTTTCTTTGTATAGATAACAAAGCAATTGATGTGGTAATCACTCGAGATGTGATTTTATAGAGATGTAATGATGAATCATGTTGTAAACAATTTATCTTGTTTCTTTATGAAAGAGTTTTATTGTTTAAAGATCTCTTTCCAAAAAGTTTTAAATTTTTAGTGATTTTTAATAATTCTTCTTAGTTTATCTCAAATTTTGGCGATTCGGTCACCACAATTTAGTGGTATCAGAGCTCTAGGTTCGCTGAGTCTACAGAGACATAGGACTTAGGATGTCAAGTATGTTCTAGTGTCTTCCAGTATATCTAATAGTGTCTTCTTCTCCTCAGGAAAAGAAGATAAAACTAAATATGTCTGGACCTCATGAAGAACACGTTGCGGAGAGTAGTGCTACTGCACCAAGAAGAGGTGCAAGAGAACCAAATAGAGAAGAACATGTACCTGAACCACCCCAGTTCAATCCAACTGACATGGGGAACCCACCCGTCCAAACAATGTTTGGGCAGTTTAAGACTACCATGTCAGACATAACTGATAGAATGCCTATACCTACACCTAGGGCACCTACCCGTTCCAAAGGACAAGGAATAGGCAAGACTTTTGAACGACTTCGCCGAGTTAGAGCCACAGAGTATGCTGGAACAGTTGACCCAACAAATGCTGACTTGTGGTTAACTGAACTAGAGAAGGCCTTTAGAATCCTGAACATCCCAGAAGCTGAAAAGGTTAAACATGCTGTGTATCTTCTCAAGGCACTACTACAGAAATGGCTTATAAAACCACTTTTCAAGGTGTCGGTTTTATACAAAAACCGACACCTAAAGTCTACAATGTCGGTTGATAACATAAACCGACATCCAATCTACGAAGGTCGACCAGACACGGGTACCGCTTTTATTAAGTGTCGGTTAATTAATAAACAACCGACACCTAAACTCAACCGCCAAACCCAAAATTCCAGTGAAAAATTGGCTCCAAAATTTTACATATGGCGTCGGTCATAACTAAATAACCGACGATTAAAGCGAACAGGAATAGTTGTCAGTTGTCTTTTACTTAAAAACCGACGACTATAATGTAGTATAGGTGTCGGTATTTTGTAAAGAACCGACACTGTAGGTTTAGTTGTCAGTTTTTTTAAATAACCGACACTTATTGTCAACTTAATAGCTGACCAGCCCGACCGATTCTTCCCCTTTCCCTATTTCATTCCCAATTTCCCTAGCTCCGGCGATTTCCAGTGCTCCCTTCTCTGCTGCAGTGCTCCTGCTCACTGGCGGCAGTGCTCCTACTGTCGTGCTCCTGCTCACCGGCTCACCGGCGGCCGTGCTCACCAGAGGCCGTGCTCCTACTGCCGTTCTCCTGCTCACCGGCGGTCGTCCGTCCCCTAGCTGCTGCTACGTCCGCCGCTGCTCCTCCGGCTCCACACTGCTTCATTCTTCTTCCTTCTTCTTTCTCAGGTAGGCCCTCCATTCTTCTTCTTCTTCCTTCTCCTGCTCTTCTTCTTCCTTCTCCCTCTCCTTACCAACAACAACCACGACCATGTGGGCTGGCATGACTGTGGCTGTGTTGGCCGACCACACGACCGTGCTACCCAGCACGGCCGTGTGGTTGGCCAACACAGCCATGGCCATGCCAGCCCACACGACCGTGGTTGCTGTTGGTAAGGAGGGAGAAGGAAGAACAATAATATATATATATATACTAAAATGAAATCAATTATGAGTTTGTGATTAAACCAATTATATGATGAAATCCCTATTGCATGATGAAACCCTAACATCTGGCCGAGTTGCATGATGAAACCCTAACATCTACATGAATCCCTGTTGCATAATGAAACCCTAACATCTACATACTCTATATGATACCTAAAATTGTGATGAAACCCTAACATCAATTGTGATGAAATTTGGATTGTAGGTATTGGAATGACAATATACATGTATTGGGACTGTTATTCAACACCTAATCTGACTTAGGAAATTTGGTTTGATTTAAACATGATTGGGCATTATTGCATGTTTGAAACTATTGAATTCTTGATTTACTATATAATAATGCTCTAATTGTGAGTGATGCAATGTAAGTGAGCAAATACATGTAGTGGATATGTACTCATTAGCCTAGAACCCCGTCCAAGATTTACTCATTAGGAGTAAATCTTAGATAGTCCCCGGTTTGGGACTGTTCTTGAACACCTAATCTCACTTAGGATGTAAGTGTATAATGTGTATTGGGTTTTCAAGAAAATTTCAGTAGCATTTCCCCATTTGTTCTCTAAGTACATATGTACTTGGAGAACAGTGGGGAAATGCTGCCGAAATTTTCTCGAAAACCCAATACACATTATACACTTACTAGTGAGATTAGGTGTTCAAGAATGGGATAGGTGGTACACATTTATTATATATAAGAATGACATCACATGTATTTGTTGGCCTAAAGTTTTAACCATGCAAAAACTCTAATCTGTTAACCCTAGACCCTAATCTTGTCCTAATATATACTTGTTTTCTCTTTGATCGTAGAATGGATAGATCATGGATGTCCATTCGCAATCGTTGCACCCTAGAGTTTATTTCTGGTCTTGACCAATTTATTAGATTTGCCGAGGAACATAGGAAACAACCTGGAGATAGGTTCTACTATCCATGTAGGCATTGCGGTAACAACTTGAAAGTCAACACTGGTGACGAAATCAAAACTCATGTCATGTGCAACGTGATTATACAAGGCTATACAGAATGGCACTGGCATGGAGAGATTTCAAACCCAAAACCAGTGGATGTCGATAGCAGTGCTTATATGGAAGAAGAAATTGCCTACGATGACGTAGATGTGAATGAACCAGTTCCAGTAGACATCGTTGATGCGATGCTGGATAGTTGTGGGGTAGAGCACACCGATCCACCTCCCATTTTTAGAAACATTGTGCATGATGCTGAGATGCCGTTATACACAGGTTGTACTAAGTTTACGAAGCTTAGCGCTGTGTTGAGATTGTATAAGTTGAAAGCTAACAATAGATGGAGCGACAAAAGCTTCACGTCATTGCTGTCTTTGTTGAAAGAAATTCTTCCTGAAGGAAACGAGCTTCCAATCTCAACATACCAGGTAAAGAAATTGTTGTGCCCAATGGGAATGGATACCAAGAAGATACACGCATGCCTGAATGATTGTGTATTATTTCAAAAGGACTATGCGTATTTGAAAGATTGTCCAAAATGTGGTGCGTCACGGTATAAATTGACGACTTCGGGGGAGTCCAAAATTGGTTCTCCTGCCAAGGTGATGTGGTATCTACCTATAATATCACGGTTTCAACGCTTGTTTTCCAATCTGATAAATGCGAAGAATTTGAGGTGGCATGCAGATGTTAAGAAAAATAATGATGGGATCCTACGACATGCGTCTGATTCCCCACAGTCGAAGAAGATTGATCTATTGTACCCTGAATTTGGTGAAGAAGTCAGGAATCTAAGACTTGGGCTTTGTACAGACAGGATGAATCCGTACGGGACATTGAGCAGCCAACATAGCACTTGGCCAGTCATGCTTGTTATATACAATCTTCCTCCCTGGCTGTGTATGAAAAATAAGTATGTAATGCTGTCGTTGTTGATATCGAGCCCTAAACAACCTAGAAATGACATCGATGTTTATCTTAAACCTCTGATTGATGACTTAAAGAAACTCTGGGGTGAAGGTGTGATGACCTATGATGCTTCACGAAGAGAGACATTTTGTTTGCATGCTATGTTGTTTTGCACTATTAATGACTTTCCAGCATATGGGAATTTGTCTGGATATAGTGTCAAAGGAGCTAAAGCGTGTCCTATATGTGAAGAGAACACTGATTCAACAAGACTAAAACATGGCGGTAAGAATGTATATCTCGGTCATCGAAGGTTTCTTCCAAAATTCCATCTGTATCGTAGGAAGCGCAAAGCATTCAATGGATTGAATGAGGAACAGAGTGCACCTAAACCTATACCAGGGGTGGTTGTTTATGAAAGAGTAAAAGACATTGTCAATGAATTTGGTAAGATATCACAATGTACTACACGGAGTGACAATTCTTCATTCAAGAAGAAGTCAATATTTTGGGATCTTCCTTATTGGAGTTCTTTGACAGTCAGACATTGTATCGATGTAATGCACGTTGAGAAAAATGTCTGTGATAGCATCATTGGTACTCTGTTAAATATACCAGGTAAGACTAAAGATGGGATAAAATCCAGACTAGACCTACGTGAAATGGGAATAAGGTCAGAATTAACAAAATTACGTGAAATGGGTAATAAAAGAACATACTTACCTCCCGCTTGTTACACGTTGTCTAGAAAGGAGAAGAAAGCTTTTTGTGAATGCTTGGTAAATGTTAAGGTGCCACATGGTTACTCATCCAACATCCATAGTTTGGTATCAATGAAAGATTTGAAGTTGATAGGTCTTAAATCTCATGATTGTCACACTCTAATGCAACAAATATTGCCCGTGGCAATTCGATCTATATTGCCAAAGCATGTAAGGTTTGCAATCACCAGACTTTGTTTCTTTTTCAACAGTCTCTGCAGCAAAGTTATTGACCCTGAGACTCTCGATAATTTACAAAGAGAAGTGGTTGTTACCCTATGTCAGCTTGAGATGTATTTCCCTCCTTCGTTCTTTGATATCATGGTACATCTTGTTGTCCACTTGACTAGGGAAGTGAAAATCTTGGGACCGGTTTTCTTGCATTGGATGTATCCCTTTGAACGATACATGAGCATTTTTAAAGGTGATGTTCGAAACCGTTATCATCCTGAAGGGAGTATAATTGAAGGTTATGTGGCAAGAGAGGTTAGGGATTTCTGCAATGAATTTCTCAGTGGTAATGACACTCCTGATAATGACAAGAATATTGACGAGCTATTTGGCAAAGGAATTTTGGGTTCACGTGTGAAAGTAATCAGCCGTGAGCTGTTGGAACAAGGTCATTTGTATATTTTACACCACATGGATGAAGTGAACGTTTATATCGAGGAACATACCAATTTCATCAAAAGACAATATCCTTGGGCGAATACAATGTGGCTTACTAGAAAGCATAACAAGACTTTTATTAAGTGGTTTGAAGATAAAGTCTTACATCAACTATCTGAAACACCAGATGATATTACTGAAACTATCAAATGCCTCACCTTTAAACCAAAGTTGACTGTTATGTCTTATGAAGGGTATGACATTAATGGATTCATATATTACACAAAGCGCCAAGATGATAAGAGTGTCGTCCAAAACAGTGGGGTCACCCTTCAAGCATCGACTATGTTTTTTGCAAGTGCAAAGGATAAGAGTCCACGTGAAGCTAAAATGTCATATTACGGTGTCATTGAAGACATATGGGAATTTGACTACATAGATTTCAGAATTCCGCTCTTCAAATGTAATTGGGTTGATAACACCAAAGGAGTTATAGTGGATGAATTGGGTTTCACTTTAGTGAACTTTGAAAAGATTGGCGAGAAGGCTGAACCATTCATATTGGCATCACAGGCAAAACAAGTATTTTATATCGATGATCCTGCAAATGATAAATGGTCGGTTGTTCTTCATGGTAAAAGACAGTTCGTTGAAGATCCTATAGATGAAGAACAATACTATGATAAGTATGATGACTCCAGTCCATTCTCAGTTGGGTTGCCAACACCAACAAATATTGAAGCTAATGATGACTTGTATGTGCGCGGAGATCACAATGAAGGATTTTTAATTGATAAAATGTGAAGTTTACAATGTGAATGTGAACTTTACAATGTGATCTTTAGAATTTGAATTACTTTACAATGTGAACTTTACAATTTGAATTACTTTACAATGTGAGCTTTACAATTTGAATTACTTTACAATGTGAGCTTTACAATTTGAATTACTTTACAATGTGAGCTTTACACTTTGAATTACTACTTTACAATGTGAACTTTACAATTTGAATGCGAATTTGCAGATGGCTGACCATTCTCCTGATGACCGTGCTGATGACTACCGTGAGGGTGATGACATCAATGCGCCACCTCACAATGTAAGTTTTAAAAATATATCATATATTTATATCTATATGTCCATTTATAGTTATATCTTGTAAATGTGAATTATTTTGTCAAATTTTAGGTTGATGATGCACATGTACCATCTGAAGCATTTGAGGCACTTGATCAACAACACCAAAAAGTTGACAAGAGAAGGGGCATCACTATGATGAAGAAGTTAATTGTGCAAAAGGGCAATGGACCCAAACTTGTTGTGGATTTCGATAATACAGGAAATGCATGTGGTGTGAATCGCAATTCATTTATTTCATATCTTGGGTTTGTTACTCGTAGCCATTGTGGTTATCGCTTAGATTCTTGGCATAAAGTTTCTAAGGAGAAGAAAGATTTAATATGGAGGGATTTATGCGTGAGTTATTATTAATTTGCAATTCTATTTTGTAGATTACTAAATTTTTGGATACTAGTTAATAGCAATTCTATTTTGCAGAGTATATTTGAATTGGATGAAAAGCTGCATCGTAAATGTGTGATGCAATGCTGTGGGAGAGTCCTAAGGAACTATAGGACAAATCTCACTAGAGAATACATAAAAGAAGCCGAAAAGAGGAAGAAGACAACCACTGAACAGTGGAACTTCCTGGACAAAGAAGAATGGGACACGTTTGTCGCTTCAAGACAAACTGATGAATTCAAGGTATTAGGCGTCAGTCTCAATCTCATTAATTAATATATGTTGTATTCATTTATTCAAGATTAACATTTAGTGTTACTAACCAAATCATTAATTTGCATACTAACTAGGCCCTCAGTGAGGCACAAAGATCAAGGCGTGCACTGAATGTGCATGACCACACAATGGGTCCAAAGGGGTATGCAGGCGTTCGCCAAAGACTATAGGCTGAGGCTACTGCTACTCAGTCTGCTGCTACTCAGGAGTCCTCTACCATAGGTAGCACACCTCTGCCTCGCCATGATGTCTAGATAGCTGGGAGGCAAAATAAGAAGGGAGAAATAACTAAGGCTGCAACTGCTGAGGCGGCTGCAAAAATGGTAAAATACAACTCTTACAGCAATCATTCGAATATTGATTATTTGTGTTGTTTACTTAAGTAAAAATTTTTGTTTTGGCGATTAGCGGGAGCTGCACGAGCTGAGGAAATAAGGAAAGTTCATCCCTGAGGGAACAAAGGATGAATTGACAGTTGCTCTGGGTAACCCAGAGCATCCTGGACATGTTAGGGATGCAGGCGCTGGTGTGGGCATCAAATCTTTTTTTGGGTCATCCCAGCGCAAACATGTCCCAAAAGAGGGACTTTCACAGGAAGAGGTAACACATTATTTCTTTATAATGTTACTGTAAAAGAGAATTCAAAAATTAGAATTTGACGTTTCTTTTATCCATGTATAGGTGGATAAGTTATTTGACAGGAAACTCGAAGAAGTAATGAAAAACAGGCATCTAAGACTGCCACTTACCAGACAATACCTACTGCAGACTCTACTCCTACTCCTACTACAGAGGTTGGGAGTAATCATGTAGAACCACCACCTAGCACATCCACTGTAAGTATTTTTATGACATAGTAACTAGTTTTTTAATTCAAGATGATACGTATATATGAAATTGTAGTTGTTTCAAAAAAAGATGATATGTATATATGTATATAACATTCTTTACACAAAAATTTGTAGGGGTTGAAGTCATGCCGCCTAAAAAGTAAAGAATATGTCATGGCAGAGGCGTCGGCTTACCCATCCCTACCAGGGGAAACATGTCACGGGTCTCCAGTACCAGCTGGTTGGATTCGGGTGAGCCCGATACATATATTCCCCCAGTGGATGGATCTTCCACTGCTATATGCCCACCCAGATTGTGAAACGCTTGGTGAGGCAGTAGGAGGAGTGATATTGTGGCTAAAAGCGGATGTCTTCTTTACTGATAAGGTATGGTAAATTTACATTACGTTCAATTGTTAATGTATGTATATGCTGGCAGTTGATCTGAAATTATATATATATACAGGTTAAAAAGAAGACACCCACATCATCTAGGCCTCCACTTCCACCTCCTGCATTACCTAGTTGGGTTCCACAGGACCTACCTATCCCGTTAGGTCCTAACTGTAGGGGTATGGCAGTATGGTTAGGGGAACATGATATAAACTCCCCTATAACTGTTTCTTCTGATTCAGATTCTACAGGTCAGTCATACGAAACAAAACTATTTATACAAGATATATTGGAGTTGTTTCGATATGATTGGCTAAATACATCTGTGATAGAGCTATGGATAAGGTGAGATATTCTTTATACATCCATATACCTTGTGTATGATCTGGTGATCTGGTTTCTTATTTATTAATGCATGCGTAATTAATACATATTTTGCAGCTACTTAGACAACATATGTGCAGATTTTAGATTCGAACATGTAGGGTTTTTTATTCCATCCTTGATTAGTCTAGTAGCTAAAGACCCTACATCAGTTCAACAATACTGCTGTGAGTCTTTTTCAAATTTTGCTGTAAAAAAGAAGACGATGATAATGGCTCCATCCAATGTAGAGTAAGTTTACTTTGCTTATTATAATTTGGACTTAAGAAAATTACATTTTATTGTGGATTTTGAGTTATTAATTTTTAACTTTTTTTCCTCTAGGGGTAGGCATTGGGAGTTATTGGTTATTGCCCCCGAGACGTTCACTGTGTATTATCTAGATCCTAAGGGGGGTAAATTGAATACAAGATTTGGACACATAATGAAAATGGCAATATTTCGGTGAGAAATATTTTATTTTTCATATCAGTTAACATATGTTATTACATTACTATTTAATTGCAATGTTATGTGTTACATTAACATGTAGGGGTTTTGAGGAGTACAAAAAGGCTGGAGGAAAGGTCCCCACGAAAAAGAACCACCCAATAATTTGGAAGAACGTGAAAGTAAGTTCCTAACTGCAATATATGTATATATTATTTATGTGAACAATGCTTAAGTAGTTGTATTTTTTAATATTTTGTATGTTTGAATTTATAGTGTGCTACACAATACAACGGATGGGCATGTGGATACTATGTCATGTGATATATGCACATGATTATCAAACATGTTGTACTAGATATCAAATGTATTGCTCAGGTATTATATAGTCTCATTAGATAATATGATCGAAATATATCAATCTTATTTATAGCTCATTAATTATATATATACATCATTCTCTTTACAGGTGTTTAAAGCTGACCCCATTACAGGAAAGGACTTACCAAATGTTAATGCTCCCTATACAATGGGAGAATTAAATGAAGTAAGAGAAGAATGGGAAACAACCATACAATTAGTGGGGGCTTTAAAATATAATTGGGATCCTGATAGCGAATAATGACTAAACAATGATACTTTGTAAATGAATTTCTGAATTATAATATATGTGTGAATGTTTATACATGTGTCTGAGTGAAAATGAATGAAAGTGTTGGTTGCTATATGAATGTTTCTACATGTGTGAATGTGAATGAATTGAACTACAGATTGCTAGCATGTGTGAATGTTTATAAATGTGTGAAAATAAAATGGAACTGCAGGTTGCATTGCTAAATGCATGTGCTACTTTTTTATTGTTAATTTTGCAGGTTTGCGGTCTGTTGTCGGCTGATATCAATTGATGTCGTAAAACCTGCAGTTCATAACTGAACTGAACATGTTTCTCATCCTGCGATCAGCCACAGCAGGTCTGCAGACTGACAGGAAAAAAAAAACCAATAGGCGTTGGTTATTTGTAAATAACCGACACATAATGATATAGTGTCGGTTTTCCTACAATAAACTGACGTCTATTTCCTTAACACCACGGCCGTGCTGGATAGCACGGCCGTGGGGCGAAGATATATGGTGTCAGTTTTTTACTTATAACTGACACTGATAGTGCCCAAGATGGCGCCCTTTCTGTGGCGCGAAGGGTTTGGGCGTCGATTCTTAACTAATAACCGACGCCTATAGTCCCATGATGGCGCATTTTCGGTGGCGCACAAAGAGTTTGGGTGTCGGTTTCTTATCTAATAACCGACACCTATAGTCCCCTGATGGCGCGCTTTCAGTGGCGTGCGAAGAGTTTGGGCGTCAGTTTTGGAACCGACGCCTAATGGGTGGACTTTTAGTGTCTCCCACATAGGTGTCGCTTAGAAACCGACACTAAAGGCTTTAAATAACCGACACTAAAGGTAGGTTCTGTAGTAGTGAGGGGAGTGCTAGTCATTGGTGGACCATGGAAGAATAGAAGAGGCCTGGTGTAGAGATTGCATGGGAAGCTTTCCGACGGGAATTTATCAATAGATATTTCCCTATGACGTTTCTGGATGAGAAAATCTCTCAGTTCGAGAGGTTAAGGCAAGGTCCAATGAACATTAGCAAGTATGAGGCTAAGCTCATGGAGCTATTATGGTTCTGTCTGCACATGGCAGCTACAGATGAAGAAAGGATAAGGCGTTTTGAGAAAGGGTTAAACGCTGAGTTGACTACTCCCGTGTATGCCCTAGAGAATAGAGAAAGGTTTGCTACCTTTGTAGAGTTTGTCAGAAGGATAGAGAGGTCTGTAGCAGAGAAGAGACAAACCCATAACAAGAGGATGTATCCCCAGTTCCAAGGATCTTCATCTAAAGATTTCAAGAAACCTAGGTTTTCTACACCTACACCACCACCTAGACCCAGTACCCAGATGTAGTGGACGTCAAATAGGGGTAGAGGATGAATCCTACCACTAGAAGGAGCTCGCAGTTCAACATCAATGTCGGTTACAGGACCACCCAGACCACAACAACTGAATAAAAGTTGTTATATATGTGGGAAGATGGGACATCTGATGAAAGACTGTAGAGCTAGAGAAGTGAGTGTAACTCAACCCCAGAGGCAGAGTCAACAAGGATCACAAAGGAGACAGTTTCCAGGAGGAGCTAGAGGATGTGGACAAGCATCCCAAGCTGGATCATCAACACCGAATCAACCACATGCAACAACAAGATTTTATGTGATGAATCCACCTGATGCAGTGATCAACCCTCGGGTTGTGGCAGGTCAGATGGAACTGTTATATTCTGATATGTCTACATCTTGCATTGTATCTGTTTTGATTGATCTGGGTGCTACACACTCCTTTATCACTCGAAGAGTGATTCTTGACTACAACTTGACTACAAGTCATAGAGTAAATAGTTTGTTGCTAGAAACTCTGTTGATGGGGTCTACTGTGTTGCAGGAGGTATGTTCTCCCTGCATCCTTTTCTTTTCTAAACATCGCATTCAAGTGGATCTTATGCCACTTGAGATGCATGGATTTGATATAATCCTTTGGATGGATACCATAGAAAGGTATAAGGTTGTTTTGAATTGTGAATCCAAGCAAGCTATGTTTGCTGATGATAGTGACACATGGAACTTTCAAGGAGAGAGAAAGATTCTACCCACCTGTCTTTTTTCAGCTATGGTTGCTGAGAAGCTGATGAGACAAGGATGTTATGCATTCTTGGCCCATGTGGATAGTCCTAACCCTGCTGAAGTTCCTGTAGTTAGGGAATTTGAAGATGTATTTCCTGAAGAACTTCCAGGTGTGCCACTGCCTTGGGAAATTGATTTTGAGATCAATATAATCCCAGATACACAACCAATAGCACAAACACCATATAGGATGGCGCCTGCTGAGATGGCAGAACTCAAGAAACAACTACAAGAGTTGCTTGAGAAAGGTTTCATTCGACCGAGTACTTCACCTTGGGGTGCTCCGGTCCTTTTTGTTAAGAAGAAATACGGGTCAATGCGGTTGTGCATTGATTATAGACAGCTAAATAAAGTAACAATGAAGAATAAGTATCCTATGCCGAGGATCGATGATCTCTTTGATCAATTGCATGTTGCAACCGTCTTCTGAAAGATCGATTTGAGATCGGGATATCATCAACTCCATATTAAGGATAGTGACATACCCAAGTTTGCCTTCAGGACAAGGTATGGTTACTGTGAGTTCACTGTTATGTCGTTTGGACTAACAAATGCACCAACTGCATTTATGGAACTCATGAATAGAATCTTCCGACCTTTTCTTGGTCAGTGTATTGTTGTATTTATAGATGACATTCTAATCTATAGTAGAGATGCTCGACAACATGAACAACATCTTCGTCA